>SMDT01002870.1:0-600000 GCA_005392925.1 Aquilaria sinensis | reverse complement strand
TATAGATAGTCACTGAGCTAGTGAAAAATACGAGTACACAACTGATCTGGTAAAGACTAGAAAGGAAGGGAAAGAGAGGACAAGGGCCTATCTTACCCAAAATGGGACAACCCTGTCCACTGGGGCACACTTGATACTGACCCACGGCCATCGCCTGCTCAGGCCCTCTGGTTTTCACTCGTAACTTTTCTTTCGAAAACAATACTACTATTACCGTACTCATCTTAAATATTACTACTACAGAGTCTTTTCAATATTACTATTATTTTCAGTTATTTTAAATCTTTAAAATATATTCATTTACCACATTATCCTTTAAATTTTCACTTTATTATTTACTTCTCTCATCTTCAATTATTTCCATATAAAAATTAAAAGATACAAATAAAAACAACACAAAAACATTTTCTCCCTTAGTCTTTACACGAATTTCATATGTTTCAAAAACTATGACAGCACCATTTTGAAATAACATCTAAACTTAATGTTTGAAGTAGTAATAAATTATCAATCACCATAATAACTTTTTCAAACATTTGACATTAAAAAACTATCGTTATATAACCTTTTCAATGCCCGGTACTGAACCAACTACACTTTTACCAAACAAATCAGACATGATAAAGTATTACTTCACATAGGCTAGGGAATGAGTTTTTCAATTTAGAACCACGTGTAAAACTAAAGCTCACTAAAATTTAAAATATAGTGGAGTATTAATTATATGATATTTTAGTTAGTATTACTCTTTTGAGTAAATAAAAGAGAGGCTGAGAAGAGCCGTAAGTTTAACTTTAGATCACATTCTAATGATCCTATTCTTCCTTTTTTTTTTCATTTGTAAATACTTATGAAAATTGAAGAACAGATTATCCGTTTTCTGAAATCTTGAAGACTTTAAACCACAATTTAGTAGTTGTTAACGCCTATGTGTCTGGTGGGTATTAAACATAACTTTTTGGTAGGCAGATGTTCAAGCTCTATCAATTTCACTGGGCGCTGCGGGCAATAATCTTGTTTTTAGTTTAACTGCATGAAGAAATTTTGCAAAAGTTTTACATTTTGAATTATGTGTATGAAAATACGTATGCTTAGGATTTAGAACGTTTTGCCTACAAACACATAGGATACAATTATATAGAAAATTGGAGGGTGACAGTGTAACAGGATGACAGATGCATCCTGTGCATCTGTTGCTGGAGCCCACAGCAACAAACATACGGGATGAGTCTGTCATCCAATCATTTAATTCAAATAACAATTATATTAAGTTATGAACTATAAGTCGTTGGTTTGATGATGACAGTAAGTGTGACAATATGTTTGCTACAGATTTTCTTCTGGCTTTGGCTCTATAGTTTTAGCACAAAAGTTGTTCAAAACTAAATAATGAATAAATTATATAATAGGCTCTCTATTTATATCTCGTTCTCAAATTTTTAAATTATACATATTGCCATTCTTCCCAATGAATACAAAATACATCTTTTTTTTTTCTTGTGCTTTAGGCACTGAATTTTTATGAGTTACAGTCAATACCCTGATTTGTGTTGATATCCGAAATTCACTATCTTTCTCTTATGCTGTGTTTTTTCTAATTATTGAATTGGTTACCATCAACTTTGGAGTGTTTTATTTTTCTTAAACAACTTTTGAACTTATCATAATTTAATTTTAAATTTATCACCTTTTAACATATTTTCCCCTAATGTAATTAATATGAAAAAATTGTACATTCATTAATCAACCCGTGATGAAGTACATGCCAATTACTAGTACAAGTTAGGGGTGAATATGGGTCAGATAGAACCATGAGTTTACTTAACTCAGTAAAGGTGTGTTTGGGTTGGATTAGGTAAAATATGATCATGGTCCTTGGGTTGGCTCCAACCCTAGAAAAAACATCGATTTTTAAGTTAGTTCTGGTTTTATATAGAACTAACCCGATGTGAAACCGACCCAAGGTATATGTATTAATATATTACAAAATTTATGATTTTACGTATGTAATTATTTATTGAAAATTATATTACAAGGGTCTTTAGTCTTTTATTTCTAAACCTAATCCTAAGCCCTAACTATTCTAATTTCACAAACAAATTTCTAATTTCATAGACCACCATCATGTAAGAGTTGTCAGTGTAATTTTATTGAATTTCAGTGTATTTATAGATATATAGTATAAATTTAAAAAAAAAAACCTACAATCATAATTTTGGTTATGTTCAATTCTCAATTTTCGGGTTCAATAGGAAACTTTTGGAAATGAGCCTATTTTTTATTATTTCAGTTCCACATAAAATTCAAACGGACCCAAACCATATTCACTTATAATACAAGCTACCATATATGTTACAGTATTGGAACAATAGTTCACGGCCAGTGGAGTCGTATACTCTCGGCCACCAACCTGCACATTCATCGTCACCTCCGGGTGCCCAAAACTATGGCACAAATGCCACAATCCAACCAAGCAGAAACACTATGTTAGAAGTTAAAAAAATATATGTATATTACATAGTTCTTTAAATATTTATTTTTTGATTTGTGAGGAACATGAAATATATGCATAAATGCATATATTTATTTTTGGTTTGTGAGGAACATGAAATATATGCATAAATTTCATGTTCCTTCTTTAAAACTATACAGGTATCTTTTCTGAGTACCGAAACAAAACTTATACAGGTATGATTCATCCAATATTTAATGTGCCCTTTTCTACTTACGTATGAAATTTTATGACAATTTTTTAAACTAATTGTAATATGTTTAGCGATTTTCGTCTTAATTTAATATTCCTCCAACTAGTTGGCCTCTACCATGAAACCAAAGCAAATTAAACATGTGTGGTTTGTTTCATGTCCCGGGAACACATCCCTGTAAGTCTCCTGGTCTTGAATCTCCTATAAAGTAAGCATATCTTATCCATCCACTTTCAATAAACGTGCCCCTTATTAATATACCATTTAGATGTGTATGGAACTTTCGAACGGGGTATTGTTTATTTTTATTAGGCTTTCATTGGATGGCATTCACAAGCTCAAGGACTATCTTTGTCATTCGACCATGCCTGTACAACTTTGGAAATTTTTTTGGGGAAACTTACAATAACCCCATCTGGTTTGACATAATCTATATTTTATCATATTATTTTTAAAAACCTACACTTTACCCTTATTTCTTTTGTATCGTTCAACAATAGCTTCTAAAACTCTAATCTAAGTTATATGATATTCATATTCAGCAATTTTAATCTCCTCAATATTCTTTATCAGTTAATAGGTATTTTAAATCATTAATTTTTTATCTGTAAATGCAAATTTCTATTTGTAAGAGCAAATTGGTATTTTTTAATCATCATTTAAATGTGAAAAAATATCAAAAAAATTTAAAATTATTGGTATAGTGTTACTAGATAGTTTAAATTATGATTTTAAGAATTGTTGTCAGATAGTGTAAAGAAAGTGGTGGTAAAGTATATAGTTTCAAAAATAGTAGGATGAATTGTAAGTTAGGCCAAACCACAAAGGAGGTTTCTGTAATTTTCCTAATTCTTTGTGCATCTAGAAAAATCAGCTCACAGATTAATTATTATATTATGCACCTATGTCTAATTAGACATACTAACGTACTTTTAACTCTCTATATGAGCTACTTTTATTAAAAAGAAATTGATAAAGCTGCTCCTCACCAAAACCCTCTATCTCCCTTCAAAAATCTTGCCCTTAATCCTGCTACTGCTGAGGTTACTGCTGTCTCTGCTGCCACCACCCGATCTTTCGTTATTACTTGCATATTTATAAGTATCAAAGACAAAGATGCAAAGTGTCTAAAGAAATTGGGAAAAGTGTATGAACAAGTATGTCTAAATGTCTAAAATTATATGCAAATTATTTATTCTCTGCTAAAAATATTATGTAAAAGTGTCTGAAGTAATGATCAAATGCATCTAAAAATAATATGTAAAAATGTTTAACGCAGTATTCAAAAGTACCTAAAGCAATTTACAAACAATTTATTATTATCAGAAGATAATAAGTGTCTGAAACAATAAGAAAGTATCTTATTGAATATTAAAAAATGTCCGAATAAGTACATATAAATGTCATAAATAATTTGCAGATAATTTGTTCTCTTCATATAATATAGAAACCATTTGTTCTTTTCCAAAATAATATGTAAAAGTTTTTGAATAAATATGTTAAAACGTCTATAAAAATAGTTAAAAAGTGTATAAAGTAATATGTAAATAAATTATTATCTAAAAAATAAAAGTGTCTAGAGCAATAAATAAAATAATATGTAAAAATGTTTGAATAAATATGTTAAAGTGTATATATGAATAGTTAAAAGTGTCTAAAATAATATGTAAATAATTTATTATTTAGAAAATAAAAGTGTTTGAATAAATAAATAAAACTATCTGGATAAATATATAAAGGTGTAAACAAAGATCTAAAAGTAAACAATTGTGCTTATATTTTCTTGGAAGCTTGTTCGTCGGCAATTTCTAACAATTTCTTGTTGCTTCTTATCTGGCAATTTCTTTCCATTTCCTGGAGATTTCTCACTGTTTCCTTTTTCTTCCTTCGATCGCTGTTTCCTCTTTCTCCTGTTCCAATTGCCGCTCACCACTTTGTGTTTCTCCTTAGGTCGCCGCTTGCCACAGCTACTTTGTCCATCGCTCCTAGATTTGCCTCCATTGCAATGCTTCCTCTTTCTCCTCCACCAATCGACGCTCGCTGCTGGATATGCCTCTTTTTGCTTCGCCATTCGCCTAGCCTCATCGTGCATCTTGTCATCATTGCACCGCCTAGCCTCAGCTCTCATTGTCTTGTCGTCATCATGCTAGATCTCAAATCAAATTCATCACGCCACCTTGCCTCAAATCTCATTGTCTCATTGTCTCATCGTCATCGCGCTTGAATCGCCTCCTTCGGTCACTGCTCTTGGCTTCGCCTCCTCCAGTCACCACTCCTTGCTTTGTCTCATTCTGATCACCACTCCTGGCTTTGCTTCTGTGCCGCCAAGAACAACTACAAAAGGAGTCTTGGATGGAGTCCTGACAATGGAGCTACAATGGCGAACTCGTTGAAGCCGGATGATAGGGGAGGTGGCACACAAGAGAATCACGGAATAAAATGAAAATTAAGATGAGGAGTAAATTTATAAAATCAGTACTATATCTAATTAAACATATGTGCATTATATCAATAGTAGTCACAGATGCCCAATCAAACTAAAAGAAAAAAGCTTATGTAACATGTAGTACTTGTACTCCTTGTGTAAGTGTAACAAATATTTGATACATATGGGATTTGGGATTGGCGCATAGATTAAGTGACAAGAAAAAAATTTGTATCTACTTTCACGTTTATCATTTACTTTTTATATGTAAATTAAGATGGATGGAACATTGAATATTTAAATAATAATTTGAGGGCTAACATGGTAAAATAAGATTCGTCTACACATCTATTGATTTAAAGGTTCAAAAATTAAAACAAGAACAGTGTCGTCCGCACTTACTCTACTAGTTGATTCGTTCACAAGGGATTCTTTATCTGTCTGAAAGGCTAGCTGCTAAGAAAAGCCACCCTTCACCCCTCGGCAGATAGAGTTGATAAAGATTAAAGAGTTTTAACAAACACAAGGGAACGGGGAAGAACTCTGCCAAAAACTGTGAACCAATTCCGCCATCAGATGCGAACGTTAGATGAAACTTGCATCAACGGCTCATGCCTCGTATGTGCTGATTTTCGCAGGTCTTACTTGAAAGCAGCAACTGTGTTATATCTATACAAGTTTATTGAATTACGATAACGACTACTGGAAAATGTGCGATGAATTATTCCAAACTAAATTCTGTGAGTAACGGTTTCTTCCCGAACCAGAACTGTTAAATCTGTTATAAGCTTCTCTGTTGACTGACTGTTGGTCAATTACTCGAAATGACTCTTGCCCCACGCTAACTACTAACTAGAAGGAAAAGAAGACAAGAAATTACAAAATTATTAAAGCACGTTGCCAATGTGTTCAATACTCAATTGCAGTAATGGAATACACCTGCCAAGCATGGGGAACACATGGATGCATCACTTGAAGAGACGCTAAAGTTTCTCAAGTTCCAACATATTGCTCTGGTCATGGAGATAAAGATAGATCCTTGACTGCTTGCCAAGTCATCTGGAATGAATTGTTAACAGCAGGAATCTCCGGGAGAAGTACTGTTTCTCTTCTCTCAAGCCGCATGTTTGCGTTCCATTGCATCTTGATGCCCGTCAACAACTGGGTTACTATCCTCCCCATCTATCAGGGTGGTCTCAGTAATTTTAGTCTCTAAACTTCCAGCCTTCGAAACAAGTTCATAGTTCCCAACAGTGTTTTGGGTGGATTCTTCATGGCTACTGCCTTCTGTTGGAGTTGCATGCTCTGCTTCTGTAACAGAGGCAGTGTTATCAGATATATTTGGTTCAGCTCCTGGGGTTGAATCAAATTCTATATCCATTCTGGTGTTCGGATCTACTTCCATTACAGTGGATCCGGAGAAGTTATTTCCTTGTGACTGAACTGGGTCAGATGGCTCTGAGCCAGGTGCTTCATTAGCTGCTGACTGATCCGCTGCTGCATTTTCTTCTTTTGCCTTTAGTCTGTACATATTCATGACAGTTTGCATCCTTTCCAGCTCAGCCAAGAGATTCCCATAGCGCCTTTGCAATGTTTGTTCAAGATCTTTTTGCTTCTGAACTTCCTCCCAGAGACCATTAATTCTGTGCGATGCTGCTAATTGCTCTTGCTTCTGCAAGGCTTTAAAAGACTCAAGCTCTGTTGCTGCTGTGTCCATTTGCTTAAAAGTCGAGTCAATTTGGTGCCAAAGGGCTGCGCCTCGTTTCTGATCATTCCAAAGTACAAATAATTATTAGATACCATAATTCACATCCAAATCTCAAAAGAGTACATAAAAGAATAAAAGAAACCATGTATGAATGAAAAAGACCTTCAAAGTTCAGATTAGAGGTAAAAAAAATTAACAAGGTTCACTTTATGAAGTCAAACAGCACTTAGGCATCAGCACTCAATAAGTCAAACTGCTGGGAAATGGTTATCCCCTGAGAGGATGAACAGGTAAACATAAAATAAGAAACTAGGAGACTTCTGTCCTCGAGAATGACTTTAGCAGTGAATGACAAATTGATAACTTATGTTTATCCCCAGTCAACAAGCTCAAAACAAGCACTTAATTGTGCATGAAAGGATCAGGTCACACAGTTATTATACAGTGGCTTACTGTCTTATCTTCTCCATATACCCCTTACGGCATAACCAGGTTGAAGACTATTAAATAATTGGCTTTTGGGAAACCTCTAAATTGCCGATCTTTTCCTATGGAGGCAGGGGTGCGTGTGAATAGCAGTTTCATATACTCAGATACAGCATAAGATGAAAACTTGGTACAGCAATAGTTCCATAATTGATTTTATATACATATAAGGCAAATCAGCTGCTGTCATTGCAACATACCTCATAGCCCTTGGTGAGGATTCTGCACTTACTCTCGAGGCTTTCTATCTTTGATTTATCATCATCCAGTTTTCTTCTTACATTCTCATATTCATTCTGCAGCGAAGCAAGTTTCTCTGTATTTCCAGCAACACTAGACAGTCCATACGCATTTCGAGTAGGAAAGTAAATTAGATCATTAAGGCAAGTATTATGAGCTTCTATAAACTCATCAAGTGATTCATTTTCATGTCCTAACGCAACTCGAAGATATTGAGCTTCTTCCTTCATCAACAAATCCGCCTGGCGAACAGAAAGGACAGCATTGAAATATGTCAAACGAAATGTCATTGGAGATGTTCAGCATGCACACCTATATTAATATAAAGGTTCAGCAGAGTTGTACAGTAGATATTCAAATCAACCCAGTACATCAATGGACAGATATCACACAGATCATAAGAAATACGAAAAAAAATGACTAAAATAAAACAAATAAGTCCTTAGTTCTCACATCCACCAATTAGCAAGTACTTTTCTGATATTGCAAATGTTAATTTATTATGATGTCAGACCATATGTACCAATCATGGGGATCACACTTATTGAGTCTACCTAAATTTGGATCCATAAATCAACACAGGAAAAATGTAGTTGCTCAATAATAATGTACGGCACAGTGAGTATAATCGCCTGGCTGCTAAATTGGAACATTTTCACATGGATCACTTTTTGACTACATAAATCATATGTTAAATTCACGTCAGAGAGCATTCCATTATTAACACACACTCCCAGGAAGTAAATTCTTATCAAATTCATGTGAAATTAACCCAAGAGACGCATCAGCAGTCAGACCGCTGGTACAATGGCAGGAAAGCTTATGAAAGAGCTGCTATGTAAAGAATAAGCAAAATAACAGATTTGCGAGTATATAAAAAACACACACCTCCTTCATTTCGTCCTCTTCAAAATCATCTATGACAGGAACAGATTCCATAGCAGTGCGTTTATGACCTTTCTTCTTGCCCCTGTTAGCCTTTTCATCCATTGGATATTTTGCATTGTCATGCTCCAGCAATGCAAGCAGCTCTTTCCGTACCATTTCATCAGCCTGCTCAATTGAAGTAGGAGGAACAAAGGAGCTCTTGTCCTCGTCTGTTTTCATCAACGATTCCCTAATCAGATCCAAAGAAGCAGCAGAAGGCCTAGGAAGCCCCCTCTGCAGCACTTTAGATCTCTTCTTAAGTAAAGCCTGCTGCTTTGCTTCTTCCTCAGCCTTTTCTCTTGCTATCCTATCAGACATATCTTCTTCAATTTTCTCTTCTGGTTCCTCATTATCTTCTGTGGGTGGTTGAATAACTATCTGATACTCATTCTTGGGCTGAGGAAGACTACTTAACCCAGTTCGCAAGTTCCTTCTCATCTCTACTTGTCGGCCTTGCTCAAGTCTTGCACTATCATGCAGATCCATGCCTTCATTTATGTGAAGTTCATCCCTTATGGGAGTACCTTTAGGAGTTGTGCCAAAAGAGTAAGCATCCCTTGATGGTGTCATGCCAGATCTAGGAGTAAGACCACCAACTCCTGGCGTCATTGAAGGAGTCATCATAGGGTTCGGAGTTTGAATCTCCTTTTTCTTTGGAGTAACCCCAGAAAAATCTGAAGGGTGCAACTCTGGGTTTTCTCCTCCTAATAATGGTGTCTGAGATTCTCTAAGCCGGGCCAGGTTCTCAGCTTCCATCATGATAGCATCACCTTTACCAGCAGGTGTCCTTTGTGGGGTACGAAGAGGAGTCATCCCCTGATGTGGTGTACGTGAATAGTCAGCAAGAAGAGCACGGGTTGCACTAGTTCCTTCAGCAAGTTCTTCGCCCCCACCAACAATATCACTAGCGTAACCCATCTTTGCGATCTCCTCCAGTTCATGATCTGAAATCTGAGGTGGCGGAAGCATAAGCTTAGATCTCTTTCTCACTGTTTCAGGATCATTTAGCTTGTTAGCTTGCAATATAGCTGATGGTGCATCCTGTCTCTGCACAATTTTATTCTTCGCAATATCTTGCTTTCTCAACTGTGCTTCTATATCAACCCTTCTTTTACCCTCAAGCTCCTCAATGGTGGTTGGGAATTGAACCAGTTCAACAGGTCTGTCTTCATCAGTAACATCATAAAAGCCTGGTGGAGGCCTCTTCTCAAAGGGTATCTCTGCATTATAATCAATGCCCTTTCTTTTCCTCCTACGTTGCCTAACATTAATACCAGCAGCCTTAAGTTCCCTCCTTTTCTGCAGAGAAGCAAGCCTCCTGGCCTCTTCAAGCTGCTTCTCCCTAGCTTTCCTCTTTGCCTTTTTGCCCCTCGTGTTTGCTAATCGAGCTCGAGCTTCAGAAAGCATTTCCTTTTCATCCTCATCCATATCAACAGGATCAGGGCGTGCAGGCTTGGATTCAGGATTCGGGTCAATTTCTCCAGGGCGCAATTTCCTGGGGTCATCACCGGGTTCATAATTTTCATCTTTGGCACATGCTGCATCAAGGAGTTTCTCATAACGCTCAAGGCACTGGGAAGGGGTACGCCCAACCATTGGTGCAATTGTTCTCCATTGTGTGGGCATTAGCTTTGCAAGATGCAGCAATTTCTCGTCCTCTTCTCTTGTCCACTCCGTCTACAAATACCAAGGGAAACTAATAACCAGTTATACAATTCATTAATCTATGTATGACAAGATGGTAAACACCAAAAAGAACCACCACAAGAAATAAACCAACGCAGTTAAAATAGCAAGTTTCAGCCTTGGTTCTCTGCACTGAATTATCTTAAAATTGAAAAGTTGAACATAGGTCATTTATCATCGAGCCCAAACCATTCAATCCAAGAATACAATGTTCCAAGAAGGGCTGCAGAAACATAAATGTCCCAGATTACTCCAGAAGAAACGCCTGGACCAAAAACTAAAAACTGGCAAATCTTCATTCACATCGGCGTTCACCAAATCATTGAGGACACTCTTAAAAGACCCAAGCAGAAGGCACAATTAAGATAAGCAAACACAAAAAATACATAAATGGAAAACATAAAAATAGAATAAGAGTTGAAGAACCGGGAACAGAAGAAGCGGTACCTTCTTGATGGAAGGGTCGAGCCACTCGTACCAGCGAGCCTTGCACTGCTTGGCAGACTTGCGAACGAGGAGAGAAGAGATTCGAGCCCACTGATTCTTGCCATATTTCATAACCGCAGCCTTAAGAATCTCATCCTCCGTGTTCTTCCATACGCCTCCCTTTATCATAATCCTCATCTTGCCTCCTTTCTTTGTTGTACCCCTCTACTCGTCGTTGATTTCAAGACGCGAAACTAAGAGATGAAAACCTGAAATCCCTCAATCGATATAGAATTGTTGCTCTGATCACAGGAATGGATCAACGACCGCAACAACAAATGGATCGAAATTCGAACTCATCCCAGTCTATATTTATGTACGAGGAAACGAAGCTATTATTTCTTTGGCGATGGGCAATTGTTTTTGCGGCGCAGTTTATCCCCGACAATTAGGGTTTTGCGGCGGCTCCGATTTTCTTATCTTCGCCGTTCTTGCTGCCTGAGAGTGAGGTAGTCGATAGAAAATGCGTTGGGTAGCCAAAGTGCCAAATTTGCCCTTTTTGTACCCATCTATCTACAGCTTTGCCCATTATTCATTTTCCAGCCAACATTAGTAATATATAATATAAAATAACGAAACAGCATTAAAAAGGTTCGCGTGGCCTAATGGATAAGGCGCTCGCCTCCGGAGCGGGAGATTGTGGGTTCGAGTCCCACCGTGAACGCTTATGCTTATGGAGTTGTTCTTTTGCGGTAACACTTTTTCCAAAGGAAGGTCAACATGGTCACTCGTATTAATTGCAGCTTCTGCGGTTGATAGATACTAATACATATACATGACTATTGTATGAAAATTTGAGGTCATGTTTGATATTTAGTGTTTGCATTGAAGCGCTAATATTTATATAAGAAAATTGATTTTACATTCCACCACTCATTTTTCTGGTAGTCAAAAAAGGAAATAAACATCAAATAACAAATTACACCGAATAGGATAACCTAAGGCCATTAATTAGCAGTAAGGTTTGAAAAAATTATTTAAGGATCGTTTTAAACTTTTAGCTTCAGCTATTTAATTTTCATTGTTAATAAATTATCTAAAATTATAATGCTACTTACAAAAGTTTTTCCCAAAAGGGACTTACTAAACATATTAAATGTTCATGCATTACGTGAGTTACTTCAAAATATAGTCATATTGAAATTCAAACTTTCAAAGTGGAATTTGGATGTGTGTTAGTGAAATATGTTACATGATTATGATGTTATCCATATATTTGAATTTTAGGAATTTGTGCGCTTGATTATATGGCATCTTAAAGATTGGCTTTGCAATTTGCTTATGGGTGGAAAATGTTAACGCCCTTGCAATTTTAAAATGGTTTGAATTTTAGAGTGGATAATAACTTCATTCCTCTTAGGTCTTAAAATTTGAATGGAAAAACAACATGACTCTATTCTCGCTATTGTGTCAATTGGACGGAAAAGCTTGACATATGCCTTGCATCTTGTGCTTCATACGAGTAAAATTTCATAAATACCCTAGTTAAAGGTTGAGAATTCCTACCCTGATGCTTCATCAATCAAACAAGAAATGGTTTGATGGCAATTGAGTAGGGTTCAACGCTATAAGGCTATGATGCAATTCATGTAAAAAACCACCATTATCCTCTTCCTCTATGATCAATTTCATTTCTAATAGAGTTTCAACACGATTATCCCATGACAACCACAAAAAAGTCTATAATAGAAAAGCATGCCCTGTGAGCTAGTGGTGGGGCAATGTGGGAAGTATTGTTACTGTTGCTAATCTTGCTTAAGTCCCTCACAATTCACACATCCAAAATCTGGCACCTGAGAAAGTAAAGTTGAAGGAGGCGGCTGTTGAAGCTGTTGAAAGAGAGGACAACTTTTATTCTTTTCTTTCCTTTTTACCTTGGTGCATGGTTGTTAGGTTGAAGGCTTGAAGTTAGGGGTTGATACAAACTTTTTTCCTTTCCCTAATCATTTTTTTTAAATTAATCCCTTATAGTATTTTTTAGGCTTTTATATGCATACATGTGAAAAATGCTACACATAATGTTATGAAATTATATGCATACATGATAATATAAGAACATTTTTAGTATCAAAGTATAATATGTGCAAATAAATAAACACAATTGTACTAACATATAATCACTTGCGCAAAAGAATAAATTTATTTGTACATATCTATCGCTTACTTTATACATCAAGTTCATAGATATCTGTTATCTCATTTGTATAATATATTCAAAATTTTGGTAGAAAGCGAGAATTGACTCATTCTCTCCTACTTTTTTATGGGAGGTGGAACATGTACATACTATGAACATAATGGTAATATATCTATAGTTTCATTTGTATATATGTCATACATTATTCATATAGATCTTACTTTCTTCGTACATTGAGTTTGTACATATCAGGTATCAAATTTATATATATATCTCCAATTTTGGCGATGGAGAGAGATTTGATATATTAACACTTATTTTATGTTATAAAGGGTAATATTGATATATATATATATATATATATATAGACTTGCTCCTAGTTGGAATGTTTGGTTTACATATCACAGTCTAAATAACTTTTAATAGCTACAGAATGATCGATGCAGTGTTCAGGAGCATGTTATAGGCTCTATTATTATCCTAATCTCCCAAAAAAATTATTTTCTTCATTTTTTTTCTTGTTTTGTTTTTTCCTCCCAATTTATGTGTGTATTTTTTTGGTCTAAAAAGATTAAGTGAAAAACGATGATTTATAAAAGAAGAAGAAGAAAAAGAAAAAGAAAGTACAAGAAGAATAAATTCATGAATGTTGGAAGTTTCAAAATATCTTTTGATCCAGAGTCTAGAGTATTTGTAATTGGTATAACAATAATTTATTTTATCACTCTTTTGTGGGCTAATGTGTTTATTCTGTAGTGATCACAAAGCTTGTGATACCATAACAAACAACGGCATGGAACCCTAAAATATGGACATTGTAGATTTAAGAGTTGTACCTGAGGCCTTAGGGGCATGATGCATGTGTTTTCCAGAGTTGAGTTTGAGTGAACCTCGTTAATAGTAGGATGCTCACAACGGTGCCATATAATCAAGTAGGTTGGCAGCTAAAAATGGTAATGAAAAGGACCTATTTGCTTGTTTGGGGAGCTTCTTATAGTTGCTGGGCCTTGCTGCTTATGTTCACTTCTCTCTATAGGATGGGGTATTTATTTGTTCTTCTAATCATGAACTGTCCCAAATAGATCCAAACTGAGTTATAAATATGCAAGTCTCAGTCTGCTAACTCTAAGGAATAGCAAGATTACAGGTCCTTTGATTTGACCATTTGAATTTAATTTAAGTTTTTTTCTCCAGTAATAGGTTATTTGCTTTGTTCAAATGTTTTGGAGTTGATCAAAATGAATGGCATGTCCTTAACCTCCTAAAGTTTACTTGATTGATTCTACAACTCATACCACTGTTTCCAGCAGTTTTGTCCCATTTGCTTTCGATCCCAATAACCTTATTTTTTGTCCCTTCAATCTTGTTCTACTTTGGTTCTGCATTCAAGTGCATTTGTGGGGCAAAATATCCCTAGCGCACAACATGTTGTAAACTTGATGATAATCATGGTTCTAGTAAGGCCTAATTTCCTATTTGACCCATGTACTATGGTAACTCGGCCATTTGCTTCCTTGGACTTTTGGGAGGTCATAATCGAGCCTTGAACTTTAATGACCGAGATACTTTGCTCTATTTACTTAACCTCTGTTTATTTAAAAAATAAAAAACCACATAATTGCCACTTAAGTTTCCTAATTTTTATCTTTTGCACCCTAATGTTTCATCTATTCTCTTTTAAGTAAGTTTTACTAACTTAAATGACAAATATGCCTCTTTTTCCAATTCTTAACATCACCGGTTAGGTTATGGGGCTATGAGATCAAGGAAGCGAGGATGGTGGCCGGTAATGCTAAAGGTGACGGGTTTAGTGGTAGGGACGTGTGTTGCTAGACTCTTTTCCTCGATTAAGCGTCGCTAGCAGTTTGGTGATACTCGAGGATGATGCTGGAGGGTGAACAGTGATGGTGCGAGGGACTGGGGACAACGGTAATGGTTGGAGGTGGTGATAGGGAATTGTTGTCTTCCCCTCCTCTGGTTGGTCCGATCATAGCCATTACTCATTATTTCTTATTCGGATCCGGGGCCAGCTTTAGTTAGTGGAAATCTAGGGCTGGCGACAGAAGACGAAGGCCGAGGAGAAATCGGAGACAAATACCAAGAAAAAATCGCATACAGATGCTAAGATGAAATTGAAATTGAAGGCTAAGACAAAATTGTGGACGGAATCAAAAGCTAAAACAAAATCAAAGATGGAATCGAGGCATCGTAGGTTCATTAAGAATAATTTAGGCTAGTCATTGAGGTTAAAAAATATGGCTAGTAACAATGGAGTGGTGGTTGGACGGGGCAGTCAAGGACTTGGGTAGTAGAAGACAAAGTTCTAAGTGCAAATGATTGAAATATAAAACTTAGATGATTATGTTTAATTATAGTTTAAGTCCCAAAGTTATTGGTTGGTACAATTAGAGGTTTGAAATTATAAATTGTGCAATCAGATACAATTCTATTACATAATTGACAGAAAACATATGAGTTACTAGTCAATGGAGCAAAGTGCCTTGGTCATTAAAGTTTAGGGCTCGATTATGACCACTCAAAAGTCGAGGGGTGTGAGTGGCTTAGTAACCATAGTACAGGGGTCAAATAGGGAATTAGGCCTTATACCAAGTAATCAACTAACACAAACATTCGTACAACTTCTTGATAACCAAAAACAAAAAAAAATCTACTCATCTACATATATATTTTTGCCGTCAAGCCCATGTTTAAATTACTTGATCCAATTAAGACTAACAGACCAAAACATTAGCAGGCCGTCAGGCCCCAAACGCGTTACAACTTCTGAGTTGTAATGAGGTAGGAACCATCACCTTTTTTTTAACAGTAAATAAAGCAATGCATTCAATTAGAACAACAAAACAAAATAGCCATTAAGGTCGATACAAGCAATTGCGGATAGACTGTTAGATGCCCCAGCAGTGGCATGACTGCCAATTGAAATAGTTTTGTGCCAAGTTACCCCCATATTATCTTCTAGAATTATATGAGATATACAATCTCGACACAAGCAGTAAATAGGGGTTATTTTAAAAGCTTTGTTAGTAGCAACTCTGGCTGGTAAGCATGTCCACCACAATGTTCCCCTATCTATAGACATTTTGAATTTGAAAAGACTATCCTTTGTCCTAGAGGTACTTGCATTTTAATAGAAAATGTGTTAGTGTTGAAAAAGAACATTGAGATGAATTTAGAAGTCTCACGCCAACTTCTGAATCCATCTAAATGTATAAAGAGAATGTACTAAGCTGGACAACCAACTTTAATCTTCCCTTTAAGGCCCAAAATTCAACCATTAATGCCAACATTTCTAGTAAAAGCTACTACAAACTCTTCTTCTTGTTGGAATGAATCCAAAATAATCACATTGAAACTCATAGGATAAATTTGACAATTGCTAAAGTCAATAAATCACACCAAGTATAAATAATTAGATAAATAGTTCCAAGCAGAAATAAATCATGACAAAGGATATATATGAAAAACTCTCAAGTATAAAGAAAAAATCACGAAGTAAACAGACAACAATCCATTATTTAAAAAATAGTATGACATTCATGATTCAAATTATTGTCTAAACTTGAATCTTATCACAATAATTTAAAAAAAATTAAAATTTAACACTCTAAATTCTGGTACAATCCTAAATTACAAAAGAATAACCTCCCAAATTACAAGATTAATGGGCAAAAACTACTGCCAAAGGAAAAATCGCACAGAACGAGTGGCAAGCTCTGTGCCTAATTTCTTTTTCCTGCCTCGTTTTCGTCTATCTTTAACTCATCACGCTCGATTCAGCCAATGTGGCTTTTATAGCCTTTTTTCGACACCAAGTCTAAAGTGGACATAGCCTAGTTTCTCAGCCTGGTTTCTCCTCAAGCCACGTAGCCTCATCATGTGGCATTTACAAACCCAACATAAAGTTGGTTTTTCAAGTCCAACATAAAAAAAAAAAACAAGAAGTTGGAGAGATAACTTAAAATTAGACTTAAGTGGCAATTAAACCATAATACTTCTAATTCCTAACAATTTCACCAACTCTTCCTTCCCCCATTGAGACTACACATAAACCATCCTTGTTTAATTTAACAGTACTAGATGGTGGAGCACATCTAATATGGTGGATTTGGCTCTAGGTAACTGCAATGACGATCTTATAACAGTAAAGTACCCAAAAGTGCGTCTCTTGATTTCTGCAACAATATGGTTTACTGAGCAGTTCAAGTTATCAAAAACTTTCCTATTTCTACTACACCAAAGTTTCCAAAAACAGAGAGGCAAGAGGATATTCCAGGGGATGTTGCCAAAGGTGGAAGTAGGAGCATTGAAACAACCTTCATTAACAAAAGTTTGGCAATTTGAATTCAAATCCCCGCTTAGTGCAAAGTAATTGAAGACAACTCTACTACAAGGGCAAGAGAATAATAAGTGGAACTGGTCTTCATTATACAGACCACAATACAAACTAATAGGATTAAGAAAAAAACCTTTACCTTGCAGATACACATAAGTGGAAAGCTTACCATAAAGTGCAATCCATAGGAAATGCTTAATCATATGGAGAGTACGTATTTTCCATGGCTAGGCCTAAGAGACGTATTGGTGATGAATGCTCAGGTTCCTTTTAAAGTTAGGTAGATTTGAGGGTGATGTCACCATCTTTGGAATATTTCTAGGTTTTCTTACACTATTTTAGGTATCTCCCTACCAAGTTAATATCATTATTCACTGTTACAAAAAGAAATGAGAAAATACTAGACTTTGCTACTAACATTCTTTGTTAGAAACTTTATGCCCCCGACTTATGCATCTAGCAATCTACTCCATCTTCTACTTTGCCCTTTCCCATCCCTTCCGCCTCTTCCTCCTCTGCTCTTTCATCACTGTAAAACCCACCGCTGCCACCGTCGCTCGTAACTAGGAAACTAGAGAAAAAAATTAAAAAAAACCCATCTAAAGTGCCGATGTAGAATCGAAAGAAGCCTCCGTTCTCAGAGACAAAAAAACCTCTGTTAAAGAGGAATCAAAATCACCCAGAAAAAAAAAATGCCAAACTAGAGAAGTCGCTTCAATCCCAGAATCCAAACCCTAAAGAGAAAACCTATTTGTTTTCTGGTTCGACTAAAACCTATTTGTTTTCTGGTTCTACTTCACTCTTATAGTCTCTCTAATCACTGCCCTATTCGTTTCTCCCTCTTCTCTCTCCCCACAAGACCAAAATCGTGGTTTTTTTTGGCTGTCGATTCCCTTCACCAGCACTATTTAAGTGGTCAGATCGTGACCATTCAAGTCTGATATTCTTAAATACCATCCGCTGCCTTCGGTCATCTCAAATCCCAACCGCCTTCACCGACACGTTTGATCATCTCAAATCCCAACTGCCACATTCGCCAACGCTTCAGCCATCTCAAACCCCAACCACCGCCTTCGCCAATTGGAGTCGCCCATCGCTCATCGCTTATTGGAATCACCCATCGTCATCGCCCATCCCAACCAGATTTAGAATCACCCATCGTCGTCGTTCATTGGTCTCTACGTTTGCCAGGAATGGAGGATTTGGAGGAGAGGGGAGTGGGCTGGCACGTTAGATGAGGTAATTTTCCCATTTGATCTTGATGCGAAGTGTGGATGTAATTGGGAGTTTTAGGTTTCTTATCAATGGCGATAACAGGAGGGATAGAAAGATGGATGACACGTAGAAGGATCAAGGAAAATGAGAAAGACGGATGGGGCAAAGTTTCTAAGGAAGAAAAGTTTGGAGGCCAAAGTTTGGAATTTTTCCTTTTATTTTATAACGGTGAATCACGGTGTTAACTTGGTAGGGGTAAGTGTAGGTATTTGTAACTATAGGGACAAAACTGTAGGTTTGACTAAACCTAAAGGATTTTTTTGTAATTTTTCCTTTTCTTCCCACTACCACGCATTTCCTGAGAACATTCCACCAACAGTCAGGAACATCTCACTCTCATGTAAAAGGCCCATGATTTTACTTATCAAACTACCAGAAGGCAACCAATTCTCACGCCACCAGGAAGAGTTCTGACCGTTAAAAAGCAGTTTAAAGGTCCAATTTTAAGGTGGTTAGTTTTATTGATAGATTCCCAGGTAGGAGAACCAAACTCAAAGCCCATGGATCTTTTATACTTATTAGTGAGAGCCTTACTAACAAGTTTAGAGGAAGAATTTTTGGTATGCCAAGCAAGCTTAAGGAGGTAATTAAGCATTGTTGATACAATTACTAACTGGCCGCAGATTTGCTTTTTTGGGGAACACCTTTTGGAATCTTCTAATCAAATGGTCTATCACAGTAACAAACAAATCTGGATCACCCAGTTTAGTAGCATGTTACCCATTTCCAATATATTTTTTTAAGTAGTAATTATATTCCATGATCTCCTTCTAATTCAAAAGGAGAGTGTAATTACTACTCCAAAATCCAAAAAAATTATTTTCCTTCGAAAGTCACTCAAACCAAAACCAAGATATGTTTTCTTGTGATTGGGTTCTTTATTCCAAAAGATGATTAGCAATTTCCATCAGAGCAGGAAGGGTCAAGGTTGGAAATTTTCTTCTCGGAGTATTTTCGTATATTATTAAAGAAAACAGATGCGCACTCGACCGGTACAAACATTGATTGAAGGCTGACGCTTGTCGTTTTCTATTTCTTATTTGTTCGACCAAACTGAAGTGTGTTCACTGACTTAAGATCTTACGCACATTGCAGCAATTTATTATTTATAGGCTACAGCTAGCTTTCTGGATATTGATAATATATTGAACCGGAATAAAAATGATGGACACCATTCGTCCTTAACCTTTGTTTTATTGCATATTACTCCTAAATATTTATAGAGCCTCGCATGGTAGTCCTTAATCCCACAAAAAGAAAGACGGAATTAGCACAAAAAATCATTACAGAGAGAAAAATTGATAATTTGAATACTTCATTAATTATAAAGAAGTTATGTAGGGTTTAAATTTATTATAAGATAATTATCAAACAGTCCAAATTAAAACTTAAAAATTTGATTTTAATAGTTAAATCAAAGTTAGTGAATTTTGCAGGCCAAGGACCAATGTTCAATTAAACTCTAAAGGTTTGGAATCAATATGTAACAAAAGAGAGATCAAAGACCAATTTATTATAACGTTTATAGATTTAGGACTAATAATGCGATTTACCCAAAAGATTCACAACGCTTGTAAATCCATTTTATTTTATAATTAACGTTAGGAACTGTTTTTCTAGTATTAAAAAAAAAAAGAAAGAAAAACAATTGTTCACTGTCATAAACCATCATGGCTTTCGCATTCCTAGTGTACATGAAAAGCCCTTCACGGATAAGAACACAATTATTGGAGTACCACATCATTAATAGGGGTTTGACACACACACACATCCATAAATTAAAGAAAATACATCATTATGCATGAAATGGACAAATAGTTATGATAATTAAACTTGACACGCGCGCATGTATTAGCACTGCTTATATATACAAAAATATATTGTAACAGTACCAAAGAAAAATAAAAACTATAATGGGGCCACTAATCAATTAGAAATTATATAGGCCCATTATAGTTATCGATACGTATATCCGGTGTTTCGCTATCAGCCTGGCTGGCTGGCTACCTTCAATGTATTCCAGGACTATCATAGTTTTATGAAATTCAATTACTTTTAATTAAAGACACACTTGGTCTTATATGCCCATAGTTGCAAAAGGTGTCGAAGATGTGTTATTTAGGGGGAGGTGGACAGATAGATTAACTAGATAACATTTTATATTACATGTATGGTACGGAAAGGCGCAATACCTCTATCGGGTCTGGATTATTTGTATTTAGTAAGAGGGAGAGAAGTGCACTATCAGTCCTAAAAATTAGCATGCTTTTTTATTTTAGTCCTAAAACATTTTAATTTTCTATTGCAGTCCTTTAACTTTACAAATATGTTAACTGCTGGTCCTTATTTTAACGTTGGTAACGGAAAGGCTGACTTGGCACGAAACGGCAGTCATCCTCCTTATACGGATGCATTACATATATAGGAACTCTTCGTTGACCAGAGCCAGAAAAGGTTGACTTATGTACCTAAGAAAAAAAAGGGTCTTTGTTGACTTGATTTTTACAAATGGTTTGTTGTTTGAGACAAAACAGAGGAAGGCTATGCTCCAAGTTCAATCAAACGATATACTGGACGAAATTTGATCACATCTCACAATGTCCTCATTCTCTTGGAGTTTGATCGAACAATCCAAGCCCAGTTGCAAGTGCGAGTTGAAAACGTTGATGACTATTTCTTCTATGGAGTGGAATGCCAATGCAATTTCGTTAGAATAGAACCTAAAAGGATGAAGGACAACGAAAATATCCAGAAGCGTATTGATGTTTTTATTAATGTTTATTGCACTGACGATAATTTTTTAGCTTGTAGATGTATTAAGGTGACAATGAGTTCTATATAGGATGGTTTTTGTGATTCTATGAGCAACGAACCCAATGTGTTTGATAAAATACGCATAGCAATGATTTTGGTTTGCTGTCACAAAGTTTGCCTAGACTAGAAGATAGAACTTGTATGACCTAATGAGCCATATTTTTTAACCTGTGTAAAAATTTGAAAGAAAAATAACAAAATTGGCATGACATACACATTTGTACATTGCAAAAAACTAAAGCATAAAAACAAGGGTAAATGACACTTATTGTTCTTCTATTGCAATGTCGCTTAATCATTTTGAAACTATGAATTGCTACATTAATTGTCGTCAAACTATCTGATTGTTGCACTCGTTGTCCTACCATTATACCAAGCGTTAAAAAGTTCTTAAAGTTGGAGGAAGAATTGCACAATTAGTCCTAATACTTATAAAAATTTTCCAACTGGGTCTTAAGCATTTTCATTTAAGGCTTTATGTCTTTTCTTTTTCAAGCTTTTTTGTATTTTTTTTCTTGCTTCTTGGGAATTTTTTTGCTGATTTATTGAAGCACCTACATTGTAATTTTCAAAAGCAACAAATAGGATCAACGAGGTCAAGATGAGAATTAAAGCAATGATCCTTGGTCCAATTTGATTTCTTTAAGACAAAGTTACTCATTCCACACTCTTTCTTCCATGACTTTTTTCTCATCCATTTCTTTTTCTTGCTGTATACTGCTCTAGTTCTTCATCTGGCATATATTACTCATACCTTGCCTATTACCCAAGTAATTGATAAAGATGAATATAAAAAGTAAAAAAATCATAATGTTATTTTTTATTAGGGTAAAATCCACCGGGGGTCCCTTAACTTATTTTTTTATCCTAAATGAGTACCTTACCTTAATGTTGTACTATCAAAGTATCTTACCTTAGTTACTGTGTCCCAATTGGGTCATTTCCATAAATTTCTACGTTAAATAGGATGGAAATTGCTGATATAATATTAATTAATATTAAAATAAATATAAAATAATAATTTTGGTCCCCAAACATTTCCAATTAATGATTTAAACCTTCCAAACTTTCTAAAAATCAATATCAAACCCAAACTTTTAAAATTTTTCATTCTAACCACAAAAACATCAAAAATAGGCAAACAATTAGCCATATCTGGGTAAACTTCATTGTCACCGGACTCCATCATCGCCGAAGGTTAGAATAGGCAGATAAGTAACTAGATCTGAGGTATCCTCGGTGCCGAACTCCATCATCTTTGAACTCGCCCACTTTTTGTTGACTCGCGACATCTTCATGATTTGACGACGAGTAGACCGAAGATCTTATGGCACCGTGTTGAATGCGTCGAGAGGCAATAATATCGGTGACGAATCTGAAGTTGTGATTGAAAGAGTACTGGGTGTCTCACTAAAACCTAGAGTCTCCACGAATTGTCCTAATAGTCAATGCCCATGCTGATCGGAGATCTCACGGTGAAATTGAAGATCCTGCTAGCCCGAATCATCAGCTCGTCATCGGTAACTCACGACCACCAACTCGATCGGATGGCAAGCATAATGGAGATCTCGTGATGCTAGCAATTTCGTGGCGACGGCCACTATGAGCAGACTAGGACTGGCATTTGGGAGAAGATCATGAAGGAGGCAGCGGTGTTTTTGACAATTCATCTCCACCAAGCAAGCTCAGGTTTTGTGTTTGGAAGGATAAAATCAAAATTTTGGGCTCATTCTTAATATTCAAAAAGTTTGGATGGGTTAAAATTATTAATTGGAAAAGCCTAAGGAAAAAAATTATTATTTTACATTTATTTTAATATTAATTAATGTCACATCAGCAATTTCTGTCCCATTTAATGCTGAAATTGACGGAAAGAACCCAATTGGGATGTAATAACTGAGATAAGGTACTTCAATTGGACAACCTTAGGGTATAGTACTCATTTGGGACAAAAAAATAAACTAAGGGACCGCCAGTGGATTTTACGCTTTTTATTAACAAAAATTGTAAAAATCAAATTAAGACTTAAGTATGATTTCTATGAGACCATTTTAAATTGATTTACAACTACATGTTGGAGTCCTATGTAAGGAAAATTTTGGAAGCGATACCAGCTATATTTTGGCAATAAAATGTATCAAAATCTCATGCTATGGCATGTCATCATGATCAAGGTAACTCTTAATTATAAAAAATCTTAATAGCCATTAACACTAGTTGTGTACCTTCTTTGGGCTCAATATAATGATTCATGCCATACAAGTTCAAAACTATTTTAAAAAATTATTTTTTGGTTTTTGAGTTTATTGCCTGTAAAGCTTCTTATTGGTTTCAAGATGAAGGGGTCATTTTCCTTTGTCATCATTTTGGGGAGCATGCAGGTGACTCAATATGTGGAGGAGGAGTAGGCTTGCCTGTTTGGTGATGTTGTGCTTAGTTCATTTTGTCCTAGAATTCTTATCATTCCCATCGAAAACTATTAGTACAATGTGATACTTTAGAAATCTTCCTTCATTAGCCAAGATGATAATGATGTTGATGAGAGAACTCGAATGCAATCATGTAAATTCTACAACCATGACCATAAGTTTGAATGGACAAGGGAACGATTCAGTCACTGGGTATCTAAACTAGCAGGCAGACACAATATAAGGTTGAGTTTAGTGGTGTTGGTGGCTCTAAGGACTGGGAATCGGGGTTGAGTTCAGTGTGTCGTGTTTAAGAATAAGGAGGAAGATGATGTTTGAATGGATAAAATGCAAAGGAAAAATGTCATTACAAGGTTATATGGGAGTGGAATAAATTAGACCCACCATCCTTGAATAAAAAATTATAGAAATCAAATTAGGAGATTAGGTATATGTGTTTTGGGTCTGAATTAGAAAACTGTAAAGTTATAGGACTTGAATAGAACATTTTCCAAATATTAGGATTAACTGTACAATTTTTCTCCCAATTTCCATCACTTTTTAATGTCTATTATAACGGCAGGATGACGATTGTAACAATAGGATAGTTTCAGGACAATTGATACAACAATTTATAGTTTCAGGATGAATAAGTAATATTATGGGTAGTTTAGGGACAACATGTGTCATTTACCCTAAATTGTCCCTTGTATGGTATTCTTTTCATAACAATTAATTAATTTTTTCTTTTTTGCTCCTTGCTTGAGTTTAAGAATATACACGTAATCCGGGAAAAGATTAAATTAATTGTATTATTGCTAAAAATACTGGGAACAAATTTATTGATTATATATATATGTATGTCTCATCTCAGTCATGATATTGATACCGGATCTGAAAAATGTGAGAGAAATTGGTATATCATATATATGCATCTAGCTAGTGTCCACACTCCATAATACAGGATCCATTAAAATGACACAAAAAATTCTGAAAGTATATATACTCCATATTGCAGCTTCATCCCTGAATTACAAACTGCACGAATGATCCCTAGCTAAATTAACCATATATATATATAGCGTTGCATGAATGGTCTTCTCCTTTAAGATTCTCCAGAAGAACTCCGGGGTTAGCTCTAACGTTAGGCTATCAATTGTATCAACTCTTGCAAAGCAATCCCCGAATTGACAAAATATTGCCATGGAACTAACCATCCCCCTTTCTAATTTGCTATCATCGAATTGTTTGAGGACGATTGATGTAACACTTAATAGTTTCGGAATGATTAAGTAGCATGAGTATAGTTTTGGGACAACTGGTGATATTTACCTTTTTAACTTTATGGGAATAGATCGAGGCTAGAATCAAATCCGGAATGTGAGATTACCAATTCATGGAAGCTAGTTGAGCTTTAAGCCAAGTTTTCATGCATTATTTGGCTACTTCATTTGCACTCACTTCTAATTCAAATTTACATAAGTAATCCAATTACATAACAAAAAAGTCTTTTGTTTTTCATTTGCTCCTTTCTATAATCTCTTATTATTTTATGTACACGTGGTCTGTGTGTGTGTGTGTGTGTTTCCCCTTATACCAGCACTTATTAGTTTCCTTAAAGTTGCATTTTTATGCAGAAATTGTCTTGGTTCATGGGTACCGCCCCACAACACTTCCCATGAAGACAACCTATCACTCCATCATCTTTACGAGAAAAAAGGAGCGGGGAATGAAATGCAAACCAAGTGTTTTGACAAAATTACAAAAAGAAGACAAGTAAAGAGAGTTGGCATTCAAACTCACATGTGAAAATGATGAAGTGTGCTTCCAAAATCAATTGTCAAGCTGTAAACTTGGCAACGATTAATGAAATGTAGAATCAACCTTAGGATTAAGAGAACATAAAGGTACATTTTTTCTTATGTGATTGACAAAGCAACTTCTGGGTGCTTCAATTTTTTGGAAAGAATTGTACTTTTCTTCAAAGAATGCAAGATCAAGGCTCAAGAGGGGAAAGAAAGAATAAACAAAAACACCTAGAGGAAAGAAAAATCAGAAAACATGAAACTTTAAGGATAGGAAACAAGGACAAGGATGAGGTTGGTTTTGAGTTTCCAGGGAGAGATTCAATGTGCTTGTGTGATGTGTATGTTTCTTTATTTTCAGATTGTTTGTATAATGTCTCCACAATGGTAGTGATGAGAAGAAGTGGAAAAAACTTGGAAAGAAATTCCCTTTGAACTCAGAAATCAAAAACATAAATTTTCATGTATGGTCGGTCACTTTTGAGTTTTTTTATTTCTATTCGTTGTTCTATGGATTTTGGTTCTGAAAATTATAATTAGGTCCAATTAATTCAGATTGGAGACGAGATCATATGTCTTACCACTTGAATCAATATAAAAAAGTTGTAGGGCTCAAATAGAAAAATTTACTAAGTTCTGGGACTGATTTTGCACTTTTGCCTCCAATTCTATCACTACTAAATAGTCTGATGTAACGGTCGGAGATTAACAATTTCATAGTTATAGGACAACTGGTGTAACAATTGGTAATTATGGGATGATTAAGCAACATGGTATTAGTTTAGGGGCGATGAGTGTTATTTGCCCTTATAATAATCATTTTGTCCAAATGCTATACCTATTAAAACCTCTAGTTTAAAAAGCCTAAAAATTAGTTTTAATTATTTTTTTATGACAAGTAAATATTTTGATTATTTTTTTTCCCAGTATAGAAAAATATTCATAAAAAATTATTTTTTAGAAAAAATACTATTAGACGACTATTATGTAGATAGAGTAATAGCTTTCAAATGATATTAATTAAAAAAACGAAAATAAAAATATATATCATTTATAAGTTAGAAAAGAACAAAGTTATGGTATAAAATTTTATAATTGTATTTTCAAGTTACTAAACGATTGTCTTTTTCATTTTTATTTGTCAAACTATTAATTATAGTTTTAAATTTCTCAGCCAGGTAGCTTAGCCCCGAAGACAAACGTTTTTTTTTTTTTAACACAGAAGCAAAGAAGAAGACAAACTAAACAAAGCGAGCGACAAATAAAGGGAGATGGGTGTTAACTGTTAATTTCCCTAGCAATTTTTTTTTTTATATTTAGGACCACATTGCTAGAATTTACATAATTGATGTAGCAATAGTACAATTTATCCCGGATTTTAATCTATCGCCATCTGATCTCAGCCAAAAGTTAAAACCATTTCTCGGCACCTTTAATTTTTCTCCGCTAATCCTCAGTTCATATTCTTTATAATTTATATATCACACAACTATATATTCTATTTGATGCTACTTCTAATTTATTTGGACTTAAGGATGCACAATTTAGTATATTTATTTACATGCATGGTGCGTGTCATGAGCATCAGTATTCAACATCAGTATTAGTTTCATTAAGCTTGTTGTTCTATATATGTATATATTGTGCGTGTGTGTACAGAAATGTTATGATATGGTAATAAATGAGAAATAGGCCCAACATACTTACATGACATAAAATTCATAATATTTATAAAAAGTTAAAAGTTATAGTAATATATGTAGCAATTAGAATAATTAGTTCCAGGGTTGTAAATTTTCTTTTCATTTTTTATACAAGGCTGGAGGTTGATGAGAGAGTTGAGAGTTGAAATTTCAAGATTCTAAAAATCATTACAAATTTTAACTACCAGGTAAGATTTGGTTTGTTAAGAAGGATAATTCATGAGTACCTATCAACTACTTTTTCTCTAGTACCCAACTATTGTTCGGAATGTCGATATTTTGAAAAAAAAAAAAAACAAATTGAGGGCCCAATTGAAAAAAAAAAGAAAAGGGAAAAATGTAGACCTTTTGGTGGAAACTATAATGAATATTGAATGCGATAGCAGTAGATATGGGAGTTTAGATCGGAATTATCCGCGGGGCTGAAAGTAACAACCGAACAGAGTTACATGTAATTAAAGCCATAATTTTTTTTAGAGGATTTGAAAACTTTTTTTTGTTAGATAAATATGAGAGGGTTCATAACTATAAACTGGAGATAAGATAACAAAAGATGATGATGTTTTTAACAAGATTTGTTTTTATCCGGTCCACTAACTAAGGTTGTTACTTACTAATTAAATATCATAGATATAATGCTCACATGTTTAATTAGATCTAGTATTAATTTTACAATTTTAACCATTATTATTCTAAAAAATTTCTTACAATTATATTTTCTCTAAATAAAAAAGCAGTGGTGCTCCAGATGAGATGAGAACAAGAGAGGTGGCTCAATGTGGCAGCGACGGCGGTGCGATGTAGCAACTACAACGCGATGCGGCAGCGACAGTGTGATGCGAGGTGAGAAGTGGCAATTCTAGCCGAGGTTCGGCGGACGACGCTCGGACGATGTGATTCAAGCAAACGATTGACGGATAACAAAGAGAATAGATTAGATTACAGTTGCTGCCCAAGATAAGAGAGATTGGAGTGCGATCTTAGTCACCAGCCAAGAGCAGAGGCAAATCGAAGTGGCGAGCAAGATGCGGGAAGACAAGCAAGATTGCGAGATCGGACCGACGGCGAGGGAGAATGCAATCGAAGGAGAGAAAAAGAGAGTTCGGAGCAGCGGCAAGCGAGATCGCTAACGACAGAGAAAAACAAAGAGATCAGAGCGTATGATGAGAGCTGGGAAGGAGAGGATGTGGATGAAGGAGAGGAGGAGAGAGGAAAGCTTCAATCTCTTGGGGGACACGAGCGGTGACTGCCGGCGGACGATGAGGCGGTCGGATAGCTGTTCGTTTTCGGGGATGATAAAGGAAAATGTGGATCTGGAAAAGTGAATGGATGGCATGATCATGTTGGAATTGTAGCAATTTTATATTTTCATTAGATACTTTTACTTATCGATTTAAATATTTTTATTTTTTAAGATAATAAATTATTAATATATTGCTCAGACACTTTTATATATTTTTGTAGACAATTTAATATATTTACACATACACTTCTACAAATTTACATTTTATTAAAGATAATAAATTGTTTATATATTATTGAAGAGAATAAATAGCCTGTATATTATTTCAGACACTTATATACACTTATTCATACACTTTGCTTAATTGCTTTAGACACTTTGCATCTTTGTTTTGACATTTATACAGATGCGAGTAATAACGACATTTGGAAGCGGCAACGGGATTGAGGGTGAGATTTTTAAGGGTGAGAGAGAGTTTCGGCAGGGGCAATTTTGTCAACTTCTTTTAATTAAAGTATATTATATATAAAGAGTTAAGTATTAATTGGTATGTCTGATTAGATATAAATGCATGGTATAATAATTGACTATTAATTAAACACACTCTTGAGAGAGAGAGATTTTGAATTACTAAAGTAAACACGGTGGTGGAATAGGCCAATAAGGACTCCACCACTTGGATATCTGAGACAATACACATGGGCCCAACCGAAAACAAGCCTTGTCTCGGTTTAGGGATAGAACCGAACCGTTGATAAGTGTTAAACAGGCAATCAAGCATAGGTTAGTGTTAAAAAACCAAATTAACAAACAAACCATTAAATGTTTTGGGACTGACTCAAATTGGCGATGAATGTTTTTTTTAAGCCAAATAAACAATTAATGTTATTTAAAATAAACAAATAAACCACTAATGTTATCTAAATGACCCAATTCACCTACCCAACATTGAAATATTAGAAAACTCCACCATCATGTTTTTGAAATTAACAAAATAAATCCATTTTATAGAAAATAATCCAATATGCTACTGGTCATCCATGCCCCGAGATGCTGTAACAGCCTTCTTCGTGTTAACGCCGTCTCAAATGGAGGAAGAGCCTGTCATCAGAGGCCTATCATTACCATTTATCGTTGTTCTTAGAGTTGATGCGATGACTCAAGCCTCCATGACTCAAGCTCATTGATTGCGACTAGTGAAAGATTGTGAAGGCTGTAATCATGGAGGCAGTGAAACAAAATGTGAGCCATATGGGGTGTTGGAGCCCGTTACGAATAAGGAGTTATGAGTGAGCGCTATGATTGTGGTTGTAATGGCTTGAAATGTGAACTCATCGGCTTCAACAGAGAGGTGTCGAGAGAATAAAGTGGAAACAGTAGTTAAAATGTTATATTCAAAAATTTCAACAGTGCTGGGAGTAGAAGAAGAAAATATAGGGGCTTACTTTGATATTTTACATTGAAATTTCATTAGATTTAATGATTAAAGTTTCGTGAGTGGCTGATTTGAATCAACTAAAATGTGTTAGTGGTTTATTTGGCCTGAAAAAGACATTAGTGGGTGAATTGGTCAACTCAAAAATATTAGTGGTTTATTTGTTCTTTTTTCCGTGAAATCAGTGGCTTCACTTCGCCTATCTGTCATGAATGATTCCACTATCATCATGATTCATGATCCGATTTGTCTTCAATTCCCTGTTCCAACGTATTCATTAAAAACTTGACATGGACGAGAGATATCCAACCAAAAAAATTGCATCAATTTACTGAATAGTAAGCCATGTGTCAAAAAGTTAAGTATTTTGCACAATTTTGTATTCAATCAGACACACAGGAATATCTCTATCTTTTGTCCTTTTTTCTTTCTTTCTCTTTTCTGGACGTTTTCACTGGAAAGTTGTTCTGAGTTTAGGCTCAAATTACACTTACTGTCCTAAGAGTTTAAAATTTTTTACTTTCCCCAATTTTTTATTGGTCAACCTTAGTCGTCAATCATTGAGAAAACGAATGATTAAAATTTTCGAGTATTTGTCAAACATTTTATTCTACAACTTAAATTTTCTGTCGGATAGTCACTATACATTGATTATCAATTGTAAAATAGTCTTTTTTATTTTATGATATTAATTAACCATATTAGAAAACTGATGAGGAATTTGTTTTGAAATCTGTAGCACTAGGGTGTAAATGTAATTTTGATCAAAATAGTTAGATAAGTGCAATTAGTTGAAGAATTTAATCAAGCACAAAACAACAAGTAAAATGCAAAAACTAATATCAAGCCCTGGTTTTTTGGTTAAATAGCACAATTGGCCGCAAACCAACAATTTACATTGCAAATTGGTCATCGACCTCCACTTTGTTGCAAATTAAGCCCAAGCCTCTATGCTCCATTGCATATTAATCGATAGTCATAGGCATATATAAAAATGTGATTTATAGAGAGAAAAAAATTATAATTAAAACGGTCAACTAACAGTTAAAAGACTATGGTATAGTTTAAATTTATGAGAAGATAGTTATAGAACAATTTAAGTTAAAGTTTAAAAAAGTTGATATTTGGTAGTCATAGTGAGAGTTATTAAACTCAAACAGTTCGATAACCATCTTTCAATAAATTCACGCAGTACCATAATTTTTTGAAATTTAATGAATTATTTAAACTTTTAGCTTTCCTTATCAGTGAAAAATTTAAGACTAATTTATAATGTGTAGAAGTTAAAAACTCATTTATGACAGTAACCAACACCTAGTTCATTTTAACATAAATAAACTGACTTCAAAATGACTTATTTTTATTCTTACATCTTTTTTTTATCTGAAACTAATTTTAATTAAAAGTCAATATTATGTAGTTGCAATAATTCATTGAAAATACAAATTTTGTAATTTTACTAAATTTTTATATTTTTTTTTAGTTTAATGAATTAAAAAATTTTATAAAAATTTAAAAACATCTTAAAAATTTATTTTTAAATAAATTATTATATTTATATAATATTAAATTTTAAATGAAATTGGTTTCAGGTAAAAAAAAATTAGTTAATTTAGGTTAAAACGAATTCCCCCTAAAGGTTTAGGAAGAATTGTGCTTCTTACCTCGGATTTCTAATTATGCTGTATATTTATCGTGCTGAATCTTTTTTTTTTTTTTTTTCCTTTTTGACACGTGAGAAAGATTTAAGAAAGACGCAGGAGAGAGCTATACCTGAGGCTATTTCACAACCGGCATATCCGCATCCGAATGGTAGCTCGAAGTCCAGGGTTAACGTACTGAATCTTAACTGGTCCAAAACCCTGCCCGAAACAAAAGGAATATTCCCTCGATCTCTTCCTTTTCGCCTCTGTCTATAAAGTAAAACAAAATCCAACAACAGGAGTTTGAAGAAACCAAACAAACTACCAAAATCAAAATCAGAAAACCTCCAATCCTATAAGATTTCACTTCAACAGACCCAGAGCTTCGAGCCTGGCAGTCCAAGCATGAGCGATGCGTTGAAGAACAAGTACCAATTCTGCGAAGAGATCGGTCGGGGCCGCTTCGGAGTCATCTCGCGCGTGTTCTGTCCTTCAACTCAACAATCCTTCGCCTGCAAATCCATCGACAAACGCCTCCTCACCGACCCAACCGACCGCGAATGCCTGGAGGAAGAACCCAAGATCATGACGCTTTTGTCCCCGCACCCCAACATCGTCCAAATCCACGACGTTTTCGAATCCGATGAATCCGTCGACCTTGTCCTCGACTTCTGCCAGCCCATTACTCTCTACGACACCATCATCCGCCACGCGCCCCTCTCCGAGCAGACAGCTGCCGATCTCCTGAAGCAGCTCATTTCCGCTATCGCCCACTGCCACTTATACGGCGTGGTTCACCGGGATGTGAAGCCGGACAACGTGCTCTTTGACTCGTGGGGCCGGGTCAAGCTCGCAGATTTCGGGTCGGCCACCTGGATCGGGGAAATGGGTTCGGCCACCGGGTTGGTGGGGACGCCGTATTATGTTGCGCCGGAGGTGGTGATGGGAAGGGAGTACAACGAGAAGGTGGATGTGTGGAGCGCCGGCGTCGTCTTCTACGTCATGATAGCCGGTGTTCCTCCGTTTTACGGCGAGACGGCGACAGAAATTTTCGAGGCGGTTCTACGAGGGAATCTTAGGTTCCCACCTCGGATTTTCCGATCAGTGTCGGCAGAGGCCAAAGATTTGCTGAGGAAGATGATCTGCAGAGATGTCTCCAAAAGACTGTCAGCAGAGCAAGTTCTTAGTAAGTAATTTAACTCGAAGAGCTACGCCTTCAAGTTTGTCCAGAGAGTTTTATACCCGTGTATTTGCTTGATTTACTTACTGGGGTGGCTGTCCTGATGATGAAGAAACGGGTTATTGATATTACAGGGCACCCATGGATGGTTAGCTGTGGAGAGACGCCGCCACTGGCTGCGGCCGACTGATCCAGGTCCGACCATACCATACGAGAAGTTGGGATATTACCAAATTGAACCCTTGTAAGGGCACGTAATGACTTATCAGTGTACATATCCGTTTACGGGCCTGGCATGACTGGCCCTGTCAGATCAGGTGCATTCAGGATTGCATCCGAGTCCCAGCGGAGTCAAGAATTTCCATGCCCCTCTTGGACTGTAATATTCCATAGAGACCGGAGACAGGGAGAGAGAGAAACTTATTAAGAGTTCACGTGGACAGAGGGGGAGGTCTGAAACTGAGCATCAAGGAAGTCGGACTTCTTGTTCTGTTTTTCAGTAGCTCTGCCACTCTCTGTTTCCTTCTTTCCTCTTCTTCTTTCCAAATTTCTCGTGTAATATGATACTAGCGTCAGTGATGTAGTAGGCTGTGGTAAGAGAGAATCTGATCTGAGAATATAAATAAGAAAATTAAAGCAAGAGAATCCTTTATTTCCCGGCCTTTGGATTAATTAATCGAAGTAGAATATGGAAAGGAAGTGAGAAGCTGGATTCTCGTGCTTTTTTAGTTTATGGTATCAGCTTCATGCTTTCTTAATTTTAGTTTTCTTGTTTTTCTCTTCTCAGAGCGATGAATCCATTCAGTGGCTATGTATTTCACACTTTGTCTACTCTAGCCAGCTAATTCAGAGAAATGGAGAACAAACAAATGAAAAAAAAAAAAAAAAAGTCAAATGCAAGTTTGACGGGCTGGTTGGGTTTGACTTTTGAATTTGATATTGATACCGATAAAAAATCTAAATCTTGGGGCTGGGATGGCCGGCTGGGTTTACAACATTACACCCGAAACCCAAACGCTGCAATATGTTAAATTGCATCCAAATGAATTTGGTATATATTCCTTGAAAAGTGAAAACATCTCTCAAATATGAACGAGGACGACCTAGGCTGATTAATCATAAAGTATATAATTTATGTTTGTAATTATGAGCCCGATCATGGGCAGCAACGGTGTAACTGAAGTTACGGATACGTACCCTATAGGAAAGGCATACTGCTTATAACGTAATTAGTACCCTAAGCTAAGACCCTATCCTTTCTACCGAATCTGATAATTACTCGCCTGTGCATTGCGCTCTTGATAACAAAATTATCTCACCATGTATTTTGTTTTTACTTTTAGAGGAATAACGTGAGATAGCTAGAATTTCTTATTCGTTTTCTTTTATATATATATATGCTTTCGAAAGAAAAAAAAAAAAGAAAAGAAAAACTTTGGTCATCGAAAAGAAATCTTTGAGCTTCAACAAACTACGTTGGTTCATGCCTCATCAACAAATTCTCAATTGGTATATGAAAAGTTTTTTTATTTATTTAATTGTTTTATTAAAAACTGATATCTATATTTGTTATTTATTTAATTGTTTTATTAAAAGCTTTTGGGGCGGTCCATGGCTAATGAGGATCCATTATCCATATTATCCTGAAGAATTTATGGAAATATGGAAATCGGAGCTCTGGAAAAATATGGAAAAAGGCATCCAATTTATCTTGAAGAATTTCATATTATATAGTATCTTTACTTGCTAAAACTCTAATTCCATAAAGAAAGCATCGTCCTATAAACATACAACACTATGAAAAGTAAGTTCTATAATTCATAGTTTATAATGAGAAGTTGAGAACATTTCAACAATCTAATAGACTACATTGAACATGATAATATATAATAATGCTAATATTATCATATTCAAAGTTCATATTTTTATTTTCTTCTATTGACATTCTATCATTTGAGAGGTTATGCTTATACTTGCACAATCATCAACATTTTTTTTTCAGTTATGTCCATATTTACATTATTTTGATAACCACCGCAATCAAACTCACAGTGAAGGAGAGAAGTCAAGTGAGATAGAGATTGCAAGAAAAAAAATGGGGAATGACTTGTGTTATTTTTTAGTTATTTTTATTGTTTTCATCTTAACTTTAAGTGGGATAGGTTTCCTTGCATAAAATTGAGTTGGACAATAAAATTTATATACTTTTCATAAATCTGACCTAACAATATAAAAATGAACGTTCTTATTATTTCAGTTTTTTTAAAAAAATAAAAGTCGAGATTTTATCAGTTTTTATTTATAAGTAAGTTTCTACTAAGACTTGACACATTTTTTGCATCTAGAGTTGTAAAAGCTTAAATTTCTAACGCTCAAATCAAGACTTTAATTGCCATGATTGCACTATATAAGGATGAGGGTGAATTACATTTACTTGAAGATTGGTTAAAATTACATTTTTTTACCTATACTTTCAAAAGTTATACTTCCCCTATTCTTGAATACTGCTGGACAGTTAGTCAACAATAAGAATTTCATTTTAGTAGAGGAAAAATAATAGTAGAAGATGTTAACTTAATTAATCTGTTAAAGAAATGTCTGTCAATAAATTTTACAGGTGAATTACAATTGGCCCTTTAATACTTGGTCAAAACTACACTTTATTCTTTCTGTTTCTGTTTGGGAATTATACAATTTGTCCCCTTATCCGCCAAGTCCATATGCCTCCGATCACGATGGTGGGCAGCAACCAATTTCCCCAATTTGCTAATAAGAACATCCCTTGTCGGGACCGAAAGTGAGTAGGTGTTGTAGAGAGATGATGGAGTGGACAAATGCGAAGAAAAATTTTCTATTATCATTCATAATTCATTAGTTTCTATTTATAAGTAAGTTTCTACTAAGACTTGACACATTTTTTGCATCTAGAGTTGTAAAAGCTTAAGTTTCTAACACTCAAATCAAGACTTTAATTGCCATGATTGCACTATATAAGGATGAGGGTGAATTATATTTACTTGAAGATTGGTTAAAATTACATTTTTTTACCTATACTTTCAAAAGTTATACTTCCCCTATTCTTGAATACTGCAGGACAGTTAGTCAACAATAAGAATTTCATTTTAGTAGAGGAAAAATAATAGTAGAAGATGTTAACTTAATTAATCTGTTAAAGAAATGTCTGTCAATAAATTTTAAAGGTGAATTACAATTGGCCCTTTAATACTTGGTCAAAACTACACTTTATTCTTTTTGTTTCTGTTTGGGATTCTTTCTGTTTCTGTTTGGGAATTATACAATTTGTCCCCTTATCCGCCAAGTCCATATGCCTCCGATCACGATGGTGGGCAGCAACCAATTTCCCCAATTTGCTAATAAGAACATCCCTTATCGGGACCGAAAGTGAGTAGGTGTTGTAGAGAGATGATGGAGTGGACAAATGCGAAGGACAATTTTCTATTATCATTCATAATTCATTAGCGAAGCACGGGAGATTGGGGTTTTTCTATTTTGGCATTAGCAATCGATTGATGCTTGTGTTCCCATGACTTCTCCCTCGAATTTACCCAATTCAACATTATACGAGACCTTCATCATGCATTTTTGTGACTGTAAATTTCTGAAACTCGTCAACTTCTCTATGATTTGAGTTTTCATTGTCATCTTAACTGGAATAGAGGCAATTATGAGGCTAAAGTTCGATTATAGTGAAGCAACGGAGAATTGTTTTGCATTGTATCTTTGATTTTGTTTTGCATCAGAGGCATTGCCCACGTTCTATTTTGCTTCATTTTGAGTCTAAAATGGTCCATCATTGCTACAAGTATCATTCAAACCATCAAGCATCGATCTCCTGCACACCCAATGTTGGAATCATCATGTTCCATCAGAGCAGTAGTAGAGAGGCAGTAGAAAGGATATTACAGATATGAAAGTAGAGAGGTTTGCCAGTAATTTTTAAAGTTGACGATCTGACTACCTCCTTAATTTGTTATGCTGCCGGATTATTATGGTTCCCTAATCAATTGTGATGGTCTGAATAGATAATATCTGGAATTGAATTTTTTGTTTGATTTGAAACTTACTTTCTTCATTCCTCATCTTGTGTTGCCAACAATAAGACTATCTCTGAAATTTTTCATAATTTGAGCTAGGGAATATTAAAGCTTGTTTCTGGTTTTAAATATTGCCAATTGATAGCTCAGGCGGCGACAACTTTGAACCTACCATTGTTTCACTTCACAAGACTCTATTTTTTAACCAAAATTTTAAATTTAAAGTTTTAGAGATCAGAAAGGAGAGCTCAAAGAAGGGAGGGGATATTGCTAGTTGTAGGGCCCACCATGTTCATCGGAGAGTTGGTGGCCTTGACGAATGGAGGGTGAAGTGTATAACTCCTAAACAGGAGGGGGTAAATAGTAATTTAGATGAAATGTTAGAGGGCAATTGTAATTTTTCATAAATTTAATTGTATAATGAGCATTTGACCATTGCTTGATTATTTACGTTATCACATTTTGTTTAAAGGTTAAACAGTATTCCTTTCCTTCCCGTTGACCAATGGTGTTGGAAATTAAGGTGTTTCTCTAAAATAGTGAACCAGCGGAAGGGGAGCGGGGCAACCTCATGTGGTGACTGCGAAATCCTGGTCCTACCCATGTGAGGTTTCTAATATTTTGTGAGTGTTCTTTTTGTTGGGCCAACATGCATTTTCTCATGGATAAGCAAGAAAACAAAGAAAATAATAACCCGTGTGGGTCGCCTTCCGTTTTCATTCTGGACTTCTTTTGCTAGGGTGGTTGCATTTGAAAGTGACTCTGTACATTTGTTCCTTTTTCCCAAGGAAAGGTTATCGAATAAATTTGAGCATGTTGCTTCTAGAACTCTTACAACAAATTAAAGTTTTTGACCGTTACATTTAACCAATTATAGAACAAATTATAGTTTTATTGTTATCATTTTCCTTTTTGCTACTCCAAATACATTATAGTGTGTGATATTGAAAGGGCAAGGAAAACCCGGCCGGCCGGCTTCGAATTGAGATATTGGCTCTGTGTGTTTCGATATGAAATAGAGTCTGGAAAATTTTTTATGCATAAACTGGAGATTTTATCATGTTTGTTTCCTTCGCAAAATGGATCCGAATAGAAAACATTTTCCACTCTAGAACTAAAAATGAAATAAAATGCTTTCATCTAAAATTTGCCCGAGAACATATTCCATCCAGCTTTCTTTTGATTCTGTTAAAATTAAATTTTTATCATCTTGTCTTCGTAGCTTCTTCGTTCTTTTCTTTTCATTTTCTATTTTTGTTTGTTTCTTTTCTCTTGTTTTCTCGTTTCTTCGCTTTTTGTTCCATGTTTTGTTTTGTTTTCTTCATTTTTTTTATTTTCTATAAAATTTTTAATTTACCATATTAATTAAGATGTTAATTCTACATACATAGAATAGACTAAATAAATATATTTTATTTCTGAATACAAAATATTAATTACAGCAAGTGAATGAAATTATTCCGAACACGATGCAACTACATATTTTTTGCAATTAATATTTTTTTTCCCAAAAAAACAAGTAAGCTACGTGAAATTGTTCGAGTTTCTTCCGTATATATTCTTGGTGAGAATAAACCAATGTTTATAATTAGTTTTACTATAATAATCTTAGCTTCCATGGCCACGTTGTTTCTTCTTTTATTAATTACTTGGTGCAAAGGAAGTAGATTGTCAAAAGAAACCAATGCACCCAACTTGATTTAATTAGAATTGTTATGTATTTTTTTTTACTGGACTGATATTTCAAAGATTCAAAATAATAATTCAGCAATATATTTTACAGTTTTAACAAACAGAGAAAAATAAAGTTTAAAATCTAAATTTCCATGTAAAACATTTTATACCGTAAAACTAATTACACCGAGACAAATCGAGTCTGTTAATTTTTTTTGAAAAAAGGTGCTCGAACGTGAACTCCATACCTTAAAAACTAGGACAATCCGGTAGAGTAAATATGTCATCTCCCAACCCAATTGGGCTATTCCATTTGCTATTTTTATTTTTGCTACCTTCGTTAATTTGTTTATGGCGGAAATGTGAAAGTAATTAAAGGAAAGAGTAACGTCAGTTTTATTTTTACCTAAAAAATATATAGACTAGTTTGTTTATGGCGGAAATGTGAAAGCTGAAGTTGAATTTTAAACATTCCAAAATCTCTTATTGTTCGGCCTTAGCTATCAGACATGATAGCTGGAGACGTCTTTTTAATTAAATGGTCCGCAAAACTACTTTAGATTTGTTTGAATACTCTGTAGAAGAAAAATATCTCAGTGCTTTTGCCATCTCGGGTAAATAGCACTAATGGTCCCAAACCTCTAATTTTTGTTGCAAATTGGTCCCTAAACTTAATTTTGTTACAAAATGGTCCCATACATTTGCAATTCTTTACATATTGCTCCCTAACCCTATGCAAGCACAAGAATTTGATTTACAAAGAAAAAAATTAATAATTTAAATTATTCATTAACTGTGAAAAAATTATAAAATTATGAAGCAATTTGAGTTTATTGAAAGATAACTACCAAACAATTTAAGTTTATTAGCTCTCACGAATGATCTCACATTAATTTTTTAAATTCTAATTTAAACTGTTTGGTAACTGTTTTTCCATTAATTCAAACTGTGTTATAATTTTTAAAAAGATAATAGATAATTTAAACTATCATTTTTACTTTTCTATAAATCAAGTTTCTACACCTGCTTAATATGTAATGAATTAAAAAGAGTTATGATCAATTTGCTATGAAATCAAGATTGGGGACTTATTTGCAACAAAAAGTAAAGATTTGGGACCAATGGTGAATTTTGCCCTGCTGAGCCACTCGATAACTTGTCCCTCCGTTTTTCTGGCGGTTGTCGAAGTACATCTAACTTTGACCTAATATAGTATACCTTGGGCCTAGGTCTCTGTTGGTGCAAATGAAGAACTGGGCCATGTTTGGCCTGGAAGAGCCCGATTGGATTGATTAGGGCACAGGATCCGCTCTATCCATGGGTATACATATTGGGCTCACAAAAACAAACAGAAATATGTTGGTTGGGCATGTGCCCTGCACATTGCCCACTCCTCGGTCCATGTGCGCCTTCTCCGTAACACCACCTCGACCGCAACGCTTGATTCCTCCTCCTCCCCACCAATGACGTTTCATCCTCACCCCTATCTCCATCACCACAAGCGACGGAGCCTCACCTGCCACCGCCACCCCTCCACAGAGCCCATCACCGGCTTCTGCGCCTCATGCCTCCGCGAACGCCTTGACTGCATCCAGAACAAATCCCCCACAACAACCGCTGCCATTGCACCCCATCTTCGCCGCTCTAAGTCCTTCTCCGGCGGCCCTAATCCTTCTTCCGCCTCCGCTTCCGAGCCCAGCCGCAGATCATGCGAAGTTAGGTGCCATAACACTCTCCACGACCTTTTTTCCGTCGACGACCGAGTTGAGAACCCGAATCCTGCCCAGCTTCCGTGCAGTTCGAATGTGCAAAGTGTCCAGGCTTTCCAGGATCTGGAAGAAGAAGGCGAATTCAAGACGATGAAGGAATTTATAGATCTCGAATGGGGGAACAGCAGTACTTCGAGGAAGTCGTTTTGGGAGTCGGCGTCAGTGTTCAGCAAGAAATTGAGCAAATGGAGGCATAAACAAAGCAAGAAGAAGAAGCAGGAGGATTTCAAGAGGTCCAATCCCACTAGATTCAGGGAGACGCAGTCGGAAGTCGGCGAGTATGGGCTGGGGAGGAGGTCTTGCGACACAGATCCGAGACTATCCGTGGATATCGGACGTTTATCGGTCGATGATTATCGGCTTTCATTGGATGAACCCAGGGCTTCTTGGGACGGGTACTTGATCGGGAGACAGAATCCCAGCGGTATTCAAGTGAGGTTGGTTGGTGAGGATGTTAATGGTGAAGAGAGATTAGGGGTAGTGAAGGAGGAAGAGAGTTATCCAGGTGGGTCAGTTCAAACGAGGGACTACTACGGAGATTCTGCGAGTTGGCATCCGCGGAGGAGGAGTCTCGACTGGTCTGGTTCGACGAGGAGGATGAGTTTTGTGGAATCCGATGAGGTGAAATTGAGGGTTTCAAATGAAAGGGCGTCGCCAGAACCTGCTGGATTGTTCCATGGTGCGAAGTTGCTAGTGACAGAGAAGGAGCTGAGGGATTCAAATTGGTATTCTCTTAAGGATTTCCGGTTGAAGAGCGTCGAATCTGCGCCCACGGATTTTGGTGCTGGTGTTGTCGCTGCTGGGGTCGGTGAGGAGCGTCTCGTTCACCAGAAGGAGTCATGGGGGTGGAGGAAGTTGCTGCGCGGTTGGGGTTTGAGAGAGACGCAGAAGGAAAGTAACGATAAGGGTGGCAAGAGTAATGTAGGTAATGGAATAGTGAGACAGGGTTCGTATAAGTTGAGAATGGCGGTGAATGGCCATGCGGGGGTGGGGGTGGCGGCGGGCGATGAAAGGTTTAGGGAGTCTTTGCAGAAGCTGAGGATGGTGGGTGGTGGAGGGGTGTGTGAAGGGAGCCTGGCAGAATCGTTGCAGAAGCTGAGGAGGGTAGCCAATGGAGATGCAAATGAAAATGATGATAGTGTAGTTTGTGAGAAGCTGGTGCGAAGCTACAGCATTAGCAGGGGGAGTTCCTGCCGGTTGAGCTCTTCAGAGATGAATGGGGATGGGGAGAAGGTTGTGTTGCAAAATCGAAGTGTCAGGTATTGTGCTAACACCATTACCAATGGTCTTGTAAATTTCCGCCTGACGCCACTGAGGAGGGCGGGGAAGATTAGAGAGAGCAGATCTGGATCTGGTGAAGTGGGCTAGGCAGAAATCTGTATCAAAACAGCACTCTCTGTCATCAGCACATCCCAATTTGTAAAGGCATCTGTTGTTATGTAATGTTTTTTTATCCTTGAAAAAAATGTTGGTTGTGCATATCCTATATATTATGAGTTATGGACTGACTTTATTCATAAGAATAATGTATGTAGAATTCAATTTTTCTTGAATAATGTAGAGTTCCAATTCAAATTCTACAATCTTTGATGGAGTAACAACGTTGGCTGGCTTGAGGAATTTTATTTGGTTATCATGTTTAAATGGTCCTACCCAAGTTGGAAAATTAGAATGAGTAGTTGGGTCCGCTTGAGTCGAAGGAAAGGCAGCACGGGACACCTGCAATTGAAAATAATAAAAGAAAGAAACAGAGAAGAATAGGATCATTGTAGTTACTTATTTATGGAACAGGTAGATCCAGTACTTATTTATGAAACAAGCAGGCAAACCAAAGGCAATGCAAGAAGTTGCAGCGAGTGACAGTGATACGTGGGATATTCCTATCCTACAGAAGACAAGGGAAGGGGCCGGGTTGCATTGTATTATTAATTACAATCACCATATAATATCCCCCATTAACAAAAGAGACTTGCATCTTTTGGTTTGGGGAGTTTTATTTAGAGACACAACATAATAGTAAACGTAATATATGGGCAGAGCAGGGCAGGCTTCCAGGTTGTAAGCTCATTCTCAACCGAGGTTTTCAGAGTTTGAATTGTCATGATTGCAACAACCTATATCATCTTCGTAACAATAAGACGCCTCAGACGAATAGCCCAGGTACGCGCACACATGTTTCAAAGCAAGTTCATTACAATTTACAAATTGCACCATCCTCTATAAGGAACTCATAATCACAAGGTAATGGTTCATCCTCAGCTGCCACTACGTCACCTACCAGTTCTGCGCATATTGCAAAAAAGGATGGTACGAAAAAATTACAAGGAATTTAATTAACTTGTTGGATTTGCACCTGCAGTTAATCTCAATGAAACTAGCTACCGATCATAACGGACTTTTCTGCCAACTTTTCGTTCAACCTACCCATTGATACTTAATGCATTGGATTAATTACAACTTATCCCTTAGATTTAAATAATATTACACTTCACCTCCTCTATTTCATAATGTACACTTTGCATGTGCCTTACACTTTACTCTCTTAAAAAATGCTTTATATTTATAGATAGAGAAAACCGATAATTCAAAATATCTATTAATTGTAAAAAGTTTCATACATAATGTAATTACTGGGAGATGACTACCGTGTAATTTAAATTAAAATTTTAGAAATTGTTGTTGCACAATGTTAAAAAGATTAAGAGGCAAAGTGTAAATTTCTGAAACAGAAGGAGGTAAAGTATAATTTTACATAAACCTCGGGGGACAAATTGCAATTAACCTTAATGTGTTTGCAAGACAAAAAGGGATTTTGTTGGGTTAATTGCATTTGTGGCCCTTAACCTTTAATTATTATTCTATTTTGAACAAACCTTAATTTCTTGCATAACAAGTCCTTAACTTCATTTAAGTGTTTCATTTTAAATCTTTTGTTAATTTGAGCCGTTAAGTTTATGGGTGAGCATGGGTTGGGTAAACCCGAAATCGAAACCGAACCACCCACTACTAAAATGACGGACTTTACCAACTGCCATTTACCAACGTGCAGCAGTTGGTAACTTCAATTTTCCAACTGCTGCATGTTGGTAAATGGCAGTTGGTATTCGATACGTTGGAAAATTTTTTACCAACGCGCAACTAATAATACGTTGGTAAATTCCAATGTGTAGACGTTGGTAATTACCAACGGTCATATAAAGGACTCGGTTTCCATCGCGTAGTTGTAGTTACCAACTGTCAGCAGTTGGTACAACTGCTGCACGTTGGTAATTTAACATCGCCTGCCAGTTGGTCAGTTACCAACTGCCATTACCAACTGCAGCACGTTGGTAAATGGCTTACCAACTGTCAGCAGTTGGTAATTACCAACTGCCGGAAGTTGGTAAGGTTGCTGTTATGAAGCCGTTGGTACTGACCCTTCACGGACGTTCATAAGTTTCACATTTGCACGTTCGTTATGTATATTAAACGTTCCAGGTTTCGGTTGTTTCGTATTTTTTGCCGTTTCAATCCACATTCAAAAGTAAAATACCAATTCAAAAGTACGCCCGGATTTACTCAGCAATAAACATTACACAACTAAATCAACGTAATTGAAATAAAATATTGTCAACTACAGCATAATTAAAGCAATCACAGATATGTCTGAAAGAAAGCATTTAACATTCAACGGCTTACACATTTCATAAATATCAAGTCAGTCTGATTTACTTCTAAAAATAATTATGTCTAGGGCTGTAACACAAGAATTGCAGAAATTCTCTAACCTGTTGATGATGCCCATCACGGAGTGTCAACTATCTCCTCATCCTCTGACTCCGAGTCATCAGGATAATGTGGAACTGGTTGTGCCGACGGGCATGGAAGGTTTAGCGAACGACAAATAATCTCCAACTGAGCCCGGTTTGCCTCCAATGCAGCTCTCTGAGCCTCCATCTCTGCTCTCTGTCTTTTTTGTGAAACACATTTCCAGACCCTATATTATTTTCCTAAAGTATATTACACCATAAGTAATATAAATTATAGTGTTTTTGTTTAATTCATTGCTTATTTTTATTAATGTCACATTTCCCAAAGTCATGACCATGTTTATATTATTGGGTACAAAAAGTTATAATAATAAATTAGTATTATTTTTATCATTACTGCTTTGTTTGTTATTTTATCCATACAGAAATTATCCCACAATCTAATTTTATCCAAGAAAATTACTAAGAAGTCAACATTTTAATGACATCACTAAAATTACCCATAATCAAAAATTAATTAACACAACATAAATGGGAAAGACCGAACTAAATCACCAGAAAAATGTAGAATGAACAGTCATAATACTAAAATTTTAAGTACAACATAAATAAATAAATACATATTCTTTCCCAAAAAAAGAATTAATTCGGATAATTAAAAAAATTTAATAAATTACCTCAACTAACTTGCCATACTATTTGAAATTAAACTAAATAATTTCACAGATAAATATACAACCTAAATAATTAACTTCCAACCAAATTATTTATTATCCACAAAGTATACAAACTAATGTTACAGAAATATTAAATATACTACATAATCAATTAACTTACAACTAATTTTTCACAATTTCTATTTAAACTCAATATTTTGACATATACATATATTACCCACACATTTTACTTAAAAGTAGTTATTTTCTATTTTTAATTTAATCCCAAAATTCAGAAAAAAAGTAAGAAAATGTACATAAATGTTAAATTATAATGGGTCACCCAACTAGTTCAAATCCAACCATCAACAACAATACATCACCAATATTTCACAAATTTTACTACAAAATACCATGAAATAATCGGTATATTACCTATTTATTGGAAAATAAAAAAATTAAAAATACGTTGTACACAAATAAAAATTTTTAAGTGTAGATTACTAACATAGTCATTTTACACAACAATTAAATAAACTACCTAATAAATTTACTTACAACATATTATTAACTTTTTTAAATTAAACTAAATAATTTCACACATAAATATACAACCTAAATAATTTACTTCTAAAGTACTTATTTATTATATCTAAATATAGAAACTAATTTTACACAAATATTAAATATACCACCTAATCAATTAACTGACAATAAATTTTTGACTATTTTTAATTCCACTCAATATTTTGACATATACATATATTACCCACACATTTTACTTAAAAGTAATTATTTTCTATTTTTAATTTAATCCCAAAATTCAGAAAAAAGTAAGAAAATGTACATAAATGTTAAATTATAATGGGTCACCCAACTAGTTCAAATCCAACCATCAACAACAATACATCACCAATATTTCACAAATTTTACTACAAAATACCATGAAATAATCGGTATATTACCTATTTATTGGAAAATAAAAAAATTAAAAATATGTTGTACACAAATAAAAATTTAAGTGTAGATTACTAACATAGTCATTTTACACAACAATTAAATAAACTACCTAATAAATTTACTTACAACATATTATTAACTTTTTTAAATTAAACTAAATAATTTCACACATAAATATACAACCTAAATAATTTACTTCTAAAGTACTTATTTATTATATCTAAATATAGAAACTAATTTTACACAAATATTAAATATACCACCTAATCAATTAACTGACAATAAATTTTTGACTATTTTTAATTCCACTCAATATTTTGACATATACATATATTACCCACACATTTTACTTAAAAGTAATTATTTTTTATTTTTTATTTAATCCAAAAATTCAGAAAAAACTAATAAATTGCACATAAATGTTAAATTATAATGGGTCACCGAAATAGTTCACATCCAACCATCAACAACAATAAATCACAAATATTTCACAAAGTTTACTCCAAAATACAATGAAATAATCCAATATTAACTAATTTTCGGAAAATAAAAAACATTAAAAATACTTTCTAAACAAACATACCTCAAATCCGACTTCAGTTGCTTCAAATACCTCCAAATACCTTCAAATCAGCTACAACAATGCAAATCAAAACCCATTATCAACAAACAACCGATCCAAATTCGAAAATCAAAATTGAAAAAATATTCACAATAACCTACAGATCAACGAAATGAAGACCAGATCCACGTTTTACTAAGCTCAACGAAGCAATTTCACCCCTTAATTTGTCAAACGAACGTGCTGTGTGTGCGTGTGGGAGGAAATTCAACGTTTTCGGAGACAGGCGAAGAAGAAGAAGAACAGAAGGAGGAGAAGATGAGCTCGGGTGCCAGGGGGGGGGATTTAAAACAAAAGGTAATCAAAACGCAGCGTATAACTTAAAAATTTACCAACGGCTAAAGCCGTTGGTAAAGTTCCCTAAAAAAAAAAAAACACCAACTACTGGGAAGTTGGAATTTTACCAACGGCTAAGACCGTTGGTAAAAAAAAAAAACTATAAGTTTTTTTTTTTAACCCTCACCAAATGCTTGCACGTTGGAAAAAAAATACCAACGGTTTTACGCGTTGGTAAAATTGCCGTTGGAAAATCAAGTATTTTTAGTAGTGACCCCCATTGGGTTGGGTTAGTGGAACCGAACTCGAGAGATATATATATATAATAAAAATTATAGTATTACTAATATATCTATATATATATATATACACACACACACACACACATACACACACATATATTTCTTTGAAGTATTATGATGGTTATTTTGTGTTTTTATATTAAACTCTTAAACTGATGTTGCAAATTGAAACCGTATGGAAGTTGTGGGATCATTTATGAAATTTTTCCATATTCACTTAAATCACTTTGCTTCATAAACCCACCACTCCTAAGTCATTTTGCTTTTGATCTTTTATTCCAGACTACTCTTTACGACACAATTATGATATTTTTTTCATTTGAGTCATGCAAAATTAAAAATTTATGACATCGACATATTTTAGGTTTTGCTACTGAAGAAGATGGTCTTAAAGGCTCAGTTTTCTATATTGAATGTCATACCAATATTGGAATTACTACAATGAAGTAAACTAGTTGAGATAAAAGATGCCCCACAAGCAACTCTTTTGAACCAATTTTGTAAGAACAACATTTTAAACTCTTTTGAATGTATCTAAGTATTTATATTTAAATATTAATTTAATTGTATATTATGTTGAATATGTCATAAAACTGATTATGGATGTAGATTTATTGAATTTTAGTGTTGTTATAGGTATATGGTATAAACCGAAAAACCCGAGAACCAAAACCGAGAAACCCAGAACCATGGTTCTGGTTCTGTTCGGTTCTCGGTTCTTGGTTGGATAGAAAAATTTTAGAACCCAGGCCATTTTGGGTTGGTTCGGTTCCACCATAAAACCGAATCAACCTGACCCATGCTCACCGCTAGTTAAGTTGTATGGAAAAAGTGAAAAGCTAGTTTTAGCCCATGAAAATCTTTTATTTGCCTTCAAAAACTTTGAAACTAAACCCAAGCACAAAATTAGACCAAAATCCCAGTCAATAGATTGTCTCATTTTCCCAATTCCCTCAACGGGAGCTACAATGGAGACAATCGAGACTTAGGCTTTGCTAGGGCAGAGAGGGCAATCTAAAGAGTGGGTGAATGATGGCTGAAGATGTTGGTGGTGGTGCATCAGGTGGTGTATGAACACAAACATGAACACATTTAGTCTTTAGGAGTAAGGCTATAAACAAACCGAATACACACGAATATGAATAATGAGGGAACACATTTTTTTTTTATTCATGTTTGCTTATTTATAAATAAATATGTTTTTGTCATCTTCACTCATTGACAATGACATTATCATGAATCAAATAATCTGGACAAACGATAATGTCAGTGAACAATATTAAATTAATATGTTGGCTAACAATATAAATAAATGTGTTTGTAAACAAAATAAATGAACACATATGAGCAAGATATTATGAATAAATTAACTTACAAAAAGTAAATGTATGAGTAAACGAATAGACAAACAAATAAATAAAGGAATGAATATGACAAAGGAATATTAATCAATATGTGCATAAAAAACAAAAATAAATGAACAAACGACATTTTGTTCGTATTTGTTTGGTTAATTTAAGCGAACATAAAATTTTATTTATATTTGTTTGTTTAACTAAATAAATGAACTTCCACAGAACTATTTACCAATGGTTCGCTAAACAATCTATTTATTTACAGTCATATTAAAAAGGCATGGTAGTAAATAATCATTCCTACATGGGTTAAATGATTACCTAACATGCTAATATATACACTTGTTTGTATGATCTTCTATCTAAAATGTTAATATGAAGAAATATTTGTATTGCTATCAACAGACATAGCTATGTGGTAACCGATTACTCATATAAGTAAATATGAAAATATAGTAGTGTTAGTTTGCATGAACACATATTTATGCTTGTATGACCGTCTATCTATAGTATTATGAAATATAGTTGGTGCGAATATAATTAAATCACTAAATAGCAAAAAGGATATAATCTTAACTTTCATGAGCCAATTTCATAAATTTAGCTTACATATCAAATTTCTAAAATCCTTATTTGTTTTTCAAATTACAAGAAATGGTAAAAACTTCCCGAAGGGCCGACCATATCTCATCTTCTCTTCGCTGATGACAGCTTGATTTTTTGTCAAACTAGCTTGGAGGAGGGCACACACTTAATGGTATCCTCCATCATTATGAGATGGCATCAGGGCAAATGATAAATTATAACAAGACAAGCATCCTTTTTAGTCTGATCAGAACTAGTGGTAGTAGGAAGCGAGCCTTTGCTGGATTGTTCAGGGCTGAACAGTATTGAAATATTGATAAATACTTGGGACTTCCATGCTCGGTGGGGTAGAGGAAAAAGGAGACTTTTGGCTTTTTGAAAGACACAGTGTCGCGCCTGGTACACGGGTGGAAACATAGGATATTATCGCATGCGGGCAACGAGGTCTTCATCAAGATAGTGGCTAGTGCTATTCCTATATATGCTATGACAGTGTTTCATAACCTATCTGGTATTTGGGAGGTGATTCAGAATTCTTTGAATTAGTTTTGGTGGTCGCACACTGATAGAGGGGAGGAATTAATTGGATGGCGTGAGATTGCCTTTTGGCAAGGAAAGAAAATGGAGGCCTAGCTAGGGCTTCAGAAACTCTCTATATTCAACCAGGCAATGCTTGCAAAGCAGGGATGGAGACTGTTAAAGAATGAAACATTATTAGTTTCGTGAACATTACGGGCAAAGTATTTTGCTACCTTTAATTTTCTTTCAGGACAGATGAGCGAGAATTCGTCCTTAGCTCAGAGAAACTTATTACATGGAAGGGAGCTTTTTAGGAAATGGCTTGGATAACGGCTGGGTGATGGTTTGACTGTCAGTGCCTTTCAGGACCCCTGGATCCCGGAAGCCCCTAGATTCAGACCGAATAGTATTGGCGATGGTACCTTTTTCCCCCGGTGAGCTTCTTCATTGATTTCTTGTAGGGGTGTTGGAACCAAGTGGCTTTAGAAAATTGGTTCTCCCAATTGGAGATGGGCCTTATTGAACGGATTCCATTGTTAAACTTACATGGTGAGGATGAGTTGATCTGACATTTTAATGCAAATGAAGCTTACAGTATTAGCAATGGGTACCATTTAGCAATGTACTTACAAGAAGAGGTTGTGGGGGGTGTTTAAGCTACGGTTGTGGGGGTGTTTAATAAGTTGTGTTATTGTGGAAAACAGTTCAGAGTAGTGAGACACCGAACAAGTATAAAAATTTGCTATGGAGGATTGCACATGATTGTCTTCCAACTAGACATAACCTCCGGGAAAGAAAGGTGCTGACTGATACAAACTACCCTCTTTGTAGCTTGCGGAAGAAACAGCCCTTCATGTGTTGCGGGATTGCGGTGTGGCTGGGAGGGTGTACTAGAGGGGGCAATTGCTAGATGCTGTGGTTTTCGCTCCAGGTAATTCCCCTGTGGAATGCTTGTGATATCTGGTGCAAAGAGGTGCTGCAGTTGAATGGACCAAGGTGGGAGTAATGGCTTCAGTCTTGTGGGCAAATCGTAATGGGGTAGTTTTTGGGAAAGGACGATAATCATGCACCGACATGGCCTGGCAGGTGAAGCAGCTGGTCAATGACATTGAAGCTAGTAATATGCTCTCAAACCCTCGCAAGGTAAGAGCTCAGTGGTGCAAACTGCCTAGAGGCTTCCTGAAATTTAACACTGAAGCCACCATTGGAGGGGAGGAGAAGCTTGGTCTTGGAGCGATATTGAGGGACCATGAGGGCAAGGCGGTTGGGCCACTGTCTTTAGGCTGTCCAGGACTTACAGACAAGTTCTTTAAGGAATTTCGGGTGCTCCAGGAGGACTTGAAGCTAGTGATTCTAAAGAAAGTGACAGAAATGATTAATGGTATGTGTATAAATTTCTTATCGGTAGACATGGTGTAAGGGTTCAAGATGGCTCCGATAGCTTGGGCTAAGGTTACTAGCACGAAAGAACAAAGTGGCGCAAAACTATGGGACATCCAGCTTTGGAATTGTGGCCTTATTCTTAAACTTTTCTGGGGTGTAAGCTTAAAAGCAGATTGGTTCTAGGTGGCTTGGATTCACACTTACAACATTGAGATCAAGGACATTTAGTTCCTAGAACCAGTGCTGATATCTTCTAGTGTGTGGAAAGATACTTTGAAAGCCAAATATTGGTTGAAGGGAACATATCCAAATATAAAAAAGCCAAAAAAAGGTCCTTCAGGATCCTAATCACAATTTTATTTTGAGGCAGAAATGGAAGATTACATATTGGAGCATTGTGCAATAACATAGATGAGAGACTTAGCTACTCAAGATAAATTAGGTCATCAAGGATTCCAAGGGGGTGAACAGATGTTACCTTTACAAGCAAGAAACTAAAAATGTAAATAATTTATTTTTTAGATGTGCCTTTTCCAAGCAAGTATGGATGAAAATTCTTCACTGGTTTGAAAATCTGCAGGAGGCCACTCAATTAGAGGGAGTAGATCAGATGGTTCAAACGCAAGATAAAGGTTAAATCTATGGTCTGTAGAATTTCTTGAGCCGCTTTGGTAGCGTTAGTATGCCATGTTTAAAGGAACATAATTCTATGTGTTTTGAAGGAGTTGAAAAGCTCACATGCCAGGTTGCAATGTGAGTAAAGTTCGATGTTTGCATTAAAGTTAGTCAATTTGGTTGCCAATGGATAAGGTGCGGTTTACAAATGTGACAGACAACAGTTGTTCTGTTAAAGTGGTTATGCTCGTGTTTAAGAGAAAAATTTGAAACAAGGTGAAGATGTTGGTGCTTGGTGTCTCAAATTAAGAAAGTAGAGAAGGTTTATTAGTTGTTTCCACTTTTATACTTAAATTTTTGCATATAAATCAAAAAGTTAGTAAAAAATGAATATTGAAATGATAGTCTAAAAGATAATAAGGTAAAATAATTTTACTAAATATAGAAATGTTGCAAAATTTAAAACTGTCAAAAATAAAATATATTACAATAATTTTAGGACGATGGATTAGTTCATAGTAAATTGTGCAAGTTGTAGCTAGAGGTGGGACGTGGGCCGGGTTGGCCCGGACCGAACCGGGACCGCCCCGCCGGTCAAACCCGCCCCAGACCGCCCCGCCCCGAAGCCCGCAATATTATGGGCCGAGTATGGGCCCAATAGGAGGAGGGAGACGCAAAAAAGACCGCCCCGGACCAAACGAAAATCGCAAACCGGGACCGCCCGACCAGACCGGACCGCCCCCCGCCCCGACCCTGGCGCCGCAACGGCTCCCTGCTGTATAACGTTAACCTGCAATTGAAATTTTTTTTTAAAAAAGGGCTAATTACACAGCAGGCCCTCCAACAGCTTTCTGCTCCATTTCAGCCCCCAAAATTTCATTTTTGCCCCTCCCAACAACTAAATTTCAAGGACTTTTTGGTCAAACTAATTTTTCCCCTCCCCCTATAAATACCAATGCCATTTTCACTCAATCCTCACACAATCACTCAATCTCTCTTCTTCATCTACTATATTCTCTCAACCATTCTCCTTATTTTCTTAATCTCTTCCAAATTTCTTACTAATCTCTCCCTAATATCTTCATAATCCTCTCTTGATTTTGCATTAATCACTACTATTAGTACGTGAGGCATGGCTTCAAAAGGAAAGGGCAAGTCAACAGATAGTTCATCTTCCCGCAACACTGGCCTCCGAGCCTTGTTCCGTCGCCGATCTCGGCCCGCCGATAAAGGCATTTCAATTCAAGAGTTTCACGACGATGATGCCGGAATCGATATGACGAATTACGATTTGGGTCTCGACGATCAATTATCCGATGATGAAGTGGAAGAGTTGGATGCGATGGCGTCCGGGAATCCGTCAACAGAACCGACGCCTACAAGTCATGAACTCGGCGTGGAGGAAACTCAAGCACAAGGTAAATCCACGAGACTAACTGCTTGGGTTTGGGAGCATTATGAGCTCATAAACGAAGGGGAGTCGAGGTACGGAAAATGCAAACATTGCGGGAAAAAATTTATGCATAGAAAGAATTCCGGCACTGGAACGCTGAAGCAGCATATTGAAAATCAACATGCTAACGTCCTCCCTAGTACCGGGACTAGTTCTGGAGGACAAACACAACTTGGGTCTACAACCGGCGCCGGCGGACCAGGTATATTTCGTTTTAACCAACAATCTTGTAGAGAAGGTATGGTAAATTGGATGATGCTTACCGAAAAACCTTTTTCACAAGCTGAAGATGTCCACCTAGAATCTTGGATAAAATCACAATTAAATCCTGCATTTAGAAAAGTATCTAGGAAAACTGTTAGGAAAGAAAGCTTTAGACAATTTGAAGCCGGAAAATCAGATTTGCAAGCATATTTTTCTGCTCTTGATCATTGTGTGGCATTTACTTCTGATATGTGGACATCACCTATAGGTCAATCATTCTATTGTGTTACTTCTCATTGGATTGATTCTGATTGGATAATGCAAAAACGAATTTTGTCATTTAAGGTTATTGAAACAGATCATACTGGTTTTCAAATATTTAATTGTATCTTAGAAACTTTACGTGATTATTTTTGTACTGATAAAGTTCTGTGCATTTCATTTGATAATGCTTCAAATAATGATGTTGCCGCTCGCCTTTTGAGTCAAAACTTAAAACCACCGCTCAACGGTGCATTTTTTCACGTTAGATGCATGTGCCATATTTTGAACATTTGTGTGCAAAAGGGTTTAGAAGTTCTCCAAAATGAGATTTTGCCTATTCGAAACTCATTAAAATATTTGATGTCCAGACCTGCTATTTTTCGTGAATTTAAAAGCTTTTGTATTGAAAATCAAAAACCATTTTCTTGGAAACGGTTTAAATTGGATTGCCCAACCCGCTGGAACTCCACATTTTTTATGTTGCAAGATGCATTACCGTATGCAAATTTGTTGTCACATTTCATGAATTTAAAAATGGGTTCTGAATTTCTTACGACTGAAATTTGGGAGAAATGTTCCAAAACCGGTGAATTGCTTAAGTTTTTTTACGAGGCAACTGAATTTTTCTCTGGTGTTTACTACCCAACAAGTCATCAAGTTTTGTTTCATTTAGTGAACATCACATATGCTTTACATCAATTTAAAAATGATGAGTTGTTAAAACCGACTGTCAAAGCCATGCGGGCTAAGTGGCTTCAATATTTCTCAAACATTCCACCTATCTTTTTAGTCGCTTCTTTACTTGACCCGTATGTAAAATTAACGGGCACAACAACACTGCTTGAAGGAATTTTTCATACTTATTTAGAAATGTCTCATATAAATGTTTTGGCTATGTCTGCTTCTGCTTCCGAGTACTTGCATTCTTTATACAAGTTATATTGTGAGCGGCATTCGGATAAGGTAAGATCCGAAGCTCCTCAAACCGAGCCTCCAAGGAGATCAATCTCTTCAAGATTCAACCCGGCGCTCCAAATGCTCAAACGACCCCGACCGATGACATCGGGATTAGCTGAGGTCGATGACTATCTCAACACATCATTCGAGACAAGCGACCTCGACATCTTGGAGTGGTGGAAACAAAAGAGATCAAGATTTCCGATCTTGTCGATAATCGCACAAGAGATTCTTGCCGTTCCAGTATCGACCGTCTCATCCGAGGCAGCGTTTAGTGCCGGAAAACGGGTGATAACAGAAAAACGGTCAAGATTGACACCCGATGCGGTAGAAGTATGCGTGTACAACCGAGATTGGGGCCTCGCAGCACTCCAGCATCAAGACCAAAAGAGTTCGGATGAGGAGGTAATATCCGATACCGAGAGTTGAATTTTATTTTTTTTCAATCATACATGTAGTTTGTATTTGATCTGATTATGCTGTTCAGCACAGATCATAGGTTTCTATTATTTATCATTTCCGGAACGTTTTTGCCATTTCAAAATGTAAGGCACGTTCCGATTATTTGTAAGTGCCGTTTGGCTTTTTAACTTAATAAAACTTACACCGGAGGTGGTGTTTTTTCTTAAAAATATTTATGACTTATATAATTAATAATTGTTCTATTTATATATATATATATATATATATTAAAAAAAAAAATGAAACCCGCCCTGCCCCGCCCGCCCCGCCTCGGAACCGCCCCGCCTACAACCGGTCCGAGCCCGGTCCTCAAGACCCAGGCCCAGGACCGGCCGGGCCCGGGCCGGTCCGACCCGGTTCCCACCTCTAGTTGTAGCTACGTCACTTAATGTGCAGGCTGAGCTAGGATCTATATGGTTGACAATTGAACTACGGGCGAGATGAATTTGAACCCAAAAAAGGAAAACGCTACCGCCTATTCAGCTGGAGTTAATTCAAATTCAATTGAATTAAAACGTTTTCTCTCATAAGGCATCTCACTTTGGGTGGGGTCAATGTTTTAAAATTTTATTTGACCTTGAAGTTGTGTTAATTTACATGCTGAACCCACTCCTATCTGCGATAATGATTTGTTGGACACGAAGAATCAATTCAGATCTGGAATACAAAACCAGCCAAGAATGTAATTTGGCTCACACATAATTACAATGGCACAACACCAAAACTATTGATCAAGGATCTACAGTGGCTACGAAATAACTTCCAGTAAGAGTCTAGTGTCAGAATCACATTTAAGTGACCTCCGATCGAGTTGCCCCTTCTGCGCCCACGCTGCATCTCCCATTCGGTGACGACTTTGGTTTGGGAATCGGATAAGGAGAGGGCAAAGAAAATGCTTTTGCTAGAGAAGGCATCCGGGATGAACCATTTGACTTGATTGGTCCGCCACCAATCAAGTGGTTCCATGCCGATTTTAATGGCAGTAGCAGCGATGTAGCAATCGCGCTTATAGGAGGGCATGAAAAGGCAATCGCAATTCTAGGAGGGCCTGGTGGGAGGCTGGACAAGAAGAGGTTGGGTAGTGGTAGGGTGGGGAGCTTTGGGGGGGGGGGGGGGGGGGGGGGGAGACAAAGGATGAGGGATGGGGCGGAGCAAGTGAAGCAAAGAGAGCTGTGTGAGAGTTTGGATTGGGCCAACTGTAACTAATTAAAACACCAGTGGCTATTCATAAAGAATTTAAAAGTGGGTCATGAAAACCCATTAATACATTTGTGTTAAATCAAAACGAACTCGGTGTTAGGATGAAATATTTAAAATGAGTAATTTAGAAAACAACGGCAATGGAATATTTGCAAACAATATTATACTTACTAACACAATTACGACACACACTCATATGAATAGCTAGCTAGGGTAATGAAAGTAGGAACTTACCATTGAAGACATGTCCAGCGAGCGGCAATAGAGTGAGGAAGGCTATGAACCTGAAGGCAGCAGCTTCTCCCATTTGTGCAAGCCTTGGTGTTGCTTCCTCTCGCCCTCAGTCACAACAGAATAGCCGCATAATTTCTTCAATTTATTTATAGATACAAAAAACTAGTGTAACACAACATATTTTATGTTGGACTATCCAATGATATTTGTGTATACGATTTCATTGACAGAAGATAGGAAAGGGATTGGGGATTAGTATCCCCAATTATCTTAATCTTTGCATCGAATGAATAGGCCAAAAGTTGGAATCAATAGAGGCAGGTAGCATTGAAATCAGAGTCCGCGGGCAAAAATGAAAATTGCTTTGCTTGGCGGCAAAGATAACAAAAATAATGACGTGACAATCTTCATACTAATATAAATATAAATATAAATAAATTCCCATCAAGAAACACCCAAGAGGTTGCCCAGCATATTTTTTTCTTTTGGTTGTCTCCCGATCTTTACGCGTAGAATAGCTAGCTACCTTTATCCATTTTATGTATGTATGTATGTATGTATGTATCTGTTGGAGAGGGAGCGAAGCAACCTAGCTGGTTCAATACAAAATCCAACCAAAACGACACCCAAAAGATTGCTCACCGCATTTTTTTCTTCTGGTTGTTTCTTTCTATCCGTAAAATGCTAGCTAGTTTTATGTATGGGAAGTCTGCCACATAATTCAAACTCTTTATATATTTGGGTGTGCATGTATTTGTTTGAGTAGGATTGGGGCGAGGTAGCTGGTGCAAACAAATTCCTAGCAAAAGGCACCAAAAAATCTACCCAGTTTGTTGAGGGGCCCAAGTGATAATTTATCATCTTACTCAATTCGTTTTAATTTGAGTCAACTTAATTTAAAATGATTTATTTTTATTTGTACATATTTTTTATCTAAGACCAATTTCATTTGAAAATCAATATTATGTAGGTGAAATAATCTATTAAAGATACAATTTTTATAATTTTATTAAAATTTCCATTTTAATTCCTAAAATTAGAGAAATTTATAAAAAATTAATAATATCATGAAAATTTACTTTCAAATGAATTATTACATCTAAATAATATTAAATTTTAAATAAAATTAGTTTCGGATAAAAAAAATATAAAAATAAAAATAAGTCATTTTAGATTAAGTTGACTTAAATTAATTTTGGTTCTCCCTTCCTAACTTCTAGCTATGTATATATGCCATTTTTGTTCCCCCTCTCCCTACCCTTGGAATATTAGGGTTAATTTCGCATTTTTCTCCCAAAATGAACTTTTCAATTTTATATAATTTTATTTTATTTTATTTTTTTTCAGAATCAAGTATACAAGTATAAAATTTGAGGAGATATTCATATAGCATAAAGGACATGAGAAATAACTATTTTTTTTAGACCTAAAAACAATCAAACCAACATTTGATAACATTATTTGGGGCTAAGGGAGGAGGAAGGGTATTGCACCCTCACAATAAATGCCTTTATTGCTACTTGGATTAGGAGGCAATTAATTATCATTTGGGCACATGGGCAAACTAGATAGATTTTTTAGTTTTTTACAGCTACCCTATAACCTTTAGGTGATATTACACTTACCTCCCGGGGTTTGAGAATATACATTTATCCCCTGCTTTTTTAACACCGTCAATCAATCGTTAGTTAAAATTATAGCTAGTCACCTTAGATTTAGTTTGGTTTACAATTATACCAAAAAATTTAGAAATATAAAATCTTCTAAAATTGCCCTTCACCTAATCGTCTCTCCACTTTCATTCTCTTCCACCTTCACATCAACCAATTCATCTCCGCGCCTCCTCGCCTCCTTATGCAACTTCCTCCTGTTGCTCCAATACACACTCCTCTAACCTCATTAACAACACTTCTCAAGCTCTCAATGGTGACCTTGTAGTTGCTACATTGAGACTTACCAAGACCAAGGCCACTGACTCGAGGTCCCTTATCTCCTCCATCTTTGTTAGTGCCACTTATGCTATTGACTGTGGGATGCTCCAGACATGTTGAGACTGTAACAATTACGCCACCTCCTAGCTTTTTTCCACTAACAATGAGTTCAACTCCAAGTTCTATGATGTCGTCATGGAGGATGTTAATATGGTAGCTAATGCCATTTGGAAATGGAAATATGAAGCCCAGGGGTTGGCCTTGGTTGAGCTCAACTCTGCCTTCCTCAAGCTTTGTAAAATTTGCGTTGTTAATGCCAAGTTTTTCAGTCTTGAAGAATTGCATTTGTTTTTTGACTAAGAACTATATAAGTCATCTATGGAAGTCTTACTAGGAAACAGATTTTTTCATATATAAAAGTAATAAAACAAACACACAATAATGATATTAATATAAAAAATTGTAAATTTCATCAAATTATCCAGAAGTTTGCAAAAGACTCCTGCCCTTATTAGTGGAAAATACAATATAAGCCTCTAATTATTTGAACTTAATTATTATAGATAATTTTTTTTTATTTCTTCTATCCTATTCTAATTATCAACAATATAATATTTGGTTTTGAATATTTGCCTCCAATTTTGAATAGAGTTTATGGAGCAAAATATTTTATTTGTCTCCAATGTATACTAATTAGTGAAAAATATAATATATTCTTTTAATTTTTTGCCTCAAATTTTGAATATAGCTATTGGAGATAAATGCACTATTTGCCCTATTATATTTTTCTCATAATGTAACGACCCAAGTCCAAAACCGATCAACAGAACACCTGCCTATACTACATGGGCTATTCTTTGGAAAAGGATAAGCACTAGGTGTTTATGTTATAGAATTAGATTCTATATATTCACATAAGGCTTCTCACAATTTACCCATATAGGATACAGAGGTGTTACAAAATTTTCCCCCCCTATGTACCCAACGTCCTCGTTGAGGTCAGTCGGATTTCTTAGTTCCTTAGACCAAGTAACATCTCTAATCAAACTACTTAGCCCCTAGCCAAGTAGCATCTCAAATCCAGGATCAGTCCTGGTAAAAAATATATGTGTACACCCACTATACCACATCATCGTGGCCCCAGGTCGGCTTTGATATCATCTGTAATGACCCAAGTCCAGAACCAGTCAACAAAACACTTGCCAACACCACATTGGTTATCATTTGAAAAAAGGATAAGTATTAGGTGTTATGTTATGAAACTAGAGTCTATATATCAACATAAGGCTTTCTACAATTCACTTATGTAGGATATGGGGGTGTTGCATAAAAGCTAGTTCTTTGTGTAGTGAATTCAAAATAAAATAAAAAGAAAAAATTAAAATAAGAAATGTTGAAAAATAATTTATTTTTGAAAATATGAGGTAAAACAACATTGCTACATGCTTGGCAATAATTCTAACAAATAAGTTAGTAGGTAAAACAACTTGAATAATATCGATTGAAACTTTATATCAAAAAAATTGAAAAAGTATCTTTTAGCACTTTTTTTTTTTGGAAAATTTTGGTATGTTCTCTTAATTTTTTATTTTTCTTAGTTAGCTAAAAAAATTTATTTTCTGAAAACATTATTCAATTGATTATTAATTATATATTTAAATAATATAATTTTAGATAAAAAATCAATTTAAGTGGTTGAATGCATTGAAGCGTTGACCTTTCTCTTTTTTTTTTTTTTTTTCAATTTGCTTTGATCCACAAAAAAACATATGAGGTGAAATTGGGTGAGTTTGAATAGGTCGAGGTGAGGAGGATAAGTACTTTGGGGATGAGGTCGAGGAATGAGGCAATGAAGCAAGAAGGCAGGGTTGGATAAAGAGGCGGTGGAGATGGATGATGTTGAAATGAAGGTAGCAAAGAATAGAAGTAAAGAGACGGGAAGGGGAAAAACAGTCTTGAAAAATTGTATATTTCAAAAATTTTGGGTATAATTGTAAACCAAACTAAATTCAAGGTGGCTGACTATAATTTTAATTAACGGTTGACTAATGGTGTTAAAAAAATATAATATCAATTAAAGCTCAGGGTGATAACCATAAAAAAACCCTAGATTTTTTGGTATCTTTTGGTGAGAATTTTATTTGAACGAGCTGGCTCGCCCCAATCCCGCTCAAACAAATACATAAAGCTTGCTAGCATTTCACGGATTGAAAGAGACAATCCAATGAAACAGACACAATGAGCAATCTTTTGGGTGACCTTATGGTTGGAATTTGCATTGAACCAGTTGCTAGCCTTGCTCCGCCCCTTCTCCAACAGATACATACATAACTATATGACAATTTATTTGTTCTTTTTTTTTGTTTGAAGAAAACCTTAATTTAGAAAAATTAGCTTTACAATATTATATGAAAATCTATTTCTTCTTTCAAGATATATAATACCTTGAAACATACAAATCCGTCTTTCTTCCTATTTTCGGAACAAAAAACCATATAAATCCGTCTTTGTTTTTCCAAGAAAAAAAGGGCAGAAACTTCAAAGAAAAGAACCCACAATTGGCAAGAAACTGTGCACTGTTTCTGGCATCAACTTCATTTCCACAACAAGTAGGCACCAACCCATAAGCCGGTGGGGGAACTTGGTAAATATCTTTTGAAGCCAAAAATCAATATATAGTATCTTGTACATTTTGGAAAAAAAATTAGAGATAATATAAAACAGTTTTTCCATTATTTGAATGAGAGAATTGTGCATTTTTAAAATAGGATCAATAAATTGTAATTTTATCAAACTTTGGTGAGATTTATGTAATTTAGTCATAAATAAATAGTTATTATAAATTATGGTCTTTTATTGCTTTCACTTTTTTAGAAGTTACATAAGTTATATTATAATTCTTAACTTTAACTTTTTACACAGAGGTAGAGGTGTAACTTTTAAGGGCCAATGAGGGACTGTGGCCTCCTAAAATTTTTAAAATTTTTTATTAGGGGGCTGGTTATTATGATATAAAATTGTAATAATATTAAAATTAGATACTTATCTATAAAGTTTAAATTTAATAATGGGCAATTGTATATTTTAACCTTTTTTTTTTAATAAAAATTAGAAGAAAAAAAAAATAAAACAACAGATTGGCACTCGATTCATGAACAAAAAAAATTAGAAAAGAGGAGCCCAATGCCCCACCCACTCTTAGCCTTTGTCACGCCGCTTATGAACTACGCCCTTGACTGCCATTAATTTTGTACCAATTGAAAAAAGATTATTTCTTGGCTTGTCAATCAGGGTAGAGTCTATTATAGTTTAGGAGATCAATTCCAACATCAGCACAGGTAATGCTCGAACTATTGAACTAGGTTTTACCATTCTAGGTTTATCCATATGATTTTGATTTTAATTCTATTTTGATTGTTTTAATTTTTAATTATTTTAATTTTGATTTCAATTGTTTTGAGTATATGATTTTGGAATCTAAAACTCAACAGAGCATCATATTAAATTTTAAGTTATAAATTTTTGAATTGAACTTAATTATTGTAGAACTTCAAATATCATAAGTTTGTGTGTAATATTATTTGATATTTTCTATTATTGATTATAATTCTAAACATTTTAATAACTAAAATTAGCAGAATAATAAATCTTAGGCTCAAATTGACAAAAAAAAAAAATAATTTTAGTCACTTAAAAAGTTAAATAACCCAATCTTCCAAAATTCCAATCTGATGCTCCTAATTGGCCCTCTCTTCCACCCTTTAGTCAGATAACATTTGTTTGATTGGCAGTGAGGTGCCCCGGAAACCAAGCAAACTGGATATTGGCTAGACAAAATCGGTGTCAACCAACCCTAGTACCACAAAAGCAGCTAGCGACGAAGGCTATTGGGAATTCGGCATCGGTAACTGGAGGCTCCATTTCCAGAGGCTTATGAGGGACATCGTGCAAGATGTCAAGACGGATATGAAATTCTAGAGCAGTGTGGTGGCAGAGCTCCAAGATGGTTGTCAGCCTCCATCTTCAATTTCCTCCTTCATCTTCGATTTGCTTGATTCTCCAAACAACACCAAAATCCCAAATCCCCAAAAGCTTCCCCAAATTTCCTCTGATTCTTTGATTATGGGCGATTCCCTGAAATCCAACCTTATTTGTTTTTGAGAGGGGTAGAGGCTGGCGTTGAACAGTCAAGGGTAAAGACAACTCGGCTTGGATTTTTGTGGTAGGTGGCTATCAACGTTGGCTGGTGGACATAAAAAATTTCAAAGAAAGAGAATAGAGAAATTTGAGAGAAAAAAAAATAGTCTAAGGAAAAGGTGAAATCAAATTTGAGAAATTTGTGTTTTAACTCCTAACATTATTTGTTTGTGCTAGTTAGGTTAAAATTTTTATTTCTATACAATATGGTCATCTATTATAGTTAAAGAAAAGGCAACATCAGCATTTTCGAGTCCTAGTAGAATTTTTGGGACTGCTACATCAGCATTTTTGTTAAAGTTAATGTTGAAATTGATGGGAAAACTACAATTAAGACATGATATAAGTGTTAAGGGACTTTATTAGGACAAATTTAAGATAAAGGACTATATTAGGATGATAGTAAAAGCTAGGGACCGTAAATGAATTTTACTCCCATTTGTAGGCTTGGGTGGTTTTCTTTATCTGGGAGTCTAGGTTGTGGATTTGAGAGATTTTTTTCAGCAAGGCCCTATTTGTTTGATTACTCTTGTTCCTTCTAGGTTTCGCTTTGTTAAATTTGATGTCAATAACTAAGCCATGATTCTTTTAATGAAACTTTCTTACAACTTTCAATATGAACTTAAGTAAGTGATGACGTACTTAGTTATTATCAAAAAACATGAAAACTCTATTTCTTGATGTGAATTCTTGGATACTAATCTTTTGTTTTCCTTTTGATGCACCAAGTTAACTTGGCCCAATAGTTGGAAGACCTTTGTCAAACGAAAGACCCTAAAGGAGAAAATAGGTCCTCCCTCGCCAACACACGTAACATAGGGCTAAAATTCACCATCTCTTTCCAAAGTTATATTAACAGTCATTGGAATCGTGCATGGCCCCTACATGGCAAATATCAATAAAGCTCAAATGATGTACAATGATGCATTGACCACGGTATTGTGTTTTGACTTTAGAAAGTGAGTCTCTAACCATGAGCACCTGCTAGGAAATGGAGTGTAGAGACCATGTGCTAGGAGAAGGAGCATGGAGACCTACAAAAGATTCTCTAATGCTCAAGCAATTACAAAATCTATGTAAAAGATAAATACAAATGAAATGATCTCATACCTCACAAATGAACAATGATGGCTTTTATATTTTCTGTTGCCTTTAAATCATAGCATTAATTAGATACATGTCCTATGGTGGGGCTTGTAAGTGCCTTTTCCTTAAGGGAATGAGTTATGGCCCTTTGTATGATAGTTTTAGCCCTTACAGATTGTTTTAAGCCATAAGTCAATTTGGGCATTTTGGACTTGCTCTAACCAATAAAATAAGGGACGGTATCACCATTTTCCACCATTCTCAATAGACATGTTAAGCCTCTTTCTTTTCTTGGGGGATATGGTGATAAGAAGGCCTCTTCTTATAGACAACGTTGTTGTATTAAGCATCATTCCTTATGAAAAAATGGTGGTAAGAAGATTCCTCTTACTACTGTTTCAGTCTCTTTCTTCCATAAAGGTGATAATGGTATTAGAGATGTTGTTTCCTTTAGATGATATGGCTGTAGAGAGATCTTTCCTATCGTTGTTTCAAACTCTCTATTCTTTTTAGGAAATGATGATATAAAGTCATTCTTACCATCATTTCAAGTATTCTATGTCTGAAGAGACAATGGCAGGTGGTCCTTTCCTATTGTCATTTGAAGCGTTCTCTTTCCTTAGGGAAGACAATGATAGAAGTTCCTAACTACTGCTATTTCGAGGTTTCTTCCCTTTCTCGGGTGAGTGATAGTTTTTTGTTCTTTTCTCCTGACGGTTTGTATCCAAATCATCACATCAATTGGTCTTCTCGAGTAGTATTGGTTGCTTATAACTGCTTTGCTTCTATAAAAAGGATTGAAGTTTCTTATTTGCTTCATTTTAAGATTTTGAAGTTTCTAGAGTTTTTTCCACTAGGTCTGTCACATCCCACACAGGCCCCAGCCTGTGCACTCTCAATAACACTCACCAAAATTACCCAAGATTCAATTGATTTCACCTAAGACCAGGTGTTAATAACTCCCTATTGTTTAAACCTTATTTCCTTAAACTGAGAGCTGGGATATGTCCTAGGAGGCTTAGGAATTTTTTTTTTAGAACGGCAACCTGCAGCTTAAGTAGGCCCTACCCCTAACTTGCAACACAAGGCAAGGGTATAAATCAATAACTTGTAATACGAGCAAGGCATACACTTTTATCTGTTAAGAGTCTAGGATGTGTGCTTATCAAGTGTGCTACTTTCATGAATGACAACCAAGAAGCCCACATCTCTGTAGTTTGAAAAATCAAGTTTCCATGCACATGTACATTCAGCCAATAATAAGTACTCAAGAGACTGCTTCTTGAAACATAATCATAAGCTCATAATCTTAACATAACTTGGCACATAACATCCACCATATGTACATACAAACCATGTACAACAAGGCTGTATATATGTACACCAAATAGCCTAATGTCCAGCATCACTAGCTTGGATACATTCCAAGGATGCTATAAACCCAAAGTAGCCAAGGTTAAGTTTACAAGCCATATGCCCTAGTTTCTTAAAAGAAACCTAAGTGTACAGAACAGCAGCACACTCACAAAACCAACCCAAACATACAAACCATAACCAGGGTCCAAGTCCACACATCCTCCCTGTACCTAGACTGATCCCACAACTACAAAGCCTGCAAACTTAGCACATAAGTTTCAGCCTTAAGCCATAAGACTTGTAATGTAAGTATTCAAGCCAAGATTCAGTTGGCACATACCTCGAGCAAATAGTGTACTAGCTAGCACACAAACTAGTAACTCAAGCAAACTACTCAAGCTGTATATCCTTTCCTGAAACAAAATGTATGGGCAGTGAGTAACAATTACTCAGTAGGGTTTCACAAATGACCATATAAGGTCGATTTAGTTAAGTCCAATGACTTAACCTCCACAAGCTTACTTATCCTGCAAGAAAGACATGAAAACATGGAAAACACAAAAAAAATATACCAATACATATAATCATCAATATACGAATTAGCATGCACAAAGAATCACTCAAGCACACAATGGACACACACACACACACACACCACAAAGACCATTTGGCCAAGTACCATAACATGTGCCATTGTGCACTTTTACACACAAAACTCCACCATAAACTCCACTTCCTCTAGAGCTCCGAAATGTCTAGCAAAATGGCCACATTCACTAGCATTTCTAGCACATGTCCATAGTCAATTAGCTAATTAACGACTATAACCGAATCAATCTCAATAGCCCATCAAGTAACTAAGGTCATTTGGCAAATTTAACCATCACTTAGCTACTCTAAACACTTGAATTATGGTATACTACCAAGCAGTCAAGTAGTTAGTGAACCCTACCTCACAATCAAAGCTTGAGCTCTCGGTTGCTCGAGTAACTAAGGCCGAAGCTCAATATATATATTGCCTAACACAATAAGCCTTCATTTAGCTTTCATAATCACTTGTCCATGGAAAATCACCAAGAAAAAAAAGTGATTATGAGCATTACCTCCTTAATCCAAGCTTGATTTCTCCTCCAAGCTTCAACTTCAACAATAGCACGGCAAGAACTCTAAACTTTGCTTCCAACAAGCTTTGAACCCCTTTGTTTTCTCGGCCAATTAGCCTAATGCGTAAGAGCCGAACTCTTTTCTCTTTTCTTTTCTTTCGTTTCTCTTCCTTTTTTGGTCAGCTAACGCACTAGAGGAACGCTGAAGCTTGATTTCGTTCTTTGACAGATTTTTGTTTTTCGGCCAGCAACAAATGAAAGCCGAGTAAAGAAAATGAAGGCAACGAATTAATGCTCCTGGCGCATTAAATGAACGTATGCCCGGTGTTGAACATTTGAACCAAAAGGCAGCAAAGAGAACAACGAATTCTGGTGCATTAATTGGCGTTTGGCAGCCATTTACACATGTCCCCCAAATTGGCTCAATGCCAACATTGGTTCCCAAATTCTCTTCATGTGACACTTTCTTCCCTTAAGTTTCCATATACACATTTTAATCACTAAAATATAGGATTATTTCAGCTCTATTATTAACTCATGGCTCAAATTGCCAAGCTTTCATTAATATAGCCCAAAGTGGTAATTAACCCATGACCAAATTAATTTGGAAGAAGCCGCAATCCTTGACCGGCGAATTTGTTTTTGTCAACCAAAATTGGTCTAATTCCACCTTTGTCCATGCACTTATTTGCATGGTGCATTTTCACCCTTCAAGTTCCCATAATTTCATTTACATCCTCATCCTTACTTTCAATCAAGTCCCTCATGTTTTAAATTGGTGTTTCTTTTTATTCTTGGCCTAAGCCAAGTATCTAACGGTCCTAACAAGGTCCAAGTACTTGTTGTAGCTAGATTAGATGGGTTGACCATTGGTTGTTGGAAAAGGGCAAGATGAGCCTAATGTGCCAATCGAGGCATGTTGGCTATTGGGACAACTTCAAAGTGTGTGGATGACTGCCCTAATGTGCCGCATTGGGTATAATATAATGAGTGTAGGCAAGATAGCTACTATTTCTAGGCAAGATTGGTTGAGTTAGTAGGTTGAGGTGCTGGAGGAGTGGGGGTGCTACTAGTGCTCCATTTTGTAAAAGGGAAGATGTTTGAAGTGTTGTCAAAATCATTGATAAGACGGTTGCAGTAGGCAACACTTAAGACAATAGTAAAGTCGACATCGGTGATAGCTAAGATGACTATAGGACTAACATCGTTAAAAGCTAAGAAGATGGTAGGATCAACATAAGAAAAAGCTAAGATTATGGTCAGACTGATGTTTGTAGGATTCAAAACGGCGGTAGAACCTACTCCTCCAATTCTAATGGCCCTAAGATTAGGTCTAAGAGTGTATAAAAAGGTTTCTACTTGACTGCTAACTTGAGTAACAAAACTTGTACTTTCATTGAATAGAAGAGTCATTAGTGTGTAAGTTTGGTGCTAAATGACTGTTGGGCATGAGTAGTACCTTGCATTTTTGGAAAAATGTGTCCAAAGTACTTGGCCATAAATGTTGTGCCTAAATCTAACTTTGCTTTCGAGTTAAGCACTCATGTTTACAAATTTCACTCGAGCAAGAAAGTGTGCTTTTGTTGCCATTGGTACTGTCTATTGCCCCAAAGGAATGGAAATAGTGCTTTTGGACAAGTGATTTATTTTAATTTTACCTAGTGTAGTAGTAAAATATGAAGGAGTACCATAATTTGTCAATAACAGCAACCTTCATTGATGGGTGGAATATAGATGATTCTTCAGCCTTTTCTGGGCTTCAATATTAACTACTATAAATATGCATGGTCTTGCAAGCATTAAGATATTAATCACTAGACAAATGCAGGTGCAAGTGCAACCCCAACCCTATACTTGCAGTGACATTACATGTATGTTCATTTCAGAACATTAGATTCAACATGTGACTAGCCATACAGTGACAAATCACAAATTCTATTATCTTCAACCCAGAAGTGCATTAAAAAAACTTGTGTGACTTACCATTATCACTTGACAGTAGTGCCAATTCAATAAAAAAACAAAAAAAAACTTGGCAGTATCAAAATTACATGTGCAACTTCACAACATTACTGCCACACATCGTTGATCTTTGTAAATGTACATAATGCCTTAACCAAAACAAACAAACACACTCTAAAGGTTGATTCAATGGCAAACTTTCATGGTACCTTAGATTTTCAAATGATTTATTAATGGGAAGGAGACAATATCTCTTGCCCTTTGACGTACTCTAAATATCATTGTTGAATAGTATTCTTTTCAATTTTAATATTGTTTCTCTGCCATTGTGGGTTCAACTTCCTAATATAAACTGTAATTATTGATGTAGTCCAGTGAAAAGAATGGTATAGTTACATTCGGAAGCCAATAAAAGTATATCCAAATGTGATGGCGAAAATTGAATCTCTTTCTAAGTTTACAGGTGGAGGAAAGCCAATAGGAGAGTTGGTTGGTGTGGCTATTAGGCTCAAAGCCTATGATGAAATCAAGGAACAAAGTCAAGTATGAGTGCTTTAAATAGCATCCCTAAATATCTAAAAGGAATATTAAAGGTGGAAAATGAGTGGTAAGTGGCAACTAATTCTGGTTTTGAGTTGATTCTGGCATATTAAGGGGTAAAATCCAAATTTTGTCCCCTAACTTTAAGAATCGTCCTAATGTGATCCCTTAACTCAAAAAGTGACTATTAAAGTCCCCTAACTTAACTCTTGTGTCCTATTTTGGTCCCTAGCGTTAGTTTATGCGTTAGTTTAGACGAAAATTGCTTACGTGGCATGTTAATTGTCACATGACATCCTCTTTTATGAAAATTAGTGGTAAGACTGAAAGGATAATAGATATCAGGGTAGAATTGACACAAATAAATAATTCTAAGGACCTAAAACATATATTAACCTAGCTCGACCGACAGCAGATATGGTCCTCCAGTTCGGCGGCGGCATCTGACCACCCATGGTTTTTCAGATACACAGCGGCAAAATCCTGTGTCCTTATCCACCTTTTTTTTCTGCTCTTATAAATGGCCTCCAATTGGCTCACTCCTCATTTCCATCGAAGAAATCAAAACCATCATCAAACAAATTAAGAAAGCGAGCTCAGTTATCAGATTGCAAATGGAGTACGAATACAGTTGCCAAAAGGAGGGCTTCAGGACTGGCTCAAATCCAATGTTTGTTGCTATTTCCAAAGCCCGTTGGTGGCGACGAAGACGATGAGATGACGAAGACGATGTCTCCAAGATCGCCGTCTTTTTGGCACTTGGTGGCCAAGATCGGCAAGGGATCATGTGGATTGAGGAACCGCTGATCGGCGTCCGATTTTGGATACAATCCGATAAGCTACGCCCTCAACTTTGAGAATGAGGCGAGCCGAGTTAATGACGAGATGCTAATGCACAACTTCTCCACTAGGCTTCCTACCATGCCTGAGAGATACGAAGGGGAAAGGGAGAAATCGGTGACTGTGAGGGGGGAGATGATAGTGGTGGCTAGATGGTGGGCAAGGCAAAAGAAATCAGTGTCGATGGCGAGATGGCGTGGTGGGCGTTGGCTGCGGCGAGATGAGTGGTGACGATGAAGAGATGAGAAAGGGATGAAATTTGGATTACTCACTTTTTAAGTCTAAAAAAATAATTATTTTTGTCAATTCTACCTTAAATTTTTATTTTTTTAGTTTTATCACTTATTTTCATAAAAGATGATGCCACATGGCAGTTGGCATGCTACGTAAGCAATTTTCATCTAAACTAACATTTGAACTGACGGTGGAGACTAAAATAGGACACGCGAGTTAAGTTAAGAGACTTTAATAGTCACGTTTTGCGTTAAGGGATCACATTAGAACAATCTTTAAAGTTAGGGGACTAAATTTGGATTTTATCCGGCATATTAAGTATTGGTGAGGGATGGCTAAAAGGACTGACCTGCAACTTTTTCTGCACGTTTTTATGGTCTTAAAAACAAAATTAATAAGATGGTAGAGAATCTTTTTAATTTCGTGGCCTACACCAAATACAATGTATGAAGTAAAATTGCAATTATGTACTTGGGAAAATTGTTGCAATACTTTGGTTTTAATCTGTTCTTCAATTAAACACATTGTATATATACAGTTTGATGATATATTAAAAGAAGTCTCTGAAATACTAATACTTGGATATTTAATCACTCAATACAAGTTTGCTTGATCGTAATTTTGATCCCTAGTGTCCTCCCTTTGTCAGTGATCTACCTTGCACCGTGCAAAAAATTTTACAAAAATTTTTTGCCTTAACGAAACAAAAGCTTAATACAAGTGATCTAATCTTGCGGATTCTCAGTGAAGAATGAAAATTCTCTCTTGAACAGATTTTAAGACAAGATATCAAATAAAATATAAAAGAAAAACCAGGCTACTTGCTGCTTTATACAAGTCCGTGTTAAATATTTCACTTCCAGGAAATGCTTTCTGATGATAACTTGTCCCCAGACTCCATCATTTTCACTTTCTCCAAGGTTTCTTGGGCCCAAAGCCAAACCTCCTTATTGTCTTTAGATCCATATGCAGACATAGTCACCTTGTCCTTGTTGTTAATATCATAACAGATGTAAGTTCGTTGGTTGTCCAAATAAAACCACAAATCCTCACTAGAAAGCTTAAATGGATCCACAGCCTCCTCAGTTTTAACGTGCTCCAGAGGAACCACAATCTTGCTGTCGCTTCATTTTTCTTTCCTGTGATCTTCCAGCACCGCAACCACCAGCTTATTATCCACCATCTCTGCGAAAGAAGTTGTATCTTAGTACACGAAAAGATGATCTTGCTTGAAGAACTTGTGAACAAATATGGTGGTAAATGAATCCTTTTGCAACACTCAGAATCCAAGTCGATAAAAGACTAAATCAGGGGAAATACTATTTCCGGATGTAATTCTGCTCCGTGTGATGCACAATGTAAGCTGCCCTCCTTCATCCAGTAAGAAGGAGGATATGTGCTTGAATGGCAGAAATTCTCAAATTTTGTAGAATTCAGGCGCCGCTAGAGAAATCGTCTTCTTCTCCAGTTGGTGCTTATTCTTTTTTTTTTTCGGTTTAAACCAAAATCGAATAACTAAATTTATTCAGTTTTCGTTCTTATATACAAATAACCGACCGAATTATAGGAGAAAATTGAAATAACAAAAAAAATTCAATTATTTTATTTTTAATTGAAATAACCAAATTCTATACACATACATTTCAAACTTTAAACATTCATCACATAATTCAATTTAAACACACATTTTAATTACATATAGCAAACATTTATAATCCATTCCAAAACCGGACATCATATATATATACATAACAAATATTCATCCCATCATTAATTATTTCCAAATCTTAAACATAAATACTAGTAAAATAAAAATTCTGTTTTTTTTATTAACCGAATTTTAATTAAAGCAAACAAAAAAATGAATTGAATTTCTATATTAGCTTTTTGTTATAACCAAAAATAGAAATTATATCTAAAAGTAATAGCTCAAAACTGAAATTTTTTTCAATTATGTTATTTTGGGTGTAACCGAAATTTTGCTTACTCATCCTCATCAATTAGGAGGATCTCGCAGCCTTCAAGATGCGTTCTTGCCAACGGAAATTCGAATGCGGTAGAGGAATATCGTCGAGCACTTGGTGGGTTGCGGGGTTCTGGACTCGGTACTTCAAGGTGGTCTCGTTCTTCTCCATGACTAGACCACTGCGGTGTACTATTACACGAAACTTGACTTTGGTTCGTGTAATCGTTTCGGCTTCATAACTTTGGCTAATGCAGAGGTTGCGAAGTGAGTTTTTGTACACGTCTAAGAAGTAGCTCTCTTCGAGCATGGCACGCCACTGCTTGTAGACGCTGCTGAATCTGAGGAGAGATGGGCTCGCAAAGAACCCCAATTATAACTTCCGTGGGGAAGAAGAAACTCGAAGCCTCCGCGGCCATCAGGGTTAGTGGGTAACGGATCTCAAATGAATAGATTTTTTCACCCTTGGGATTTCGTAATCAGTGAAAAATTATGCTGATTAATACTACTTGGGTTACCTCTGGGAAAGGGGGAAGGAACACAGAAAGCCGTATCGGAGGCTCGGACCTCAGCTGACTGATGCCTTCTTGGACGAGGCATCACGAGTTCAAGACAAGAAGCGAGCGAGTTTAGTTCCGCAACCTCCACTCTGGGCCGGCGCAATTTGGGCTTACCTGCAAACCAGTATTGTCGACTTTTAAACAATTAAAGGCCAAAATGCACTATTGATCTCTCAACTTTGGTGACTCAAACGAATTAGTCCTTAAAGTTTGATTTAGTATGACATAATCCTTTAAGTTTTCAAAATTGTGTGGGTTAGGCCTTCAGTTACTAAGTAAAATTACAAACTCAGACTTAACTTCCTTTGTTTCAGCAAAATCACCGCACTTGCTGCTAGCTCGTACATTAAAAAATTTAGTAAATCGCTAACCACATATTTAATTAAATAAAATATTTACATAATTAAATTAAGTTAAAAAAATTATATGATAATCTAAAGAAAGTTTTAAAATATCTAATGATTTATGTTTTTATTTTTTCGAGGAATTTAATTTTGATAGACCATTTTGAAAGCAAAAAAATTTAATCTTTTTACTCAATATACTTTTACTTAGATCATTTATTTTTTCTATAGAATAGTTGCTTTTTCATACCATCTTCCCAAAAGGCCAACACCCCTAAACAAACAGCCTCTTTTCTAACTCATAAATTGTTTGGTTTAAATTACAAATAAAAAATAATTTCCATACTAGCACTTTGTATATCTAAACAGATTAGTTGATGATTAATTTTCTTTTTGTCAAATTAAATTTGATTTTTTCAAATAATAATAGTTTAAATTTTTTATTACAAAATGAATGTTGTTATAATTTTATATAGTTTCCACATCATAAATTCTCATTCAAATTATAAAAATAAAGTCTTTTTCATCAAGGCAGAAGGCCTAAATATCAAATTACTCGACATATCGAGTAACATTGTTCAGCAATCCATAAGAACTTGGTAATTTTCAACCAAATGTCAATGAATAACCCATTGGCATAAATTAAAATACTCAACACAATAATTAAAAAACAACAGAAATCTTATACATAATGTATGTAAGCAGCGTGAGAAAAAAAGACAGTAAAAGAATAATAAATTCCTATTTTCAGCCATTTTTTTAATGTGAGAGGAATGTTTGTCTAAATTTGATTTATTGGTATATAATAGTGAATGGAGGTATAATGCCTATATATGGAGAAGAAGATGGAAAACTTTATGAGGGAAAGAGAATCTCTAGGAGGAAAAAAAAAAGGCAAAACACTTAAACCCTCCGTAGAGTTCGTCAACCAACAGACAAAAATTAGTACATTCAGTTTTATTTTGTTAGGCACAAAAGAGTATATAAAGTACTATCTCACCAAAGGTACAAACCTCCTGGTCGAAAAATGTCCCGTTAGTTTTTTACCAGGGGTAGAAGAAACAGAGTGTTTGTTTGGCTTAGTAATTAGAATTAGTGATTGACACCTGCTATCCATTGATGGTGATCAAACTTTAATCATCATTATTGGGTAGCAAGGTTTTGCTAATCACTAACGCTAATTACAAACATTATTGCTTAACAGCTCCTTAGAATCATCCAACTGGATATGATAACAATGGGAAATAGAGAAATTATATGCTTCATCACCATGCTTGTGTTATTCTTGCATATTCCTGATAGTGAGGGAAAAACAATGAAGCCTCCTCGGATTAGAGGAGACAAGCCGTCAAATGTAGTGAAAGACCCTTATAATGCAGCAGAAGCTAATGAGAACGCCAAAAATGTAGCTAGAGGACTACCTTTGATTGATTATCAAGTCTTCAACATATTAGACTTTGGTGCAACACCTAGTCCAAAAACAGATAGTGCACCGGTGAGAGTAAATAATAATTTCCTTTGTAAGACTTTATTCAATCTAAGTTAAATGAATATTATATATGTACATTTTTGTAGGCCATCATTAAGGCATTTGTTGCAGCATGCCAACACAATGGGAATGCAATGGTAGTGATCCCGCAGGGGACTTTCACGGCTGGTCCAATCATAATGCGTGGACCATGCCTTGGCAGGTCATCCCTAATGTTTCGGGTTGATGGTATCCTTAAAGCAACCAAAGTTGAAGATATGACAGGAGGAGCAGATGGAGCAGAGTGGATCAATTTCTATAATATCGATGGCTTGGTTGTTTGTGGCTCTGGCACAATTGACGGTCAGGGAATACTTGAGTGGAAAAAGGATGGGTCGGACCAAAGCACCAATCGTTTGCCTGCTGTAAGAATATACAACTTTAGAATATCACACAAGTGGATCAACTGCTTATTTTTTTTTCCTTTATACGTTCCATAACACGTTTACTATATGCAATACAGAGCTTGTACTTTAGCAGGGTGTCAAATGCAATCATCCGAGGCATTAGATCGGTTAATCCAAAGGGGTTTCATATTTTCATCACAAGTAGTGACAATTTTAGGGTTGTAGGCGTTCGTTTGTTGGCCCCTGCATCCAGTCCCAACACCGATGGCATCCATATAAGCCAATCCAACACAATCAAGATTTCAAGGAGTACCATTGCTACAGGGGATGATTGTGTGGGCATGATACATGGTTCATTCAACATTAGCATTAAAAAGGTCACATGTGGCCCTGGTCATGGTTTTAGGTACACATGAGGCCTGAGGAACATTAATAAAAGTCTAGCATGATTTAAAGTGAGTGCAACCAAATAACATCCCTTTATTTGTGTGTGCACTAGTATTGGTAGCCTGGGGCATTACGAGCAGGAGTTGGACGTCAAAGGGATTACTGTGAAAAATTGCACTATGATGGACACAGATAATGGAGTGAGAATCAAAACATACAAAGGATCTGATCCAACCATAGCCTCCAACATTCATTTCCGTGACATTGTCATGTACCGAGTACGAAATCCAATCATCATTGACCAAGAGTATGGGAAGAAGAGAAGTAATCAGGTATTCACAATACTCTAGATTTTGACTTGATATTAGTTCTTTGTCTTCCCAAATTCTAAAATATTTCCAATTCTCTATTTGGCCTCTACAGCCATCCAAAGTGGCAATCACAGATGTTTACTACTCAAACATTTGGGGTACCACAACAACAAAAGTGGCTGTGGATTTGCTATGCAGCCAATCAGTGCCTTGCGAAAGGATCTACCTTAACAACATTAACTTACAATATGCTGGACCTCCAGATAACACTCCTTTTAGCTCTGCTTGTGTTAATGTTAAAGTTGCTTATGCTGGCATCCAAAGCCCTCCAGTCTGTCGATAATTTCACTATTTTTTCATTGAATGTTGGCTAGTTCTCATCAATGACTTACATATTTATACAGACATATAAATACATATCCACTGAGATTTAATATCATTAAAAGGTTCAGCAAAATACTTATAATGAGAAATTATACTAATCCATTACATTGTTCTTTGATATCAGGAGCAGACTGAATGAGACGTGTACCCAACAAGCTAAGTTAATTAATCACATTAGCTATTAATGCACATGATTGAAAATGAAAAATTTCAAGTTTACTTTCTCTGAACCTAACTTTATATAGGAAAGCAATAATCGTGTGCATATTTTCTCTATGAGCATTACACTTTACTCTTAACATTTTTGCTGTTCGACATTAACTTTTGAAAGTTGGAAACTTTAACTTTAATTGTATGATAATTATCTTTCAGTAATATCAATCTTTCTAATATTTTTTTATAGTTAATAAAAAATTTAAACTATTATTTTTACTTTATATAAACAAATCATGAAGTGAAACAAATCATAAATAAGAAGAAGATAATCAAAGAAAGTGAATAGAGAAAGGAATGGGACTGGAAACAGAACATATCTAATGAGGCAAAAAAGTATGATAATCATCTAAAATTTAACAAAATATACATCACAATAGAGAAGTATGGGAAGAGAGATGAGACAAACTAAAAATAGCAAATTTTTTTATCGAAGTGTTACCAGATCTAACCGGTTGGCCATGAAACAGATAGGGAAGCTTCAAGACTAGTGAGAGAGGTTTTGATTAAATTGGAATAGATTAGAACAAAAAAGTTAGTAGGGTGATTAACAGACCGTTAAGGTTTGCTGAGATGGCAAATACTATATGGACCAGTCACAGCCGAAGAGCTCATCCTTTTGTCGTCCAAATTCAAGTATGGAAATGACTTTAGACCCACAAGAAGTGGTGAAGGAAATAAATATAATCCCAAGTTAAACATACAGTAGTAAATTTGATATTTTTGTCTATTAAGGTGAGCATTCGGTTGGTTTGTTTGAATCTGGTTTAAATACAATGATCCAATTGATTTTTAATTTTTATAAAATGTATCCAAATTATTTGAACTACATATCAAAACTGATTAATTCAATCCAATAACTAATTTGATACAATATTTATCACTATTTGGTATATTCAGATTATTCAGTTTAAGTGTACAATCTAATAACTAATTGGATAATCGAATATGAAATTCAATTTGGATCCAAATTGGTTGAACTAGAAAAAAAACTAAATCATTATATACAAATGTAATCAAATTTTTCTAATTTTTTATTTGAATAATCCTTACCCCTATTATATTAAACAAACTAAATACTCCTTCAACCTCTAAACTCAGCTAATTAGGATATTTTCTACCTTGAACTTTAACTTGGTCCAACTCAACCCTTGAACTTGCTTAAGTAGGTCAGTCAACCTCTTTTGACTAACTCGTGCCTGTCACATGATAGGGTTTTCATAAACGTCATTTATCTCAGTCTACCTAGTCACAGGAGATGACAAAATTGGCGGTTTGGTGACACATAAAAATCTTTAGGGTTATAATTGTAACATCTAATGAACTATAAGGAGTAAATGCGTAATTAGTTATACACAAGATCTTATTATAGAACTATCATAAGCTTCCTAATTGTTCACTAATTTACCTTGATTTTAGAATGTTACAGAAAAGCTATATTCTTACTTAGGATGAGTGGGTTTGGCATGACATATTACTTATTGATGTGGCTAGATTTCTCTGGTCAAAGAATGGAAGCAATCGAAAGAAACAAGGTTTGTCTTGTAAAATTTTAGGCCGACTTCCGGTCTCATGCCACTTCCACAATCTTCTCCCTTATGGGGGTCACCATAACCTTTGACACGGTTGAGGTTCGGGTCGACCTCATATGCATTGTTAATGATGAAATCAATTTTTTTGGTGGAGATCAAAGGGCGACAAGTGAGACCAATTTTTGGGTGGAGTCGAAAGAGGGACACCCATTGATTGGGGTATGGGTCAACATCGTGGGCACCATTAATGGCAAGATCAATTTTCAGAAGAAGGCCGAGGATCGATTTTTGGGTGGAGGTCGAGGTCCAAGAGAAGGCTGCCCTTATTCATGGGTTCTTGAGCAAGAGCGATTGAGCAAAAGGTAGAAAATTAGGAAACTGGTGTTTGATTCCGTCCATCACATGACGCACATAGTCAGTCAAAGGGGTTGACTGACCCACTTAAGTAAGTTCAAGGGCTGAGTTGGACCAAGTTGAAATTTAAGGAGAAAGTATCCTGGTCAGCCAAGTTCAGGGGCCGAAAAGGTATTTAGGCCTATATTAAACTGATTCCGTCTTTGTTATCTTGCCTGTAAGAGTAAAAATCCCTAGAGAGTAAAAAAGCGGTGGCAACATATCATGTCTGTTGCAAGCTACAATCGTGGTGACTCATATCATATGCAATCTGACAATAACGAACTTAGCTCTGTTCCGGGTCCTGTCGGTCGCCATTCGCCAAAATCTCACAGTTCTCGAATTTCTCCCATTGTCTGGGCACAACAAACATAGAAATAATTTTCTTTCTCAAATCGAATTGGACGAGATGAGAGGGGTCGTAGTGAGGAGGGAAGGGAACTACACAAACCCGTGCTTGACGATGCATCAACCCTGGGCTTCTCTATTAGTTCACGGGATTAAGCGCATCGAAGGCAGGTCTTGGCCTGCTCCTATCAGAGGTTTCTTTTCTCTTGATTTACTTAATTCTTTTTTAAACTTGCTTTCTGAAAATAAATACCTAAGTTCGTTTTCGTTTCAATTTTCCCCTTGAAAGGTCGCCTTTGGATCCATGCCGCTGCTAAAGTTCCAGATGAAGATACAATTAAAGCAATGGAGGAGTTTTACAGGGAAATATACGCAGTGGATGGAATTACTGATCTTAAGTTTCCAGAGCATTATCCTGTTTCGAGGCTCCTAGGTATTGTACAACAATGTTCTTTTTCTTTTCCAGGAAATGCTTGTTTCAATGCTAGAGTGTGCTTTATTTATCAATTATTGCCTTTCTTATAATTTCCTCACTTGTTCCAGAACTCTTTTGCTTCCATTTCACTCTTAACATGTTCACTTTATTGCCTTGCATGGCACTGCAATTACCTGTAAGTTCATCAATGCATTGCAGCTGAGCAAACATGATCTATATCATTTAGTTACCAATTTCACCAATACCCTTTTCTGTTTGATTACTTTCAAATTTACAAACCAATTTCTTTGTTTTTCTTTTTTGCGCAAGTTCTGTGTAAAGGATTTGGCTAACTTTGAAGCTATATATTTGGCTATCTAGGGTGTGTCAAAGTCGTAGGTTGTGTAAGATGTGAAGAATTGGTTCAATGGAATGTGCTGCCTGAAGGGGTGCGTGCTTCTGTCTCTTGTTACCTTATTCTTCCAAACAGCTGAATTTGATTTGTTTCTTTCTTCTGTTCTTTTGCCTGTTGGATTTTTAGGTTAGGCTTGAAGGGCAAACTGATTTCTGCTGGCTTTGCGAGCAACCACAAGTAATCATTTCAATATTCTCTTTTTCTTTTGTTCAGTATATGTTAGAGTATGCCATATTGTAATCAAGGTTGTTCACATGCTGTAGAAACTGATAGTCCCATTTGAGATGCGAGGGTATCAAGGTGTTTATAATCTGGAGAAGAAGGTGATATATGCTACCATTATGTCTTGAGTTTTTCATTTTTCCCTTAATCTCAACTGATCGATGTCTCCATTCAGATATATGAAGCTGCTGTTAGAGGTGTACTTCCAGCTGAAGGCCCATCACCAGTAAAGTTTCCTCTTCCAAGTCCAGGAGACCCTTTTTCCTTGAAGCCAGGATCAATTTCTTTGCAGTTATATGATTCAGATACTTCTGAATCTGAAAAATCATCTAGTTTGCATGCAGCAATAGCTGGTGCCAGAGCAGCAGCTTTGCAGTTCTCAAAGAAAGAATCAGTTTTCCTCAAGAATAGCATGATCAATAAATCTTCAGATGGCAATAATGTACCTAGTTTGGATGAAGGATCGTCAAACAACTCAGCATTAAGTAATAATAGAAAGCAAAACAATCATGTTTTGCTTGATGGAACCAGTGGTAACGATCACCCTTCCACAGATTATAGAAGACAAACTCGGGCCACTTCTAAGGTCAGAAGCCTTTACTGCATCCAAACACTAGATTAGAGCCTACAGTTTTTGAAATTGTCCATCTAGATGGACCTACACACACATATGTTTTGTCAAATTGTCTATGTTTTGGATTTTGCACTTCCAATTAAGTGAATGGTGGTGTGGGTAATGCTAGCACTGATCTTAGTAGGTTCAGCTAGAACTGAATACTTTGTGTGAAAGGTTATTTGCTTTGTTTGTGTTGCTAGAGATTGATGCATGTCTTATCCGGGATCACAATGCTTTCTTTCTAAAGATGCAAGCAACAACTAAGTACAGAAGATGCCAAAGTGTGAATCACATAGTTTAGGCTTGTGCCTTAATGATGTGATGTCCACATCATTGGATAATTAATAACAGGGAGGTGAGTAGCTGTAATACTAAGTGCTGGCATAAAATATTCAAAAGCCACATACGCTTATTTATATACTCTTCCCTTTTCCTGTTTTCTGTTTCCACATGTAGCTTGTGGGATGATCGTAAGTCTATAAGATCCATTTTCTGTTTCTATATGTATGAAGACATGTTGAATTGCTTAGGAAGACACTGGGTCAATGCTTAGTTGTTCAAGTAGATCAGCATAAAATGTCATAAAAACTGTAGGACTACTGAATTCTGTTTACCTAAAGGCTAAAATTTATCTTTTATTATCTATTTATGTATGTGCTTCAGGGTCTTAAGTATAAATGCGCCTGTCTTCATGAGTCCATTCAGTCATTCTCTTACTAAAAGAACCCTTGGTCATGGTTTCTTCAGCTGTGTAATTACATGATCCTTTGTTATGTTTATCTACAGATTTTTGCTGCAGCCTTGAGAGAGATGAAGCAGCAACCTTGACCACATTCTATTTTGAGGAAAGGTTTATTTGCATGTATAATGAGAAGGAAACAAGGTCAGACTTGTTCCTGCTTTTTCTTTTTGACCAATCTGTATCTATTGGTTTCCTTCTCTTATTCTGTAACATGGCTCAACAATAGTAGTTTTGATGTTCTTAAAAAAAGTAGATGATTGCAACCAATGAAATTCTGACAAGGAAGCCCGAGTCTGTATGTACTGTGCGTCCTCTGGGTCTGGGGCTGCTCTTTGCTCATTGTTGCATGTTTTTTCTTCATGGTTGCTGGAAGTTGGTTCAGAAGTTACAGTTGTTTGAGTAACTTTCATGTTCTTCAGTTTTAAAATCAAAGCCAATGCCTCTGGAAGCCTCTGGACCGCAATCAAAAAGTTAACATACCCTCCCTGAACTTGGTTAATAGCCTTCACACGCAAGTAGTTAAACAGGTTTAGTATGGTCTTCTATAAACAATACCGGTATAGTAATTTTTGACACCCTTAATCCAGTTTACTCGCATGAATTTTATTGAGTTAGACACTTTGAACTTTAATGTTCATCAACTCACCCGTCACCCCTTGAATTATGAAAAATAGGATGTTTTGCCCCTTTGAGAATCACATGCTGATATCTTTTTGGTGGTGTCAACGGCTGAAGCACATTATGCATAGGGAGAAAGATTTGAGAATCCTAAGTTGAATACTTTTACCATTTACGTCAAAAATTTAACAACTTCCAATTTGAGTCCTCCCCGCATCCACTGCCGCCTGCTGCCTCTGTCTTCCCCTCTTCTGACAACATTTCTTCATTCAATTGATCTATAGGGTTCAGATTTCTGAACCGTCATTCTTCAACATTCCACTCCAGTTCATTTGATCTGACATATTCAAGCAAGTCCTGCAAAAATCTTGTTAAATTTGTGTGAAGAGAAACCCAAAAATTACATTGGAAGAAATTGTACAAAACAAATGGAGGCAAGCAATTATAACAAACATGGCAAGGAAGGTGCCGTAGGGCCTTGTAGGCCATAGTTCTTGACTGCAGTTGAGCTTCAACCCAAACAACCGTGGGGGAAAAATGGAACTTATAATTCTTTCAGGAAAGCCAGACTTTACAAAAAAATTGTAGTTTAGGCCAAAGTGAAGCTTCCTAACACAAAAAAAAAAATTGTAGAGAAAAGAAAAAAAAAAAGGTTCAATATTGGTAGAAGGTTTAGCGCACATCATTCTTCTACTAGGTAGGCTAATAGGTAATTAAACATGTTCAATGCATATTTGAAAGTCCCAACCACCCTGACAAAGTGGTCAAGGGACGTGGGCGGAAATCTAGAGTTCTGGCTTCCATTCAAAGTAAAAAAATGCATTTTTGAAAAAATATAATGAAGCATTTTCCTCCAAATGGTCAACAATAAATTCATGTGCTTTGATTTGTCCTGGGGACATGGAAAAGATGTTAAAGTGAAAGTCAAGGCTAATTTCCATTATGTTAAGGAGATAACAGTACTTATTAAAATAAGCTGTTGTGCGCGCCGGTGGATTGGATACTAATCTGTTTTCTCTTCCTATGTATCCCATCTCCATCTGACTCGTGAATAAATCTATGGATAACTATTTTCTCATTTGTTTCAATATCTGCAGATGAATCCAGAGGTTGAGTCTACTTGGGTCGGCATTGTGCCCATAAATACACATGCATGATTTTAACTAGCTACCCATGTTTAGAAAGTGTATGAATGTCAGAACTTTTTGGTGGGCAATACATATGGGTAATGGGTAGGGTAGATTTTGGAGCGAGCACGCTTTACAGGGCATATCGGACAAGCTTTTGTATTGGCAATGGCAGTTGTCATGCGTTGTTGCAAATTGCAATACATGCATTATATATAATAATCCGTTAGCTGGGATTAGGAACAATGTAACAGCCAGTGTCATGTCACTTGCGATTGGTCATGTGGTTCTTCCCTATCCCTACCCGGTCAATCAGCTGTACACAGACACACACATCAGTGTTGCCAATATCGGATAAAAATGGGGATTTTTCAAAGGCTATTTTTTGAGTGGTTAATGGTTTCCAACACGTTAAGCAGTTGCATGTTGTATTTTACAGCCCTCGACGCTGTTTCGCAGCCTTCAGTCTCACACCACACGTTGGAAATATTTTGGTGAAGCCCATAAAAGCAAGTTCCAATAGCTCAAGCCTTTGCAAATCTTCCAACGGCCAAAATCATTAGAACCTTCTGACAAATGACAATCGCCAAAAAAGCCTACTATTTGGCTGTTGGAAAAAATTCCCCCAAAAGTCTTATGTTGGAAATTTATTATAATTCATTTTAACTTAAGTCAACGGACTTACTTTTATTTTTATATTTTTTTTATCTGAAACTAATTTTATTTGAAAGCTAATATTATATAAATATAATAATCTATTTAAAAATTTGAAATTACAAAAATTATATTTTTAATGGATTATTACAATTACATAATATTTAATTTTAATTAAAATTAATTTCATATAAAAATAACATAAAAATAAAAGTAAATTATTTTACAGTAAATTTACTTAAGTTAAAATAAATTGGGTTAATTTAATTTCTAAAGCGAGATTGATGGAAAAGACTATTGGGAATCGGTCTATTTTCAGTAGTGGATCCATCATCATATCAAATCAGCTTCCATGCAAGCTAGCTGGCTACTTGTTTTTAGTTTGGACTGCTACTACAAATAAATCATTTGGAATTGAATACACATGTATGATCTGTGTGTACCCATTGTTCACCTGTTATATAGTATTATTAGGCGTACTGCTAAAGTACCTATCACAGAGGAAGACGTTATATGGCATCTTTTTTAAGTCAGGTAACTAATCGGCATTAAATCCAGAAATTATTCTTTTTTCTATAGTTGCCTGTTCTTTTATACTATTACCTGTTCTTTTTCTATTATTATATTCTCTTTTTCCTATAATGATGGTTCTTTTATATCTTACTGTTTGTTTTTTATTTTATTTTATTGTTAATACTACTTATTCTTATTGATCAAGTAATAGTTCTTATTCTTTTATATGTTTGTTATTATGGATAAAAGAACATATACGAATGCATAAAAGAACACAATAAAAACTACTAGATACTAATGCATAAAAGAACATATAATAATAGAAAAAATATATACTAATGCATAAAACAACATATAGAAAGAAAAAGAACATATCCAAATGCATAAAATACCATATAATATTAGAAAAAGGAACATATACCTTCAACGTTAATACTGCATGAGATAGCTAAATGGCTCTAACATAAAAATATATAGTAACAGGAAAAGAAAATATAGTAATACATAAAAGAACATACAAAATAGAAGAAAAAAGAGCAGATGCCTCCACCCACTTGAGAAATCTAATTATTAGACAATAGACCCAATTCACAACCATCAACAACAACAAAAAAAAAAAAAACGAGACGAAAAAGAAGAAACAAAAAAGAAAAGCGAAAACTGGAAAAAAAAAGCAAAAAAAAAAGTATAAAAAGGGGAAAAGTATAAAGCAAAAAGAAATGGATATGAATTATACTATACGATGATATTTCTTTAGATTTTTTCGACAATCGGAAACATCTGTGAGGTATAAGGGTAGGAGGTACATTATAATTTAGGAAATAGGAAATGTTTACTTTGTTGGAGACTTTAAAGGCTATTGAACCAACATAATTAGCATTTATTTTTTCATATATTCTTTTATTCATTGTTGTTTATTCTTTTATGAGTAGTTATTTATTTTTTTATTAGTAGTTACCTATTTTGTTATTGTATTCAGAACATATGTATGCATCATTAGTTATAGACCCATTTTTATTAGTTATTATATTATAGACTTATATCTAATTAGACATATTAATCTAGCCCTAATTCTCTATATATAACCCATAACTCAGTAAATAATTTGACTAATTTGCCCCTAGACCAAAACTCACTCTCACCCTTAAAACCTGCCTCTGTCACCGTTTCTACCGCCGCCACCTCCTCCGATGAATCGTTATCGCCTCCAGATATTGTAGTCATCATCTGCATCCAGATCTCGCAGCTGTTCGCCTCTGGCTCTCGTCGGATCTGTCATAACTCGCCGAATCTCATCGTCTTTCGTCGGATCTTGTCATCACTAGCCAAGATCTCTCGCTGGATCTCGTTGTCACTCGCCAAAATCTTTCACCAGATCTCGTCATCTCTCGTTGAATCTCGTCATCACTAGCCGGATCTCAACATCTCTCACTAGATCTCGTCACCTCTTGCCAGATCTCGTCATCACCTCCAGATCTTGCTTCCAATCGTTGCCTCCAAGTCACATCTTTGTTGCTTCTAAACAACAAAAGTGTCTACAATAAAATGTAAATGTATCTAATATAGTATGTGAAAGTGTCAACAAAGTAATATAAAATAAATTATTATAATGTTAAATTAAAAGTGTTTAAAGCAATAAGAACAAGTATCTAATTGAATATCGAAAAAATGTCGTAATAAACATGTAAAAGTGTCTGAACAAAAATTAACAGAATCAAAATGAATTATTATAATGTTAAATTAAACATGTCTAAAGCTATAAGAATAAGTGTCTGATTGAATATTGTAAAATGTATAAATAAACATGTAAAAGTGTCTGAACAAACAATGACATAATCAATTTGTGAACAATTTATTATCTTTGAAATATAATAAAAAAAGTGTCTGAATCAATAAGTAAAAGTATATATAAAAGTGTTTGACTAAACAACTTCTGAATAATTTGTTACCTTTAGAAAATAAATGTCTGAAATAATTAAAATAAGTGTCTGACTAAATATATAAAAGTGTTCAAATCAACATATAAAAGTGTCTAAATATTTAAAGAAATGTTCAAATAAAGGTATATGATTCAATGTCTAAAAAAGTGTCTAAATGAAAATTTTAAAATGTCTAAAGTACAATAGAAAAGTGTCTAAACAATAATAACTAACAAAACAAATATTTTTGTTTTGGAAAATCAAACACCATCTCTCATCAGCAATGCTCCTTCCATGCTCAGCCTCCCCTCATCGCTCGCTTGGCATCGCCTCCTGCGACCGAACAGAGCCGCCGGCAATCATTAACCTTCGATCTCTCTAAGCCGGTGACAATCACGGTTTCTTTCTCCACGATCCGATTTGCTCACAGATCAAGATCTCACTCTTAATCGCGATGTCTTTCAGAGGTGGCTACCGGCTTGTTGACGGAGAACCAAGTGCAATCTCAGGGGCTCGTTTACCTCTGTTGCAGTCGATCACACCCCGCCGGCTACGGCCGTCGATTGCGCCTCATTATTGATCATCCTCTGCTCGTTGATCACGCCTTTCTTTGATTTCGCCGCCATTGATCTTGATCTCCACCACTACCTCGGTATCGGGGATGAACACGAGCGAATAGCCACTATGTTTGTATAGCAGCACGAAATGGAGCGGCAATTGGACTGTCAGAACCAAAGAAAGGAAGCGGCTAGAGGGAAGTCGGAACAAACAGGGGAGAAGCCAGCGATTCGAATGAGAGAGAGACAAAGTTTGAGAAGGGTAAAATTAAGGGGTATAATTATAAAATTAGCCACTATGTCTAATTAGACATATGTCCATATTATCCATAGTACATTTTTATGACAAGATACTCTAAAACCCAAGTCTATGAAATAATGCAACTGCTGTTAGTAATTAAGTTCAATTTGTTCTTTTAGATAAGTTAGTTACTTGTACTTTTAATGTGTTATTTTTATGTACTAGAATATTTACATTATCTTATTTTACCTTTAATGCAATAAATTAGTTTCTTTGTTATGAGTCTGCTCTATTAAAATCTCCAAACAAATAATGAAAGCAACAGGGAAAATAATGAAAAAAAATTAATTAAAAATAAAGTAGATATACGAAAAATATGTTAATTGTATTTGTAACCCATAATATTTTATTATTATCCCATTTTAGATCTTAACCTCAAAACTTAATATCAGAAGTTCTCAATCTTAATTTTTAATTTTATTTTAGAAATTTATAAGATAAAAAATACTAAAATTAATGAAATTGGTCACAGCAAGCCAGCATTGGCCAATTAACCACGTAGTATAATGATTGAATCTTGGAAAATGAAGAATAAAAAAAAAATTTGAAACCCTCCCCTGCCCGATGCCTTCAGCCGCTGCTCCACTGCCTCCAGATGTCCCTGCTTATTGCCACCACCTGATCACTCCTCAAGCGATCTCTCCAAAGCCATTCCAGCCACCGAGGACGCTAATCGAAAAGGAGAAGGAAGATCGTGAATCTTGTTCCCTTGGTCTTTATCATCTCCGACAGATGGAGATTCGGCGGAGGTTCTGCGATTCGGCACTCTTCAACCCCATTGCCCAGCCCTGTTCTGCAATTATGCGATTAAGCACTCTTCAGCAATTCGGTGATTCAGCACTCTTCAGCCCATTGAACGGACGGCGACTGCAGGAGGGCTTTTGAGGTGGGAGGGCATGAACGGACGCTGGCAGTAGGAGGGTTTTGAAGTGGGCGGGCGTGAACAAATGACGGTGGCGGGAGGGTGTGAAAGCACGACGGTGGCGGGTTAGTGTGAACGAACGAAATCGATGGTTTTCTTTTTTTTTTTTTTTTTCTGTGTTTTCTTTTTATTTTATTTTATTTTATTTTTATATATTTTCTACTTTTTATTAATTTTTCCCTTTTCACATCATCACTAATAGTTAAGTGGTATGCCACATAGCTAATTCCTTTAATTTTAATTTTTTTTTATCTTTTAAATGTCTAAAATAGAATACAAATTTAAGATTGGGGACTCTCTATATAAAATTTTAATGTTAAGATCCAGGACAACAATAATATATTATAGGTCACATATGCAATTAACCCTAAATGATTTAGGAGGGAAAAATCAATTGAGAGTGATACATTGCAATTGAAAGTGAAGAGGTTAATCAAAAAAGGTTAAACAAAAATAATCAAGTCCGGGAAAAAGGCCACCAAAAAAATAAAAAAGAATAAAACGAAAAAAAAATGGGCTACTAATGGGTTGGTGAAAAGAGAAGAAAAAAGGAAAAAGAGAAGCAGGAAAATTTCGACGAAAAAAGAAAAAAGAGAAGCAGGAAAAAAACGGAAATCATACAAAAAAAAAAAAAACAACTGAGAAAAGAAAAACAAAAAAAAAAGGGAAAAAAATTTAAAAATGCAATTTGCGGAGCACGAACCCGCCAGGTTTTGAAACTTTGAAAGCGTATTTGTACCCAAAAGCTCCTTGCGACTTCTTATGGCGGTTGCCTATGCGATCCTTTCTTCTTCCCAACTTCAATCAACCCCTCCGAAACTTCAAAACTTGATAATTCCTTCAACCGCATTCAAAATGAGCCAGACCCAGGAAAAAGAACCTGTCCCAAAGTCGATCTCCAACTCGCTCCACCATCTCAATTTCGAGCAGACCAGGCAAATCCATGCTCACATTCTCAGAAACCACTTCAATAACCCCGACTTAAGTCTTTCGGCTCAGTACAATTGCCTCATAGCTTCTTACACCAGGAACAATCAATTCTCAGATGGCCTCTTTGTCTATGCTCATATGCGGGAGATGGACTATGAAGTCGATAATTTTATTGTCTCATCAATTCTAAAAGCTTGCAGCCATTCCTCAGACTCTCGATTGGGGAAAGAGGTTCATGGGTTTGCGTTAAAGAGTGGGCTCACCGCTGATGTGTTTGTGAGCAATGCATTAATTCTAATGTACAGTGACTGCGGAAGTACAGTGTCTGCACGCCTAGTGTTTGACAAAATGGGCGACAGAGATACCGCTTCGTGGAGTACGATGATCAGATGCTACTGTAAGTGTAAATTGTATGCTGAAACACTAGAAATTGTTAGAAAGATGCACTCTTTATGTGTAAGCCCCAGTGAAGTTACCATGATTACCATGGCTAGTCTCTTTAGGGAGCTCAGAGATGTTGAAATGGGAAAGAAGTTGCATGCTTTTGTTCTAAGGAATTCTGGTTCCAATCAACTGAATTTTCGAATGACCACTGCTTTGATGGATATGTACGGGAAGTGTGGGTGCTTAACTTATGCAAGGCTGCTTTTTAATAGCTTGGAACAGAAAAGCATTGTTTCCTGGAGTGCAATGATTGCTGGATGCATTAGCTGCAATAAATTAGAAGAGGGTGTGAATCTTTTCCGTAGAATGCTGGAAGAAAGTGTTCACCCCAATGAGGTCACATTGTTGACCTTAATTGTGGAATGTGGTGCGGCAGGGGCTTTAGAGCTTGGAAAAAACCTGCATTCCTTCACTCTAAGAAATGAGATCCCCATGTCTTTGGCTTTGGCTACTGCTTTGGTTGATATGTATGGGAAATGTGGAGATGTTTCATATGCTAGAGCAGTCTTTGACAGAGTCAGGGACAAAGATGTTACAATTTGGAGTGCCATGATTACAGCTTATGCACAAGTTTGTTGCCTTGATATGGCTTTTGAGCTATTTAAAAGTATGATTGACAATGGCATCAAGCCAAACCAAGTCACAGTCTCTAGCCTCCTTTCGCTATGTGCAGAAGCTGGAGCAGGTGATGTTGGCAAGTGGATTCATGCTTATATTAACAAGCAACGTATTGAAATGGATGTTGTGTTGAGAACTGCTCTAATTGACATGTATGCCAACTGTGGTGACATTTCTGGGGCTTACTCACTCTTCAAGGAATCTGCAGTTCGAGATATTGGTATGTGGAATGCAATGATGGCAGGATTTGCAATGCACGGTTGTGGTAAAGAGGCTCTGGAGCTCCTTCAAGAAATGGAAAGAGGGGATGCAAGGCCTGATGATGTCACTTTAATCGGAGTACTTAATGCTTGTAGTCATGCTGGCATGGTGAAAGAAGGAAGGGAACTTTTCAAAAATATGATAGTGACATTTGGCTTGGTCCCCAATATGAAGCACTATGGGTGCTTTGTGGATCTTCTTGGTCGAGCAGGGCACCTTGATGAAGCTTATGAGATGATTAATAGCTTACCAGTAAAGCCAAATGCAATTCTTTGGAGTACTCTCTTAGCAGCATGTAAGCTCCATGGCAATGCCATCTTAGGGGACATTGTGGGAAAGAAACTACTTGACCTCGAACCTGAGAACTGTGGTTACACTGTTTCAGTGTCAAACCTGTATGCAGTAGCAAATAGATGGGATGATGTGAAATCAGTTAGGGAAGCCATTAAGGATGGAGGAATGAAGAAGGAGCCAGGACTGAGCTCGATTGAGGTAAATGGAGCAGTTCATGAGTTCATGATGGGAGACAATACCCATCCGCAGATTGGAAGTATCATTGATATGGTGAGTGAGATGAAGGAGAGGCTGAAGGAAGCAGGGTACAAGCCAGACACATCAGTCGTGTTGAGAAACATGGAAGAGGAAGAGAAAGAAACGGCACTTGACTATCACAGTGAGAAATTGGCAATGGCATTTGGATTGATCAGTACAGCTCCAGGCACAACAATCAAGATTGTGAAGAATCTGAGAATCTGTAATGACTGTCACAACGCTACCAAATTGCTGTCTAAAGTGTATGGAAGGGTCATAATAGTACGTGACCGCAAACGTTTTCATCACTTCAGAAAAGGAACTTGTTCGTGTGGCGATTACTGGTAAGGTAGCTGCCTTTCATGCGCTCCGTAAGTTCAGTAAATAGATAAATGTAAAAAGAGTACAGATGTTTGTAGTCTACGATCTGTTTGTATTGATCGAAGACAGAATGTAAGACGAGTCACCCACCATTCAAACAGAATAGAAATCCAGCTATTTGAGAAGAGAAGCTCAAAAAGGTGAGGAAAACACTTGCATAGATTCCTCTCTCTCTCTCTCTCTCTCTCTCTTGAATTTTTGAATTTTTCATTATATCTCTGAACCTTTCCTCCACCTTACGTATATCACATTCCATTCACTTACATATGTGGAATTTCATATAACATGATCATTAGAAGCAATCGACGATGGAAGATGAATTCAGCGGCATGTGCTTAGTGAGTACAAACCGCTGATTGACATTATGAAAGCTTAGGATGGTTTGCTTCCTATTTTTTATTTTATGAAAATAAAACAGAGGTTGATAAATTATTTCTATATTTTTCTGTTTCTGAAAAATAAGAAGTAAAAAAACTGGAAGTATATGTGATCTCATTGACAATGTGTTCGAAAAGAATTTCAAAATTGAAAAATACATTGCTTTTACTGAATTTTAATTTTTAGATTATACTAAACATATATTATTTTTATCATTTTGAAAATATAAAATAAAACATAGACAACTTTTAGAAAACAGAAAACATAAAATAAAGAAACAGCAGCTCTATCAAACAAGCTCTTAATTAATTAGTTGTTAGCATGCATGTATATTAATTCCACAAAACAGGTGCAATAATAACTGTAAGTATATATGGATAATAATAAGGTATGGATGCTCTAATTGGCTTTTTATACATAGTATCAAATCAACAACTGAGGAAAACACAAAGGCATGGAAATGTAAAAGAACTTGAACCATCTGTCTATCTATCTTTTTATATCTATCTATATATGTACTTGCCTTCTTGTGATATGACCTCGTTTAATTAGCTTTAGGTGCGCCTTAATAATCAATATATACCTCCCTGGCCGAAGCCCTCTCCTAGGCAGCTAGCCATTACCCATTAGCCAAGTTTGTGGTGAGCAAGTGCATGTGCGTATGTAGAAGTATCAATTTCTATATGAAAAGTCAGCACATTAATAAATATTGGAAACCTAACAAGGAAAAAGAAAAACAATGCGAGGAAAACACGTGTGAACTCACAATTAACCAAAAACCAGAATGACTTTAAGTAGCCAAATTAACAAAATAAATAAAGAAAACTCAAGTGTTTCTTGGCCTTATTTTTATTTTACCGATTACTTCATTAGTGGATGCTACAGACGTAAATTAGTGTATCCAAGAAAAGATGATGAACTTGATTATATATATATGATGAAGTACCTATTTTTTGTTACTACAACAAAACTTTAAAATAGCAATTCGTAAGAGTCACCATTTTCCCTATAGTGAAAAAGATTCTAAAGGTTTGTGGCAACTATTTGGCCACCATTTGCAATTGGTTGCTGTTTCTAATGGCAACCGTCTTTAGCCACCATTTCTAAGGGTCTCATGTTCTAGCCATCATATGATCGCTCAAGCTAAAAAACAGACAATGACTTAATTATAAGTTTTTTAAGTTAAAATAAAAAAATGGTCACTGTCGATGGCAGAAGAGCAAAATGACATTTGAATCATAAAACAACCTCTAAAAATATGGAATAAATTTCAATAGATTTAAATTAATGAGTAAATTTAAATTGTGGATTTGAATTGATGAGTAAATTTGAATTTTTGATTTGAATGCAAATTATGACTTGAAATATATATATTTTACGTTTGAATTTGGGTTCGATCACTTGACAGCCACAGGTTAGCGACCATTACTAAGGATTGCCCTTAGTGACTGTTTGGACAACTGTTTACTTAGATTTTCAATTCAGTCATCAAGCGATAGTCATCACTTACCAGCTATATATACTCTTTAGCCATTGTTTGGCCACCATCTTTTTTTATTGCTCAAAAAACAGTTTGGCCACCATCTTTTTTATTGCTCTAATATCAGTTTGGCCATGAATTTTGTTGTAGTGTATGCAGAAAAACATATACAGCAGCTGCGTGGTGTTCCTCTAAAAACAATTACTACTACTTTATATACTTATAGTAGCTACTTTGTTAAATATATATTTTCCAAATCAAGGGAAAAGGTGATGAGAAATTATTCAAAGTACATATATAGTATAGATGATGTAATCTCTAGCTATATATTTGTTCATATATATGTATGTATTAATAGTAACTATTAGTGACATATATTTTTCACTCGAATAGGATCGGAACACCACGATAGCTTTGCCTTGGAAACAACTAAAAAAATACCTGAAAATTCTTGTTTAATTAATCCATTCCTCAATCCATATATACCACCTCATTGATAAGGAGGTCTGATGGCATGTGCCCATCCATAGTTACCTTCATTGTTCATCTGCGTCTGCCCGCCCCCATTCGCCACCAAATTATAAACCGCTAATCCCGGCGCCGCCTCGCCCATCCCCCCGCCCTGTACTCCACGTCCGCTCACAGTTGGCGGCGATCCTCCGCTGACCGACCCGCCATTATTCCCATCCTGTTCTTCTTCTTCCAACGGCAGCCTCTCGAATGTCGCATTCGAAAACGTTGCCGCTATCACCATCACCGGCCCCGACGCCACCAACGATCCGGCCACGCTCCCTCCCACCACCTGCCCTTGCCCACCCGCCAAGTATATCGTCAGCCCAGTGGAGCCAGGCGGGGCGGGCCCAGGCAAAAAGGCCCCTGTCAGGGACAAAATCTCGAAGCGTCCGTGGAGCGCCATGACTGCCCCGGGAGCGGAGGGCTGGCGGAGGGTAACGTTGGTGACGGTGCCGCTGCCGCTGAGGACGCAGACGCCGTGCTGGCGCCTACGGGCGAAGTGGGCAAGGGTTTCGGCAACGTCAGCGCCGGTGGCTACCTCGAGGACGTGGCTCTTGAGGGCGTTGGGGCTGTCGCGGGTGACGAAAATGGGGGGTTTCGGCTTGTTCTTGGAGCCCGGGGGGCGACCGCGAGGCCGGCGCGTGGAGACCTCGACGGCTCCTTCTTTGGGCTCGTCGCTGTGCTCTCTCTCGTCCTCTTCTTCTCCCGTACTCCTGCTCAGCTGATCACCACCTGCGGCAATTATTATGTTGTTGGTCATGGAGATTCCTAGGTCTGGCTTCTTATTCATTGGAGACGATGAAGTGGGCGTCGTCTCAATCCCCGGCAGCCCCATCTGGCCGCCCCACCATGCCATGACGAAATTCAAGAGTAAGCTGAACTTGATCGGTCAAGCGTTAATTAAGCTTGAGGAGACTGTCAGAAGAAGATAAACAAACCAAACTTGAAGGAACCGGGCTACTTTACAAAAGCCAGCGAAGAGAGAGAATTAAAAAAAGGAAGCATAGAGGTAGCAAGAAAAAAGTGAATATTAATTAATACAAGAGCTAGTTGATTAGGGATAAATTAATTTGTTTTATGCTGGTAAAAGGATGAGTCTAATTCATGAGGTTTTAGAAAAGCTTTGCTTGACTTATTAGTTTTTGGATGTGGAGTTACTGATTCGGAAACGGTACTTGGTGGGAAAAAAATGCATACTAGTGTGCTAATCTAATAACTATCTGCCTCTAGTGTTTTTTTCTTTTCAATAAAAGAGTTTTATCTTTAGTTATCATTTCAGTTTAGTCCATAATCTATTGAATATTCTATTTTGGTCCTAAACTTATTAAAATTATATCATTTTAGTCCTATATCAGATGAAATACATCAACTCAGAAAAACTGTCTTATACAAACTTTTAAAATTTTAATTTAAATATTTGACAACTATTTTTCAGTAAATTTAAAAAATTTAATATTATTTTACAGTAAATAAAAAATTTAAATTAGTACTTTTTTCTTTCTGAATGAAATAAGTTCAATTTATAAAGACAAACAAAGTAATTTAAATTTTTCATTAACTACAAAAAAAATTATTATACAGATTAAATTTATTGTAAGATAATTATCAAATAGTTTAAATTATAATATAAAAAATTATTATCAGATAAATACTTTAAGTTAACAAATTTCACTACAAGATAAAATCATAAAAGAGACTGTAATTCTAGTTGCAATCAGTCACAAAAAGAGATTGAAAAATGACTGAAATAGTCAGTTATTTTTTCCTAGTCACTATTGAAAAGCAGCTAGAAATAGCGATTGACTTCGCTATTTGAAACGACTAAAAAGTCAGTCACTTTTCTATCTTTTTAATTATATAAATTAGTTATTGTGATATATATTTTAATTTTTTTAATTTTTTTTGTCTTCTCCTAATTATCTTTTGCAACATTATCACTTGAACGATTTTTTCCAACTCCTCCAGCAGCTCTTTAGTGTGAGATCCAACAGTGATATACTCATCAAAGATGTCTGATAATGTAGATTTTTGACCGAACAAGAAGAAAAGGATGGTGATTATGAGGTTGAGTAGCATGAACATGAAAACCAGCTGGGGTGATTAAAGAACAGATCTGACTTTTGGAGAAGGTGTGAGTAGGTGTCAACAGCACTAAAGAAGCTCTGCCTAGAAAGTAAGGAGGTGGATAACTTAACAGCGAAATGGAGAAGGGGAATGATAGCAAGAGGAGAAGGAGAACAAGGGAGTGCGAAGGAGTGTGACAGAGTTGGAATAGAAGAATAAGGGAGTGCAAAGTGGAGAAGGAGAACTAGGGAGTGTAAAATAGAAGAAGAACAAGGGAGTGTGAAGGAGAAGGAAAAGCAGGATTCGACGAGAGAGGGAAATAATTTTGAGATAGATAATTTTTTTGTTTGTTTGAAAAATACTGGTTAAGAATTGAATAGCGACTGATATTGTTTAAATTAGCAATTGACTGATTTAAAGTAGGAACAGATAGCAATTGACATTATCAATTGCTATTTAGTTGCTTTTTACCCATGGCCCACATATATGCGATTGAACAATGACTAAATGTAGTTGCAACTAAACTTTAGTTGCAATTTTAAGTCAATTTTATGCATTTCTCTTGTAGTATTTCATCCAATATGGACCAAAATGGAATATTTTTAATAGATTTAGAATTAAAATGAAATATTTTTAATAGGTGTATGACCAAAATAGAACATTCAATAAATTAGGAACTAAAATAAAATAATAATTAAATATTATGGACCATTTATGCCATTTACTCATAAAACTATACCGGACAAGAGACAAGCAACTCTAAACTCTGTCTTTCAACATCTTTGAAATACTATAATCATTGGAAGAAAACTTCAAGTCATGCTTATAGATAAAAGAAAATTATCTTTTATATAGAAAATGATTTAACTTATGGATTAATTTTGAAGTGAAATTTGAGTTACGAATTACTAAAATTGAAAAAGAAATTACTCTACATTTTGTTGAGAAACATACAACTTTTGTAATTGACATTAAAATTTTGAATAACGGTGAAAATAAAACTAAGAACTATAAACTACTACTAGATAGTTTTTTTGCAAAATTTGAATTATTAACGTTAATGCCAAAAATTTTCACGACAAAATTTGCTAGGTTTGGGGAGCTCGCTCTTTGCGTTTGTATTAATACAAGGGAAACAGAAAGATGGTTGGATTACAGAGTAGATGGTGAATTCATGCTCATGCCAATTAACCGAAAGATAAAAAATGAAAATAAGAATATTTTATCAGTTAAAATTTGAAACTCTGCCTGGCCACGAGAAACGGTGTCATGCTCATACCAATTAATAAAAATGTCTGACACCCTCTATAGCATATCATCATTTACTAATTAATACCTACAATTGTTAGAGACAAGTTCACACACCTGGAAATTAAACAAATAAAAAAACCGGACCGGAGTAAATCGAACCTCATATAATCTAACAACGCCCCGCCCCGGCCCGCCCCACCGAATCTAAGACGGGGACGACCTTACCTTGCCTACCCAATGGGACCTAACTTCCCCTTCCCTTTCTATGTTCGTTTTAAACTTCATCTACCCTACCCTACCCTCAGTTCACATTTAAGATTTGCTCGTTCAACGGCAATGCAGCAATCAAATACCACCAGAGTGACAGGAACACGATACAAAAGAAAGTGTGGAACTTCATTTTCCTCCAGCAGCTCCTACACCTGCCTGAGATGATCACAAATTGTCAAATTCCCAATCAATCCAATCCACTCTACTACAGAAACAGAGACAGTTGCACCCAGGACTTGGATGGATCACTCTGAAAAAAATTAAAAAAAAAAAAAAACAGACCATCACAGATTTGAGTGACCACAATTACGATTGCATTTGACGTTCAGTGGCAATCTGCAGTGCAGTACCTATAACTGGAGAGCAAATCAATTTCCAACCAATAGTTTCAGAATTTGCTTTCTACGTACCTTCAAGATTGATCACAAACACGACCTAATGTTCTTAACACAGCAATGCTGGCAGACATCATCCAACGCATCACTGGATGGCACCTTAAAGATATACATATATACGCTATAGATTTCCAAGGCTAAAACTGTATTTAAGACTGCTGTTTTCCGGACACATATCTAATGAAACACAATGAGACCTTAATACAATACAAATTCATCTAGTTACTTGCCCACAATATTCAAATTGCAAAGAACAATTGATCAACGATGGACCCCACCGCTGGGGTTTAATAATCAAATCTCCTTCATTAAAATAAACATTCAGCTGCAGCTACCAAACAAATACCATTTCTTTTTCTCTCACTAGCTGTGCAGCTTCACCAACATTTCTAACCCTGGTTACCTTTTAAAAATTGGGAAAGGCCAATTATCTATACTACTTTGAAAAGGAACCTGGAAATTCGGCATCAAGGAGATGAACGTGGACCACCAAATAAAAAGCTAGCTGTCTAGTAAAAAACCATCACCTACTAATTTATTTAACATGGATAATGGAGAACCATACATCAGCAATGGAAATCTATGAGCATGTTCACCTTAAAAGTCCACTAAACAAAATTTTATTTGTTGCATGTACCTGCCGTGGCGTACACGTTGCCCCCACGAATTATGTGCCATTTGACCTAAAATTTGTGAGGAGATGGATCCTCTCCGGTGAGAGTACCACCAATTTTTATTGAGTCACCAATCCTAGACTGCACTCATGGGGAGCCCTACCATGTCCTACAACAGCCAAGCCAGCCCACTTATCACATCCACATGTTTGTATTTCTGTTGGTACGTACAATCACAGCGGAAGCCCAAATGTTCTCAGCAGACCAATTAATTAGTTCCTTGGTCGAGACAAACTCACTAGACAAGAAAGATCTGTCCTAGCTGCACCAAAATAAGGCCTATACATACATATTATGGATTAATTCCTATCCTACATAGTGTTATCTCAAACTGTATAGTTGCTGACATAAGATTTTAACTCAGTATTTTTTGTATGCATAAGATAAACACTAGTTAGTTTCTTTTTTATTTTAATTAGGTTCATGAAAAAAACTATTAAACCATATAAGACACATCCACAAGGATCATAAAGAACTCTCCTAACATTACAAAAGAGCTGCAACACTGGTGCTTTTCTTCGTTTTAATACTAACCTTCACTCTTCCTAAACAACAAAGAGCACAACATTTTTCCAAAACCTTATCCAATCTCAGTCCAATTGCCTGCAGAATCATTCTTCACATACATCTAAGGAATCAGCTTATGTGTACTGCTTTCCTTTCTTACCCTCGTTTCTTTTTTAAATCCAAATGACAAGGTTACAGATCTAACCTTGAGTCATACGCATCCATTTTTCATCTGCAGTTTAGTAACTTTTGTGGATAGAGTATCCCATATGACAACATATGTATATCCTATTATTATTACATCTAATCAAACTTTTGTTGTGGAAACCAGAAACATTGTCGTGATTAATATCATTTAAAAATCATTCTCCAGACAACTTAATTTATATTGTTTTCTCCTTTTCTAGTAAAATTAATGTCGCTCAGGTTCTTCTCCTCGAAAGTTCAAAGGACAAAAATATGGGAATGAAAGTGTAACATGCATAATGGTCAAAGTAATGAAAGTGTTAACAGTGTAAGCATGTTAGTAGTTTGAGGACTTAGAAAACGATAAAATTGACTTGATTACTGGATTTCTTTGATATTTTATGATCTAATTTGAAATTATAGCCATATAGGCATCAAGACTTAATATTTATGTACCCATGTTAATCAATAGAACGTTGACGGATAAAACTCTTATATGTGATCAGTCACTTACAAGAAGCCGTTGCCCCAATCCAACTACTATCTCCAGTCTCCGAATTCTGAATCAATATCCGTGATTTCCAAGTAAACAGGAAGGTGTCACAGTAATCCCATTCAGCATAACTAAGATAACATGGTCAAGTCTGAAACAATGTCACCAACACCAGCCGTTACTGATGAGACGACCCAAATTTTGCAGAAGATATCGGGAAGTGCAAATATCACATATCAATGCTTCAGCAGCCAAAAAAGTAAAGAGAGAAAAAAGTAGAGCTCGAAACTGAATACTGGATTGATTCCCACCAAATTTCAGTCAATCAACAGAATCCATGTTCATAGAAGTGACAGTTTTCATGCTGGCATCAAGCTACAACACCCTCCTCCTGTATCCACCAAGTTCCGCAACAAATAAATTCATTCGTTCTTTGCTCATATCTGAGCAATATTTTTCTAAACCAGGTTGGCATTTCCAGAAAAAGAGAAAATGGGATTCGCTAAGTATAATTCTAAACTGTTACACAAGGTTCGTACATAAAATAGAAAAGTAAATTTATCATTTATTATTTAGATATCAATCCTATAGTTGACTTTCCTTGTATGATGGTTCTCTCATTATATATAAAGACAATGAGGGTCTTGTATATTATCTAGCCCTCTGTTTCTTCCTCTGATATTGTGTAACATGGTATCAAAGCTGAAAACCCTGGCCTAACTCTGCTATAGCCAACACTAAAAAACCATATTCAGCTTTACGTTTCCGCTGCCCTAACCAATACCCTTATTTATACTTAATCAATCCGAAAATCAAGAACACAGCCACCCCCAGGAGTCACCAGCGACCAGATCGGTACCAGCGGTGTTGCTGGAAAACCTCCCACATGCCGGTGCATGGGCGTCACGCGCCGCCGTCTAGCGACCTCCGGCGACGGCGTTCTGATGGGTGTGCTCATCTTTCTGTCCTAAACAAGTTTCTGGTCTTGTTTTATGTCAATTAAGACCAAAGTTTGAGTTTCTTCACCATCCAGTTAGTCTCTCGTATGTTGCAGTGCATTGTCAGCAAGGTCTATGATTTGTTTGTTCGTTTTATCAAGGAGAATGTCAAATCCTGAGGAGAAAAATTCCCAATCACGCGTTCCAGCAATCGTCTCACCAATAGGTTCTTCTACCCAATTCAGCAGTATTCGAATTACCAAACAATGTTTGAACGGTAATAATTACTCTTCTTGAACCAAGAAGGTGGTATTGTATTTTGTAGGTCAGAGGAAGATGTCACATCTCACTGCGGATCCTCCTACCGACCAAAGCCAATTAGAAAATTGGCAAGCTGATGATGCACAATTGTTGCACTTGCTGTTCGAGTCCATGGAACCTGAAGTATTAGATTTATTCTCTCATGTCGTTACCTATAAGCAAGTTTGGGATTATGCCAAACTTCTTTACTCTAGTAATATGTTACACATGTATGATGTTTCTATTGAGTTGTTTCATGCTAAACAAGAAAAAAGTATCACTGATTACTTCACAAAGGTGAAACAAGGGTTCGAAGAGTTGAATGCTTTGCTGCCTATTTCATCTGATGTCCAAGAGATGCATCGTCAAAGAGAGCATCTAGTGATAATAACATTTCTAGTTTGACTAAAACCAAAGTTCGAATCGGTCTGTGCGCAAATCCTTTGGGGAGTAGAACTTCCATGATTACCTGAAGTGTACTCCCGACTTTTTCGTTCTTTTGCTAAGGAGAATCCGAAAAATTACAGTTCTGATCGGTCTGTTCTTGCATTCAATCCAGTCCACAAGCAAAGTCCAGCTCGCAAGTTAAAGGAGGCCTTGGAGGTAGTTGTGGAGGATGTGATGGTTGTGGTGGAAGAGGTGTATGTGGTCAAGGTCCATGTTCTTATTGCACGTACCGTGGAAAAGATGGTCATATTAAGGATACTTGTCGGGATAAGGATCCATCATCGCGAGTAGCCCATATGGCATCAAAAGAGGACCCTCTTTCAGCTCTGGCCTCATAACCGTTTGTTACTTTATCTCAGAAAGAGTACACTAAATACCTGCAATATCAGTTTGCATAGCAGGTCGCTTCTCCTCCTATGGCATCTATTGTCCATCGAGGTAATCTAACAGCTTGTTATTCGTCTAGCCTTTTTAGAAATTAGTCTTAGGTGTTAGACTTTGGTGCTACTGACCACATTTCAGGTAAAATAGACATTTTTTATCAAATATCTCCTCAAGCTTCACATCATAGTAAACTCACCATTGCTGATGGATCTATCATCACCATTGGAGGTGTTGGATTCACTTGACTTTGTCCTTTTCTTACTTTACCCTTCACACTCTATGTTCCAAGCTTTCCATTCAATCTTATATTTGTGATTAAATTGACCAAACTAAACTATTTTGTTTGCTTCTTTCTTGATCATGTCATTATCCAGGATTTGAAGACCAAGAAGACAATTGGAGAGGGCGTGAATTGAATGGAATGTACTATTTTGATGGATTGCAGTCATCAATTGCTTGTCCTGTTTCAGCTTCTCCTCTTCTAATTCATAGTCGCTTGGGTCATCAATCTTTGGAGAATCTCAAGAAATTAGTCCTAAATTTAAGTTCAACCTCTACTTTAGAATGTGAGTCTTGTCAGTTTGGGAAGCACCATCACGCTCCCTATTTGTCCCGAGTCAATAAACGAGTTGATAAACCTTTTATGCTAATTCATACAGATATTTGGGGCCCTAGTCGTACCAAGTCTAAATTGAGTTTTTAGTATGTCATAATTTTTGTTGATGATTTCTCTCAAATAACTTGGTTATATTTAATGAAAGATCGTTCAGAGTTATTTTCTATCTTCTGTGCCTTCTATGCAGAAATTCAAAATCAATTTCACACCCGAATCAATATTCTTCGTAGTGATAATGCAAAAGAATATTTCTTTAACTCAATCTCCAGGTACATGCAGCAACAGGTTATACTTCACCGATCCTCCTACCCACACAAATCTCAACAAAACGGAGCAACTGAGAGAAAAATCCAGCACATTGTTAAAACTGCTCGTACCTTATTAATTCACATGAATGTCCCCAAGAGTTTTTGGGGAGATGCTATGCTCATTGCATGTTTTTTTATCAATCATTTGCCATCCTCTATCCTCGCGGGTAAAATTCATTTTTCTATCCTTTTTCCCTGTCAAGCTCCCTTTCTTGTTATTCCTCGTATATTTGGTTGTATATACTTTGTTCATCAAAACCAACCTGGCACAGATAAACTAGATCCCAAATCTTTGAAATGTGTTTTTCTTGGATACTCTCGTTTGCAAAAAAGGTACAAGTGTTTCAATCCTTCCCTAAATCGCCTTTTTGTTTCTGCTGATGTTACATTCTTTGAAGCTACACCATATTTTTCTGATACTCACTTCGTGTCTTCTGATACTAATGATTGTCTGTCTTTGCCCTCTCTACCCGTCCAAATGGCTCCTACAAATATTGATGTTCCAGTCACTGATCGCGTTTCTTCAAAGCTCATTCCTGACAATAATCTGGCTTCGTCAGAGCATCTTTCTCATCCTGATTTACAGGTTTATACCAGATGTTCTCATCAAGAAACACTACCACAAGATTCACGCTCGTCTCCACCGGCTTCATCTTCAACTCCATCGGCTGATGATTTAGATATTCCAACTACCCTTCGCAAAGGAAAAAGGTCCTGTACATTTCATCCTATCTCAAATGTCATCTCTTATAATTCATTATCACCACCATATTTTACTTTTTTCTCTACTTTGTCTTCCATTCCCTTGCCTAAGTCTATTTCAGAGACTTTGTCTCACCCTGGATGGAAGCAAGAATGAAGGACGACATATTAGCTATGCGGGCTAATAATACATGGGATTTAGCTCCTCTTCCACATGATCAGACAATTGTAGGTTGCCGATGGGTGTTTAATGTTAAAGTTCACCCTAATGGTACAATTGATCGGTTGAAAGCTCGTCTAATGGCTAAAAGATATACACAGGTATAAAGCATGGACTACTCGGAGACGTTTTCTCGAGTAGCCAAAATGACTTCAGTACGCGTTGCCATTTGCGTTGGCAGTCCATGGTGATCTTGAAGATACTATCTTCATGGAGTAACCACCCGGGTTTGTTGCTCAGGAGGAGACTGATCCTGTATGTCGCTTAAACAAGTCTCTGTATGATTTGAAACAGTCACCACGAGCATGGTTTGGTCGCTTCAGTACAATTGTTGTAGAGTTTGGTTTGCAGCAATGTGGTGTGGATCACTCTGTCTTTTATCGACACACCTGAGCTGGTAAAATTATTCCGATTGGCTATATTAATGATATTATTATCACTGATGATGATAATGTTGGTATTCAGTCCTTGAAATCCTTCCTGCGAATGAAATTCCAGACAAAGGATCTTGGTTCGTTAAAATACTTCTTGGGTATTGAAGTAGTAAGGTCCAAAATGGGAATAAACTTATCCCAAAGGAAGTATGTCCTTGATCTTCTAGAAGAAACTGGCTTATTGGGAGCCAAGTCAGTTGATAGCCCCATGGAACCAAATGTTAAGCTTGATGCTGAGAAGGGAGAATATTTGGGAGATCCTAGTAGATATCGAAGACTTGTTGGTAAATTAAACTATTTGACTATCACTCGGCCAGACATTTCATTTGCCACTAGTGTCGTAAGTCAATTTATGGAGTCTCCACGTACTAGTCATTGGGATGCAGTAATCAGAATTTTGAGGTATTTGAAGGGTGCTGCAGGATGAGGCCTTTTATATCAAAATTATGGTCATACTCATATTCAAGGATACACAGATGTGTATTGGACAAGTTCGTACGATCGCCAGTCTACTTCAAGCTATTGTGTTTTCATGGGAGGAAAATTGGTGTCTTGGAAGAGTAAGAAGTAAACTGTTATTCCACAATCTAGTGCTGAATCTGAGTATAGGGCAATGGCATATGCTACATGTGAGTTAGTATGGTTGAAGCATCTTCTCCAAGAGCTTAGTTTTGAACATTCATCGCTTATAAAGTTAATGTATAATAATCAAGCAGCCACTCATATTGCTTCTAACCCATTATTCCATGAAAGAACCAAACATGTTGAGGTTGATTGTCACTTTGTCCATAAGAAGCTCCGAGAAGGATTGATCAAAACTCCCTATGTCAAATCAGAAGATCAACTTGCTGATTTGTTTACTAAGTCTTTAGGAGGATCATGAGTAAAGTCTATATGTAGCAAGCTTGGAGCTTATGATATATATACTCCAGCTTGAGGAGGAGTGTTACATAAGGTTCCTACATAAAATAGGAAAGTAGATTTGCCACTTATTATTTAGATATCAATCCTATAGTTGACTATCCTTGTATGATGGTTCTCTCATTATATATAAAGGCAATGTGGGTCTTGTGTATTATCAAGCCCTCTGTTTCTTCCTCTGATATTGTGTAACATAAACCATGTAGGTTCCGCTGGAAATCAGACCTAAACCTTTCCTTGAATTAAAGCCTTCAAACCTATACATGGCCTAGACCTTCATTTAAAGCACCAAATCCTTTAAAAACTTTGCTCATCCTTGAACTTGTACAAGGTTTGACATTGGAAAAAAAACCAAGATTTGCACGTGCGTGTAGAGTCAAATATTTCTGCAGTCCACAAATTCATAGCAGCAAACAAGACAAGGCCTTAGATTAAGTCAAAGTCTCTCACGAGGAATTGGTCTTTGATTGTTTTAAGTTAAACTAATATCATTCTAAGAGCTAACATTTTATTACATGTGTCCCACTGAATGACTAAGAAAACTTGAATAAATATAAATTTTTGTTCCTACTATATAATTAATAATTGAGATTTCATTCCCCTGCTAATTCACATGTTAAGCACAAAGAATTCCAGGCACAACCAAAAAGAAATCACTTGCATAGATAGCATATTCTCCAACGTCATAGTAACAGAGGAATTATTAATTTTCTATGAAATAATCTTGCTCTACAGGGAAACGGAGTATTACAAGAAACATCAAGATTTATGTGCCTCTGTCACATTCCTTATGCGAGTCTATTCCCAAAAACTAAAAATTCTAAATAAAGAGATGTACGTGTTCTAATGAAAAAACACAATTCTGAGATTAAGACAAGCATTTCCAAGCAAGTTAGCAGGGTGTTAGGCTTTTAACTTCTTACAGTCCCCCAAGCAGAAAACCGTATCGTAAATTAGCTTGTCAATATTCTAAATTGAACTGGTCCCCAAAAAACCTACATTACATTGGTTAATGATCATTACCTAGAAAAATGTGCTGCAGCAGAACACTTCAAACGGAAACTTATCTGACAAACTTATCGAGGCTTCTGGAACTTCCCATGGACCCATACTCTTCGCATAATCTTCCCATTCTGCCGATTCACAGATTTGATGCAGCAATATTCCACTTCAAGCTGCAAATAAAGTAGTGAAACATTCAACTAACCTCAACCAAAGTTCCTTGCATGGTAAAAATGGGTATATAAAGGCTAGAAATAAATAGACAATGTGATAAGCCACTAAGATTCATTACCTCCTCAAAGAAGGAAATTCAAGTAAGCTATTGAATTTTAGGGGAAAAAAAAATCATCTGGCGCAAACAGTGCATTAAAACATCCAAACTATCAATAGATTCAATCATAAGACAGACAGCATTGCTATTCTGAGCTCTAATTGCAACATATTTGCAGATAATCCTGTTTTCTTCACACCCCCCGCCCCCCCCCCCCCCCCCCCCCCAAAAAAAACAAAAAAAAGATAAGCCATAAATTTGAAGTACCTCAATAAAGCCTGCATGGGCAAAGAGATTTTTCAGTGTATCTAGACAGAAAAAATATGATTGAGTGCCATCAGAACGCATGTATTCTCTGAACCCCACTCTTTGTTGTGGCTCAAATCGCAGCATGCTCAAGTCATAGAGACCTGTATTAGATCAACCAGAACCTTCAAAAACAACGTATAGGAACATTTATTCAAACCAGAAAACAGAAACAAAATAAAACTTGAACTTCAATGCAAAGTATTATATGGAGTAGATATATTATAGTTTTGATTACTTCAACTGAATGAGTAATAAGAGACTTGTTGATTATTATTACCATAGTCCCTAAACAGCAGCAGGCCACCAGGCTTTAGTACAGAGAAGCACTCGCTAATAGCTGATTGCATCCTTTCAAATGGAACTGCTGATAGTGTGAATATCTAATACATTTTGGAAGAGAAATCTAAGTAGGGAACAGTAAGTTACCTACATATGCATTACTCAAATAAGGAACATATCAAAATAATGTATATGCAACAAAAGTTCCCAAGGGGTTGACGCTACTGAGCAGTATTTCAGATTCCAAAAGGCAAGTTGAGAATCATATGCATAACAAATTTTTAATGCAGGAATTAAATAAGCATGTACTACCATCCATTGGGCTCAAATGAATTTCTGCTGATGATAGTGGTTCACAGATGTATGCTGCATTTCTGCTAAATGAATTTTTTGTTTAGGAACGTAGGTACCGTAATTATTAGTAAACAGTGTGACAGATGATACTCCCTCTACACCATAAAGATTGTCACTTTCAACATTTTTCTTGACTTAATGTTGACTTGGTTAATTTGTAACTAAATGGCGAATTGATAGATTAATTTCATATGGATCTGATAGATGAAACCGTGTAGCTCTTACGTATTACTTTTCAAAATCTTTTAACGTATATTAACAAAAGAAATATTTGAGTCAACGATGAATTAAGAAGTACAAACGGTGCCAATATTTATGGGATGAAGGAGTACTAAGAAGCAATAAAAATGAAAAGTCACATGATCTATAGCCTGAAGCGGACTTAATCATCTGCCGCTAGAAGAATGTATACCAAGGTAACAAAGTCTACCCCACCAATGCAACAGGTGCTTCCTTCTGTTGCACATAAGCCATCTGAATGTGTTTGATGACAACCACTGATATCTGAAAAAAATTATGAGCTTCAGAAAATAAGGCTAGCAAGAACAACCGCAACAAAATCAGAGTACAAAATTTTAAGAATAGAGAAAATCTATAAAATGCCTGTGATGTGAAAACTCACTTCTACAAGAATCACAAGCCAGCCACTGCGGAAATCCAGTTGCAGCAAAGTCACAGTAGAAAGGATTGAACCGTTGCTCAACTGAGAATAAATTACTAGCTTTTAGACATTCCATTGCCTTCTCAAGGATCTCATTACTACAGTCACAAGCATGGAGAATAATCCCTTGGTTTCCACTACAAAAGAAAGATATTTATGTAAGTCTGACAGTGGCACTCCTATATAGAAGGATCTTCCGTAGGCAAAAGTTACGAGATGTCCATTGACCAAGCGTATCCAGATCAAGAAATCCAGAAACTGAGTGCATAATGTGTATCAGAGTCATGTCACAAGGAAATTTTGTGCAGAACTCCTAATGTAAATTTGATAAGCATGAAACATTACCTCCTACCATAATAACATTACAATTTTCACCCTCTTTTGGTTCATGGAGTGCTTTCCAAAGGCATCGCATGTAAAGCAAGTAAGGGTTTCGCTTTAGGGCTAAATACAAGTAGTCTATAGTCTGCCAACTTATAATAATAAAACCTTTAAATGGACTTGAATAATTCTACATTTAAGCGTATCCAAGAGCACTGAATCAAACTGATGGGCTTTCAATTAAAAGCTACAATCCTACTAATTGATCCTTACAATTAAACTATTTTTACTAGCATGATAACTAGGAACAGTTTCCCCATCAATCACTGCAGCTCCATATTTTTTCACCACACCGTTGAACAAAGAATACGCTAGACCAATTCGATAGAACAGAAAAAGAAAAAACCGATTCTGTGACTACCGTAGTATAGGAAGGGCAGTGCTGCCATTTCCACAGCCTACCTCCAACACCTTGCATCCTTCTTTCGCAGAAACCAACTCCGGGAATTCCTTCAATAAATATCTCCTCTCCTGCGACCAGTCAATACCTAGTTTCAGACAATGACTTTAAAACCCACGTCAGGAAACTGGAAGATGAAAAAAAAACAAAAAGAAAATAGGAGAGCGGATTGAATTTGGAATGGGGACCTTGAAGAACTTGCCCGAGGAGTGTTGAACATGAAACTTCTGCCACGCTTTTGCCGAATATTGATGGTCCGTTGCGGTTCCGTGTAGCGGAGGGTCAAAAGGTTGAAGGTGGTAGAGCAGAGAATGGTCGTTTTCGATGTCCTCCTTCAACGTTTCCCATTCGAAATCTTTGCAATGGTATTCTTCTGCTTCCGCCGACTTTGCTCCAGTCATCTTCTGTTTCTCGTCTTCGGATTTCGGAACTGCTTTATTTTTGTTTTAGACTAAAGTGACTTTAAACCTTTTGCCATGGAAATACTGGGCCAGACAAGAGACCCAACCCCGCTAGGCCGAACCAAACGCTGCGTACACCGGATACTCACGTCTACGGATTTATTTTTTTATTTTTTTGGTTTTGATTTTTGTTTTTATTTTTTTCCTAAATTACTTTTGATCCTTGAACTATGTTAACTTAGACTTTTTAATTTATAAATTATAACCAGGCAATTTACTCCCTTGAGTTATAAACAGTAGAATACTTTTTGATTTCCTCCCTAAACGTTTTCCATTCGAAATCTTTACAATGCTATTTTTCTCCTTCCGCCATCTTTGCTGCACTTACCTTCTGTTTCTGGTTCTTTTTCTAGTTTCGGTTTTGGTTTTTATTTTTTTTCCCCTATATCACTTTTGGTGACATGAATTATGTTAAGTTACAGACGATTAGCTCCCACCAACCATAAAAAGTAGGATGCTTTACCGGTTTACCAATTTGACTCAATAGTGTTCACTTGTTATAAACTTTGCCAGATTTATAACAATTTAGTAATTTGATTGTAAAAATTTAAAGTGTTGAAGCATTTAATGAGAATTGAAGGAAAAAGATAAAAATTAAATAATGCTAAATTCTCCTCAAGTAATATAATCAATAAAAATAAATAAATTTTGGTTTTTTATAATTAATACTATCATTTAAAAATTAATACTCTATTTAAATAATAATTTTTATGAAACTTTTTCCCTTACATTGCTTAAAGAAAAAAGAAGAAAATACTTTCTTTTTGAAAAATGGTTTAAAAGTGATTTTTTTTTAACTTCTTAAAGTATAGAACTTTAATTAATATACAAATGGAGCAAAAAATCATTAAATGTAAAGAAAATGTCTATACATTAAGAAGTAAAAAAAAAACACTTTTAAACCATTTAAAAAAATCTATACTTTTAATGCTCTGAATGCATCAACATTCACCCCACAAATCACAACTTAAGCTTCTCAAGCATCTTCTCGGCCATATATAGCTAGGAAACTTAACCCTCACAATCAAACATTTAAAAAATGATACAGCAGAGGATCAACATTAATGTTATGAGGATAAGAATAATATCACTAACTTGCACCTGCCTTTTATACATGTTGGACAATATTTGAAGAACAATTTTTATCGTGAACCGCAGAGGACAGTGGTTGAAAAATCTCCAAACAGCAGCTAATAGTAGTTGATTGAGATTCTCAAGAAAAACATGGAGTAATTTCTAACAACTAATTACCTAATACCCTTACTACCTGTTCGAGGCAAGTTAACCCTGACCTGTTAACGCGTTTAGGCCTGGTGGGGTTATGCAATTTGACAGGTTGTACTTTATGAATCTAGAATTACCCATAAGTTTTATTGTTTTCACGGTCAAACCGTTTGACGGATGAACAATGTCGAGGTTGTCCAAACACTAGCCAAATACTTCTTTCTTATATCCGATTCTCAACTCCCTCAACAGTCCCGTCAACCTCTCAAACCTCTGCCATTATTGTGTCACTGGCTAGTGCTTCTCACTTTGCTGCTTCTTCCTTCTAGATCTTTACATTGTTGAAACAACCAGTATTGTGCTCACAAGATAACGACCCCTCCAAATCCAATTCTTGATCTTTATCTCTAAAACGTGTCTGATCCAAAACATGCCCAATCATCAAACATATTCTCACTAGGATTCCAAATTTTAAACCCATAAAAAACGCAAATCACAAATTCTCGCTCAATCTAGGAAACAAGTTCTTGATTCTTATGCCTTGACGACTCCTCAACCCAATCATCGTTAATATCTGAAAGGTGACGCAACAATAGATTGAGGTGTGGGTGGGGACCAATTCAAGGTCTCATGATTTTGTTCTCTTTTTCTTGAATCATTTGGGTGGCTATGAGTGTGTCATAGGGGCTATTGTCAAATCAGAGAATAGAGGACCAAGGGAAGGGCTACAAGAACACGGTAACTTGGCGGAGGACCGAGGGGGCTGACAGAGGTGTAAAACTGTGAGTTATGAGGAAGGCTAGCTGGATTGTAATTTTGCTCAGCTTTGGGGGACAAATGTCTTTGACAAGATGACATGGGCTAGACCCATTACTCAAAAACATGTTAATACTTGTGAGTTAAATCACAACTACCTGGCCTTAAAGTTTATTAAAAATTATATTATCACAAAAAATTTTCATTCCTTTAATGAGCAGTGACATATCTACCACTTAGTTTGAATTTTTAGTTGCACATTTAAGCTCACTTTAAAACATTAATAAGAGATTCAAATCCCCAAAAAAAAATTATCTTCATAGCAAATTTAAATCCAGCCTAAAGCATTAATGATAAATTTGAAACTTTTGCTCAATTATGTAATTAGAACTATAGTGCGTGCGTGCGTTGACACAGGGATAGATAGATAGATGTAATGCATTCGCTTTAAAATAACTCAGAATATAGTAACTTTTCCTCAGGAAAAGCCTCAAATCTGTTGGTAGAATTTTGCATTAGCATTTTTTCTAGTGATATTCTACTGCTAACCAAACTGCAGAACCAGAAGAGTTGCTTAAGACATTTCCAGCAATCATTTGTAGGGTAATTTGGATAATCTGCAAAGGCCTGTGATTCTCAAAGCTATTCTTCTCCATAAATACAGTGCACAGTTTCAACAGCAGCAGCTAACAAAAGAGTGAAGGGCCGATCTGTACAGGGGGCATCATATTACACTCCAGAAACCGGATTTAATCTAACTTGCTCCCCTGCAGTTCTGGGGAATTCCCATAAAAGTGTTAATGATGTCAGCAGCAAGAGTGCGCTTTAATCTGCCATCTGCTCAAAGCCACCATTTTCTGGAGAATGATGATCTGGTCTCCCTGCACAGAAGAAGTCCAATGTTCAGTTAATGTCATGCCCCCCTGGCACGAATTTATTGATGAACAAGGGCCAAACCTGTCATATCATAACCAACAGTGCTTCTACCATCCGTAGCAGTCCGCCATTCTGTTGGCCGGGAAGCAGTCATGTGTAGACCCTGCTGCTGAATCATGAAATGACTTCCCCCTATAGATTGTCGATCCTCACTACCCAAGACAGGGTTTCTTAGAGACGAATCAAAAGCAGAGCGGAAGCCCATATTTGATGCTGATAGCCCACCAACCGGTGATGGCAACCTGCTTGTGGGTGCTTCCACTTTTGCACTGGCGCTGATGTCTTTCTTGGTGCCAATCAGAAATGTACCAACAATGATCTGCGGATGCAATAAAATTGTCATGCAAGTTAACACTTCATTTCCTAAATCATCCATCTGTTTTTCTATCAGCACTAAGTTTGCAGCAATGATACCTGAACTGGACCTGCAGCCTTTAGAGGTCCGCCAACCCCTCCTCCAATTATCTGCCCATCTGTGGTGGATAAACAAACACTAAGCCCACCAGTCCTACCTCCAGGTTCAGTCCGTACATAAGATCCAGAAAGCGAAATAATCTCAAATCGGCCCTGAAAATCATTACTCCACAGAAACTTTCAATAAGTAAACGAAATCTGAATGGGGGTTACACGAAGACTAACTGCAAACGGAAAGTTAGACAATAGAATGATTATTGAATGGTGGATGGCATGATTGTTGACTTCAATACTCACAATATGATTTAATAGATAATAATGGTTCACATCACATATGTATGCAAGTTTTTCACATTCACTGTACTGACAGGCAGTCATGAAGACATTCTTTTAACAAAAAACCTTGCTTTGAAACATTTTTAATTGCTGTAGAATCGAACTTGAAATCCCAACGAAAAAATAACAATAATAACATTGACATACACAAAAATAGAAAAAAAAAATATTAAGAGAAACATTTCTATAGATATCCAGTACCCAATGTTATCCTAAACCGCTTGATTAACTTCATGTGAGTAGCATTCCGATTTTAAGTAAACAATATATTATATACTTGGTATCCATTTACCATCTATCATCTGTAAGATACCCAATCATTAACTCTAAGCCCTTAAAAGGCGCAGACACCCCAGCAATCCTTTCTTGATATTTCCAAATATAAGTATATAACAATTTCACAGACTAAACTAATTCATATCAAAGATAAGAGCACAGATAAACATCCACCTCATAAGCAATGTTGCCTCCTGATGTAGCTGGCTGGCGAAGGGATGCGTTAGATATTGAACCAGATGCAGAGAGAATACATAATTCCCGCTTGCTTTGTTGCATGAACATCATAATTTTCTGACCCACATCCTGTTAAAAAAAATTTGCTCATTGTGTCAAGACTCAAGAAGTTCAAAATCCATGAAATATGAATATCAGCATTGGCCAGTCTTTCAGAACGGAGACATTACATGAAACTTATAAGTGAAGCAAATTCTCAAGACAGTCTCCTTTGAATGATGAATGTGCAAACATTTTAGAAATCTAGATTCTTTTGAACACGAACGCCTAGAGGCAAATGCATTTTTTATGTCTTAGAGTGAAAACAAAAGAAAATAAGAATGCCAGAGTTATGAGCTTTTGGCAGTGACGACATGTCACATTCCCGTTCACAGAAATGCTAGTTGCTATATCTTACCCAGAAGCTTAAACTGTGACAGTAAATGGGATTCCAATAAATTCATCACAAACAACCCCAGAATTACAGAGCAATGCTATGGATGTCATTGTCATTAATCAAGGCTTCAGTTTGGAGGGCCAGCCCCAAATCTTTGACTATCACGTTTTTACCAGTAAAAGCGTAGTGGTTATGAAATTTATCAAAGAGCTTTGTTTACCATCTTTATGTTATGCCATTGCTTATGCCAATGGATCATCAATACAAAAGCAGGTTAAAGAAAAAACTAAAAGAAGCTAATTTTTTAATTGCACAGTCATTTTATCCAGCTACTACTTGCTCAAATACTCCATCTCCAAAGAGACGGCACCTTTTCTGCCGTTCCAACTAGTATAAAGAAATGCCCTACGTCTCCAAGTCTACAATCCAGAAAATGCTTCTTTGGAAATAACAAAAAATATGTTATGGCTATCAGTGTTTTGGATGTGTGATTGTGTTACAACAGAGGGGCTCCAAATATCGGCCACATTATATTTGTAAGTTTGAGCACTATATTTATAGTCAAACTGGCTGATTCTGCATCACTAAACTGATTGTCACCAAAGGCTACGTGTTCGGGATTAGCGGAAGAAAAAGAACCAGAATTTTTTTTTAAAAAAAAAATAATATTTAGCTCCACTGAACTTTCCTACAATTGTTTGCCACTCATGATTTCCACACTACTCCAAACCACATGGCTAGAGACCAACAAGCACAATGTTTATCATGATTCAACACTAATTTCTCATCATTTATTCACAGGAGATTGATCTTACACTAAAAAGATGACTTATAAGAAATTCGACAACAGAACCAGTATTCAGTGGGGGGAAAAAATGAGTTTATATAAATTCCATGCACTCCCTCCGTCCCATAGGTCGCTTCTTGACCTTTTTTTTATTTGATTTATATCAATTGTTACAATTTTTATTTGAAAAAATAGTACTCAGAAACTATCAAGATTTATATAACATGTGCAAGTATTAGCAAATTATCTATCATGTACAAAGAGATTTACCAAATCAAACACAAATTCAAAAGGTCAAAATGTGAGAAACATTGTCGGCTTGGGCAGCATCTAAAGTGACAAATTTGTATCTATGGCAGTGTGATTTGCACAAAATCTGTTAATGAGAACTGCGTATTGATAATCATACCTCTCCAGCAGATACATTGATAACATGTGGAGTGAAACCTTGACCAGCATTGCCTGCACGAAGGAAAGGATTTGTAAGAAAAAACAGCAAATGCATGTCAAGTATGTAAGGAAACCTGACAATAAAATGAGATCGCAACTTGATTGTTGGGAAAAAAATTGCTATAGGTTACACAAGTTATTAAGTATATGCAAACATAAGAGGGGTAGCTTTAAAATAGAAGATACGGTAAGTGGTTTATGTTTATCAAAATGTATAAATAAATAAATAAAATACACTATGGCCACAAGAGAAAAAGAAAGGCTCTTGATCGACTAAAACAGGGACAATCATGCATAGACTTCAATTAATGCATTGTATGTAATGGATGGGCCTGCAAGAACTGAAGAGAAATGAAGATCATTATATAGTTATATTTCATTAGAAAAATTTACAAGTATAGATATAGGCTGTCACGTGGAGCTGAATAATTATTTCAACCCCCTTTTGTCCTGTTGTTGATTTCACTGAAGGTAGCCTTTATCTCAGGGATTTAAAATCTTTTCCTTTCTTTTCTTTTTTTATTTTTTTTCCACCATTATGGCCTTTAGATATAAAAAAGCACCTATCAACTTCTACGAAAAAGTCCAACAAGACCAGAATTCAAGGTTACGTCTTGCTGCATTCATGAATCAACATTCTCAGAGCAATACAATAGGAAATACAGCAAAATTCATCGTCCAGAACGATAACAACAATAAGAAAAATTAAAAACAAAAACTCTACGGAACTCAAAGTTTAGGGTAATTGCAAAATACCCCCTCATTGACCCTCAAAACTGCCGCAGCCAGAAAGACCGCAAAATATTCAACAAACATAGATCCAAGCAACAACAATGTTTTGTTCCAACAAACACAGATCCGAAAGAACATTAGAATGTAAGAAAACAAAAGCAATGCAGCGAGAAGTTCACAATTTCAATTATTTGCAACAGGATCCCTATTTTAATTATTTGCAAAAAGTTCCCTATAAATCAATCGAAATTCACCGGAAAAGAGGGGGGAGGAGGGACGTGATGGGAAGAAAATCCAAAACAACACTGAAAATAAGAAAGTAACAACTTCTGATGGACCATAAAAGAACAAAATTTCCAAAACACGAATCAAGAGAGAAAGAGCAACCACTTTGATGCCAGCAGAGACATAATGCAATAGATCGTTCTTAATTTCACCTAATTTTCAAAAAGATCCCATAAAACAGAAAAATCAACGAATTGAGAAACAAAATAAAGCAGGGATTGCGAAACACACACCTAAAGCAGGCAGCTGAGACTTCTTCGGAGCCCCAGAAAGCGAAAACGATTCAGCGCCAATACCGAGCGCTTGTTGCTGCTCCCTCCTCTCCTTGGAACTAGATGTGGCAGCTTTCTTCGCCGCCAACGCCTGCTCCGGAGTGACGTACTTCCTCGGTCGTCCCCTCTTCCTCTTGGCGGGCTCCAGCGGCGACGTCACGGCGGACGGCACGGAGTGAGGGTAGACCATGTGAGAGCCGTCGTTGTTCTGCAACAACCCATTGGTCGGAGCGGCGGTCGCAGCGGCGGTGGTGGAAGTGAAGTAGTGCTGCTGGGGTTCATTAGGGTCCATATGTCTTCGGCCCGAGGTTTTAGAGAGAGAAGAGAGGAATTCAGGGATTTTTTATTTCTTTTTCTTTTAGTTTATTATAGTTTTCTTAGAGGAAAATCGGAATTTAATTTTGGGGTGCTTGATCGTCAGCCGTTGGATGTGGTTTAGAGGTTGGGGATTCGTTGACTATGGTGTTGACTGGTGGAGCATATCTCTAAAAGTCGTTTGTTTTATGGACTATTAGGATTGAAGAAAAAAAGTCTATAAAGAAATTATGCTTCGATGTCTTTTTTTTTTTTTTAAAGAAAAAACATATCAGGAGAGAGAGAGGAATCTTGCAGATTGAGATTGGGAGGCTTGGCTTGTAATCTGAGAGTGAAGGTGACAAAGTGAGAATTGAAATATTTTTTTTTTATTCGGAATCCATTTATTTATGAGTTGGGAAGGGAATTTCTCATGTGCCGAATTTTGGTCTGATCCAAATACCCTAATTGTCGGGGTCTTTTTTTTGATTTGGTCACTCTATTATCCACTAAACACCCTTTTTTTTTTTTACTTCCTTTTCTTCATTTATTTTTAGCAAAGTCTTCTGTTTTGCTAATTAGAGCACCATATAAGGGCTGACCTTTTAGGCCCTCATTTTTCTTAAGCTGTTTTATTTAATTATGCAACGTGACAAATTGATTTTAAGGTGACCCGCAAAAGTTGCCTCCTTTAATATTTTCAAGATTGGTTTCTGCACTTTGAAAAGAAATTGAAAATCAATTTTAAAGGTGGCATCTACATATCAACCACACAAATCATCTACCTTTTATATAATTTTGTTAGAAATAATGACCTAGATTGACATCTTCTTTTGTGAATCTTCAGTTGATTTCCTAGTGGATCTCCATGTTTTTCTGCATGGGTTGAGCTTGAAAAGGTTTCAATTGAGCATGTTTTTAATGTGGCTGCACAAGGTGGAATAATTATTACTCCTACAATTAGTGAAAGGTTTTCAAAATATGGGGTTTTTTATCAATTTTTTCTTATAAACTAATTAACGGATTAAGGTAGTTAGCGAACTATTAAAAATAGTACATGGCATCTTTTTTTTTTTTCTATAGAATAGTACATGGTAAGTTCTAAAGGCTTAACTTAAGTACGTGTTTAATCAATCACCTATTTTCAGTTTTGCTTATTTTCCTACTATGCTTAATTCCATTTGGATGCTAGTACCTTACTTATAAATGATCACTCCAATCACATGTTCTTTCCTTTTTTTTTTTTACAAATTAACTAATTTTTATGAATTTTCCCCCCATAAAAAATAATAAAAAGATTTTTTTAAAGGAAAAAACGTGTTTTAAGGTTTTCGGATTTAATTTGGTACGGAATAAGGTTTCAATTAATATATAAGTTGAGGAAATAATTTTTAAATTTAAAAATAATCACTAAAAACCACTTTTTAATACTTTACCAATTACATCTTTATTTTATTCAAACCTTGGTTTTATCATTAGAAGTCTTCACAAAACTTAATTTCTAGATTTTGAAAAGCACACTTATCTAGGTTAAGTTTGAGATGTCCAACTCCAAATCCAATTTCAGTTCTTATATGCATCAAACAATCTATTACCTTCTAATAAATATAGCTTGTTATATCAATCGATCTTCTTCAAAATTGTTAAGCAGTCTAATGTTATGATATTTAAATTGAATACTGTGCAGTCTCACTTATTACTAAGTACGAGAGGTAAAAAAAAATATGCATGATTTTAGTGAAGACTAATCTTAAGACATAAATAGAAAAATACAAAAGAGAAGTACGAAGATAAGTTTAATCAAGAGCTGTACATGTAGCTAGTAAATTAAATATTATCCAGCTAAAGTTTTCAAAAAAAAAAAAGAAAGAAATCCAGCTGAAGTAAAGTGATGATATCATATAATAACAACACGTGGAAAAATAAATGTTTTGGATGAGAGAGAATCCAAATTAAATAAAAATGGACAAAGTTGTTTAGTTATACAACAACACGCATGCACCAGCGATTTTGTAGTAATAAAAAAGTAGTTAGTTGGTTAGTTAATTAGTTGAAGTTAATTACTATTAGACTCCCCTAAGCGATCGGTGGAGCTCATTTTAAACGTGGAAATTGACTTGAGAAACCTAGCGTGCGATGCATGCAGACATGGATAGGTCTAGCTACGCTAGTTAGTATCCAGCAAAAGAGTGACTAGCTTAGCTTAGCTTAGCTTGCCAGTTGCCAGTTACCAGTTACGTACATTAATTTGTTGATTAGAAGTAGCTATCAATAATTTAATGCAGCCTGCTAATTAATTATGTAATCTAAAATATAATACAGTTCATTCAACTCTGTCGACCGTGGATTGATGTTTTGTAGCTGTGTTTTTTTTTTTTTTCCTTGCTGCAAAACAAAAGCTATTATTTCATCCCTTAGAAAACGTTTGGTATGGATAGAAGGAGAAGAAAATTAAAGTTGATCAATCGCAACAACATTTTTTTATTTGGCTTTATTATCAAAAGCAACAAGCTGGAGAGAAATCAAAGTTACCTCCAATAAAATTTACAGAAAGATTGAGACGCGTACATTAATCTTTAATTATACCTTTTTCAGATGCAACCACGTACAATGATCATAATAATTAAAGTAGAATCGAGCTATATATATATACACACACATACATACATACTTGGACGCATGCATGGAGAATCGAAAATTTATATATTAATTAATTATTTGGAGAAGAAGGCATGCGTGCAGGCAATGCAACAATGAGGAAATGAAACATGCGTATATGCATATTAATTATTATATCTCAATGATCTGCATATATATGCATGCAAGCAATTTAATTTGCATGTGAGACGAACCTCCAAACCCCGGCCCTTGTATGCGTATATATATGTATATATATATGCATGTCTTGTCTTTTCTTCTCTTCTGATCTTTAATTAGCGTCAAGAGAATGGCACCAATTTGTCTTCGGCGCCCAGAAGTTGCATGCGCGCGCTCCACATATCTTTCAACTCTCAACTCTAGAGTTATCGCTCTTTTGCATTTTCTATGCCTTCCAACAAATTATTTATATAGATACACATCCACAGCCACGACCTTAATTATTTTTGGTTTATTTCAGTCAATTTCAGTTAATATCCACACACACACATATCCACGCCACGTTAATTGAATCAAATTAACGACCTGCACGCACATTATCTACAATTAATCATACATAATGAATTATTTAATTAGAGGCTATGAAAATTATCACTTCTTGTATATATATTTCTATCTCTAGTGGTTAAGGTTTTCCAAGTAAAGTATTTACACTACTTTCGGCTTCAGCTAGCTTTAAATTCGGGTGATGATTAGAATTGGAGAGAAAATTAAGAAAGAAAAAAGAAGGAAAAAGACTTCAAACTCAACAGCGTGCATGCTTAATTAATTTTGGGGTAGAAACCGGAACGGATTTACAGGGGACGACTAGCTAGCATTAGATTAAAATTATAATCATTTCTTTTTAACTTATCCATTGAATTAATTAAATGATGCATCTCTCAGAATTCTTGGCTACCATTTCGCTATATATCCCCGTCTTTCATCGAAACGAATTTTTTCCCGCGGTCGAAAGTTCAGGTTATGGCCAGACTTATCCAGCCTCAAACTCCAATTAAACCACCCAAACAGGAGCTCTTACTAACCTTCCTAGCCTAGGCTCCTTCATCCAATATCCCACTGTGTATTCGAAAATTACTTAATTTCACGTGTAAATCATCATACTTTTCTTAATTTTTTGTTTTAATTTCCTATGAATTTAGGTTAGGCACGTAATAATTAACTAGCCGAACCAATCATCATCAGAATTATATATATATATATCTGTGTGTGTGTGCGCGCGCTAATTTATGTGTCCCAACTCCTGTCAAATTGCAACCGCTTTCTTCTCCTGTCCATCAAAACTTTGATTAAAATTATGCCCAAGAGTCCCGCTACAGCTGAATTTTGTGGCCACCAACAATATTACATACGAATATTTATTTTGGTCCGTCAGTATTTCACAAATCAAACATCTTCTTTCAATAATAACATTTTTATTTGTCGGTTATTAATTAACCCTATTTAGTGCCAAATTAAGGCAACTAATTGTTAGTCTAGTAATTAAGAATCAAATTAAATTACAATTAAATCATTGTTGATATATATATAAAAAAAAAGTATACCTCTAAATGATGGTGGGATTATTATAACAGTGCCAGGCTTGGGATCTACAATATTTTTTTTTCTCTTCAATATCCCCAGAAGAAAACCAATTGGTTGACGCGACCCAAATAATTTGAAGATGAATCAAAGGTTCAATTCACATTGGCCAAGGTATTAAATATTGTTATCTCTAATGATACTATATCCCGTAAATTCAAGAAATACCGTGTGTTATATCGCATTATATATTGTTATCATTTTTGTAAAAAACATAAATGTTAAAATGCTATTTCAAGAAGAAATGCACTAAATAAATTTTTTGGTATCTTTTCATATGTATTCTAATTTTTTATCTTCAAAATTTCCCAAATGTAAATTATATATATGACATACAATACTTTTTTATACAAAAAAAAAACATAAAAAGGGATTCTATAAAATAAAATAATTATTATGTTGTGCAAGAATTACATGTCATTTATAGAACCAAAGAATTACATATCTTTTACAGGACTATTCTAGAAAATAGGGACTACATTTTGCAAGAATTATAAAAAATTTCAAATCTAAATTATGTTGACATCATTGGTAAGTTATAGTTTATTTTTAAATAAAAATAATATTTAACATTTATATGAAAATATGTGAATTAATTATATTTTAATCTTTTACATATTTATATATGATATTTTGATGTAAAATGATTAAAAAAATTATCTCACACACATGGTGCAAAAAACAGAATACTACAATATATATTATGCAATATTCTAACAAAATGTAATAAAATATAAGAAGTATTTGATATGAAAAAATAATAAAATATAAAAATATTTATACCATATACCGTTTGACTGCAGCAAGCGTAGATCACGTTATTGAAGACCATACTCTATGTGGTTATAGTAAACAAACCTGTAAAGAGCCCCGCCTAATCATCTGTACAAGGTAAAGAACCCAGGGTGCTAAACTTTGAAAACTATATACCAACCAGATTGTGGAGACATTTATTGATATCCGTACAAAATGATGTGACCCTTCGTTTCAGGATGCATTGCACTTGCACAAATCACATTTTCAATTCATGCCAGAATTTCCAGTGGATTCAACCGTTCCAATTCTAAAACGATTAACGAACCACAAACCCATAAATTAATCAGACCCTCTCACGTCCTGCCAATAAATTTGTTCTATGAAAAAAGATTGTGATAAGAATAAATGACGAGAAGGTCAGGCGAATCGTCAGCATTCATAATTCCATACTCTCAAAGTGACCATCCTACTGCCAGCCAAGTACTTGGAGAAAGTGAAAGGGAAAGGAAGAGCTGCTGTGGAAGAAGCTATGCTTGTGCATCAGCACCCAAGAAGGAACCGGTACGTTCCTTACCCAAGAAGGAAGAAGATGCAGCAGTGAAGAAGGAACCTCTGCTGGCTAGCCCTAACTCTAAGAATGAGCCTGTGAAACTGCAAGTTACAAATAATGCATCCCCTCAGCCCCAAGCTATTCCTCTGACTGCTCTCAAGACTGAGAACGAAGCTGTGACTGTTAAGAAAGAAGCTGTTAAGGTCAAGACCTGCAGTGATAGTTGTGGGTGAATAAAGGGGATGGCCGGACTGGAAGTGGAGTCTCAGCTCAGGGGATCCACCAAGAGCTGTTTAATTCATGAATAAAGTTTGTCTTAATCTGTTTAGTCTGTCAAGGGGCCCAAGCTCTGCTTTACTTGCCTCTCAGTTTGTTGGCGCTACATACCTGACACAGTTAAATAAGTGCAATGTCATCTTACCTCTCTCTCTCTCTCTCTCTCTCGTGACTAATAGCGGACCTTGTTGCCCATCTATTACTTAAAACTTGGAAGACATGAGAGCAGTGACATAAACATGAATAAAATGGAGCAAACCTTAGAGTAGCAAATTGATATGGTCATCAATGAACAAACAAACATGTCTCAAACAAAGGTTTTTTTTTTTTTCTCCTAAAAGCAGAAAGGACATCACGCTGTATATTCTCAATTTTTGGGCAACATGTAGATGTTCCTTGAACCTCACAAGTCATCTTTCACTGCTTCTCCATCACTGGCCTCTTTCTCAGATGCTGCAATTTGCAAATTCTTAAGCTCTTCCACTGGTGCTGTGTTCTTATTCTTGATCTCTTCCAACTGCAGCAACAAAGCAAACTTCAGGTAAGTAACAGGAGTTAATATAAATTGGACAATGGGAAGCTGAAAAGCTTAAATTTAATTGCATAAAAGAGAAATGAAGAGAAAGAAGCCTAATTATTGGGATTATTTCCATTTCCACAACAAAGCATAAATAGAGGACATCCCCTTGCACAAAATCATGCCTGTTTGCAGGTTAGTTCATGTGTGGCCAAAAGCTCCATGTACTTATTTCGCAAATCTGACATTTCAGCTTGTAGCTTTTCATACTCTGACACAGTTGGACCACCTAATTTTTGTTGAATAAACCTGTTATAGAAAAATAAGCAGGAGGAAATCATATTCTAAGTTAACTGACCAAATAAGCAATTAACTAGGAATTTGCCATTCTACTTCGCCGAAAAGCTTAGCATGGCAATTAGATTTAGCATGAAAATTGGTGTTTCAAAGAAAGATCCAAGCTACAAAAATTCCATCAATAAACTAACTATGTGATCTCACTAACCATGAAAATCTAATACCAAAGAGGAAAACCCTCTGCAAATCAGTAACAGAAGCTCCCTTAAGCATTGTTCAAAAGGCCACAAAGGTGGAAATGTAATCCTAGAACAAAGAACATCCAAGTCCGTGACACAGTCATCAAGACATCTTAAGCTGTTTCACAATGCAAAAACAATTGACCAGAATTCTCAGCATTAGAGTGGCTGGTGAAATATTTGAGATCAAGTCAAACATAAGGTTGTCCTGAGTTCAATTAGCCCCACCTTTAGCATAAATAGCAAGACAATCTGGCCATTATGAGCTAAAAACATGATGTCTAAATATGCATGTATATCGAGCAATATCCAATCTAGTAATGAGCTAGAAGAGTACACGTGCTTGACTGATTCTCCTTTATATCCAGATCAATATCTTTTGACTATTTTTGGATGCCTAATCCATATTTGGCACTTGATAATAAGCTGAGCTGAAAAGAGCTGGGTTCAGAAAGAACTCTACCAACGTGTGCAAGTGTATCTAAATGGAACTAGACCTGAATGTTGAGTAAGGCACAAAAATATCCATATTCTCAAGTGTTGGATTTGTCAAGCAAGTGAACAATCCTATATAGCAAGCTAGATAATGCAAGAACCTTTTGCAGGAAATCATTGCAAGAACCTTTTGCAGGCAATCATTCTGCCAATGAAATTACAAGATTCCATGAAAATGTACCTGAAGTCTCTGCATTTCATTTGGACATATCAAAATTCAATCAACTATGTCAAATATATATATATATATATATATCCCAGCATTTTAACACAATTTACCATTGATGCATATCTACAGGCATCCAGATTTCAGAGAGTCCCTGGTCTATAGATCTAGATAATTACAGCAAGAAAATCGACATAGAAGAACAATTGTTCTTCCAAAGGAATGCATAGTATTACCAGAAACTTACTCGAGGGCAGATGACGGCTTCTCATTTTGTTCATACAAGGAAACCAGAACTGCGGAACAAGTTAACAAGAAGAGCAGAAGATCAAAGATAGGAACAAACGGACACATAAAATTACACAGATTTTTTAATCAATCAACAAAAAGCCGCGAAAAAAAATACATGAGAGCAAAAGAAAAAACCTTTGGTAAGAGCATCAAGGACTCCGCTGGATTCGAGATACTTCCTAAAAGCTTCTTTCTTTGCTTCTTTTTCCTGAACCAACGAAGAAGATTGTACGGATCAGCCAGTCGAGTGACATTGAGACTTGTGGGTCCGTGATTTAAGCATTTCACTGGAGGAAAATTTACCTCTTTGTATCGCATCATAATCTTTCCTTCGCCCGGAGCTGAGCTAAGATTCGCTGGTCTCAACTCTCACCTCCCTTGGCAGATTGCTCAGTTGGAGGTTGTCCGTCGTTGTTAACTTAGTTGCGTTCGGGAAAAAAAAAAAGAAGAAGAAGAAGCAGAAATAGCAATACTATTTAGGATCTGTTTTGAGTACTTTTCTTTTTAGGGTAATAAACTGCTTAGTACTCCCCCAGCCTATGAACCATTTTTATCTGAGAAACTAAAATTTAAAATATATTTTTTCAAATTTTGTACGGTGAGAAGTTAAATTTTAGATAAAAGTACTGTGAGAATTCAAATAAACGATAATGGAGCAAATCAAATGTTAAAAATTTTCTAAATAGAAAAAAGATTTAATTTTTTTTTGGCCTAAAAATGGTTTAATCTTTCTGAGACACGATAAAAAAAGTTATAATCCGTCTAAAAAAAAGGAAATATTAACTTTAGGAGTTTATATTATAGGTTTTGGGAAAATTATTCTAAAGTAAAATCTATAAATAGATATGAAAGCAAGTAAATTGGTCATATGGTTATTTCACGTATTTTTTAAATCTGAAATTAATTTCCCAGATAACACCTGTACATTTGACTAAATGACCAAGTGACACGTGGTGATTTCCAATACTACCCCTCAATGTATACACGTGTCCAAAAGTGATTTGTTCTCAATTTGACATTGTACAATTTAACACATATTTACAAGTTAGACCAATGGCTTACGCGTAAGACACGTGTACTGAAACTACCTAAGATTAATAATTTTTTATTTCATTGTTGCTTTTAAACCCACATTCCTTAAACTTTTTTCTTTTTTTTTTCCCACATCCCACATCCCATGTCCCTTACAGTTACCTTTATTTTTATAATCCACATCCAAGAGCAGTTACCCAATATATGTTGCGTGCCCACTACTCTACTTATCGATAACATCGTTTCAGTTACATAAACTAAGGATATATATATTTTACAAACCATTACAGTTTTTTGCTTTCTTAAATTCTCGGTTCACTCATCCTGCACCAGCAACCTTTCAAAAACAGACAAGAAATATTGTGTTCCACGAGGAAGCAAGTTGAAGCACCATAATTCTGTTGTCCAGCCTTCACCTACACCACTAACAAGTACAACCTTACCATCACTATATATTTTTCTAAAACAAACAATAAATTTTATTAAATTTCCAATTTTCAACTAACAGATAATTGTAGCAGAAAGTATTGCAGCAAAGAGTAGCAGATTATCTCAACACAGGTATTTTACTTGCTTTTTATTTGAGATCAAAGACTTTCAAGCTTTTCAGTCTACCTATCTAAGTTATTTGACCATGCATAACTCAATTTTTTCAGAATCAGCAACAGAAGACTCATTTCGGCAAAATCATGAATACCAACCATTAAAATTATAGTACGAAATAGCAGAAAATATGAACAAAGGTATTTTACATAAACTTTTTTGTGATCAAACTTTTCAACATACTTATCTAAGTTGTCTTACTATGCATAATTCAAATTTTCAAAATCAGCAACAACAAACTCATCTCAGCCACTTCAAATGTTGGTGTAAGGTGTATAGAAATGCCAATTTTGAAATAACACAGGAAGTGCAGCAGTGAGGACGATCAAATCTGAAATCTGAAAACAGGTATGAATGTTCTTTTTTTCCTAACAAACCTTTTATCTACAGTTAGATATCTAACACAGTTTTCCAATTCCCAAATGATACAAGCAATTTGCAACACTCGAAGTGAATTGAAGTAGGAAGCACGAGCAAATCTCAAAACAAGAACACGCAGTAAAGACAGGTTATTAAACTCAGCACAAGTTCTTATATGTTTAAAACCCCCCATCAAACCTAATTCATATTTCATACTTATTCATCATAGAGAAGCAACAAACACCCACGTTCCAATTTGACACCGACCAGAATCAGTAATAGCAACAGCAAACTCTACCAGGTTGCAGTTTAATATTCTTTCTTGTGATTCAATGTCTTTCTATGACTAATATTGCAATAAAAAATATCAGCCAATTATGTTTGCATACTACTATTAGGATCCAGAAATCAACAAGTTTGCATCCACATTTCAGCCTCAAAAAGGTAAAATGACCTATTTCCATAGGTGTTTAATTGCTTCTTTTCCACCAAAAGCAGCTACTAACTACATTTTACTGCAGTTGCAGGTTCCATTATCTATTGACAATGCATATATCCAGGTTCCCGATTAATTATTAGCAAATTTTCTATTTTACAATTGAATTATATGATGGAATGTTTTGTTAGTGAAACAGATATGTTGTGGAAGTGTTTAAAGAAAACATAAAGTACCCATAAAAGATGCAATTATCACATCTAGACCTACAACCATATATTTAGAATCATAGGTTTCTTGTATGTTCATAAGGTACTTACAGCTGATAGTAACTCCAAAACATTATTTGTCCAAATTCCATCAGGCCCTTACTGTTTTAGTATGGAAATGCAATCCATTCTTTTACATGGTCTTTTTTCCTATAATATTTATTTACATAAAATGTTTTTTCTTTAAGTTATTTAACTGCTATAAAACATATTTTGGCCTTACAAACTGAAAGAGTTCACATTTCTGAATAATGTTCCCAAATCAAAATATAATCAGTTTTACCAATGTCCTAATATAAAGACCATGTCAAATAATGGATTCATTAAGCAAATCATCGGTTCAGGATAACATTAATTTACACGTAGAAAACCATATTGTATTTTCAATATCCTAAAACTTTCATAGGCATGATATTTATTCTTTGTCAATAAGTGTTCTTAGTATCTATTTGATGCATACTTTTATAGAAGAAGAGTAAGTGTTAGACAGACAATGCATGCATCTATAGACACAACAATAAGTACAAATAATGGTTAGGTGATTAAAGGTTTGGCCGTACCTTCCTAATGCGATTTTCCATCAATTTCACGTTCTTTTTGATTCGTCTGTTATACTTGTCCAGTTTGGTACGCCTTGGAAAAAATGGGATGAAAAAATTTATTTGGCCGATGTAAATGTCAAGTAGGGTTAAAGGAAAAAAAAAAGATGAATAACTTTAGTAAAATACCTTTTCTGAGCAACTACTACCCAGATCCAAAACCAGAAACACCATCCAATTTTGTATGCCTCAAAAAATATAAAAGGAAAAAAATAGTTAGGTTGACGTCGATGTTACCTATACTTGAACAAAAAAAAAACAAGATCAGTGAGTAGTAGAAATTACCAGCCCTGCCGGGGAAGGTGACTCGTCACAAGGATGCACTATTATGACTATGGGTGAACTCCCACTAATGGAACCATTCGTCTCCTGACGAGTTCGTAAACAAAACGTCAGAAGGTAACGAAGGACAAGAATTCATTCAAGTCCAAATCCAAACCAGATACATAATCCATCCGACACATTGAATTAAAAAAAAAAAAAAGAAACCTTTTAGTCTTTCTTAGAAAAGAAATTTTCTCCAAAATCTTAGAGAATAGATCTGTAAAAGCCCATGCAGTTTCTGGCCAAAAAGGGTTTAGACGAGGTTAAACCAGTTTCTAACATGAACCTAATCTGCTAGGATTTAAAAAGACTCACAATAGTGGCGGTTGTTAGCTGACAAATTTAACATCACAGTGGCAAACCACCAGAAAACTCATACACTCGGCGACGGAGTCGCCGAAAACTCAATCACCTAGCAACCAATCACTAAAAAACCCAGAAGTTGGCAACATTTTTAAAGAGAAAAGAACGCGAGATGGAGAAAATAGAGAGAAGACATATCCCGATGACGTGAATTACATAGCTTTTCTCGTAAAAAAAAAATGACTACTGACACTTTGAACCTCAATCTATGAAAAGCCGTAGGTATTTCCAAAATATTGATTTAGAGAAATATGAAGAGGAAATGAAAGTCTTTCAATTGAGGCAGGGTTTTAAAAATTCTTGAAAAAATTTTGCCGGTACGGCGGAGCCACCGTAGGAAAATTAGTACTGATCATGGAATTTGGCTGGCAAACTCATGCTAACGGCAGACGACCACATAGAGATTGTTAGCTCCGGAGACCACACTGCCCGAAAGCTCAACGTTATGATGAAAATCCTTAATGAACCCAGAAGACGTTGAGGCTTTTTAGGGAGAGTGAAGAGAACGGATGGAGTGGAGAGCGAAAGATAGGACGGCTACCTTTGTTCCATGTTACATTAAAACCCAATTTTCCTAAGGTCCTGTCATAATGTCATTGTAGGTACCAAAGTTACATTTTACTCACTTTGTTTTGTTCATTCATTTGTGAGCTCTTTAAATGACAGTGCTAAACTTTTATTCCTATCCCACCCCGGCAGCCCATTAAAACGTTGTTAGGCTTTTAATAGTAATTAGCCTATATACCTTCTTGAATAGGCACATAAATACCAAAATTGAGCCATCAAAGCATAGACACTTTACCTAAACATCTAAATCGTCTCACATCAAACTCATAATTCCTATGTTCACATGATCAAATTTGTAGAAAACTTCAATTTTGCTACAGAATTTAAAAAAATAGAAGATTCTTCTAATATATGACTTTCCCTCTATTGTAACATACAACTCTTGATATTATAGCCGTCAAAGAAATTATTTAATATCTTTTCTAAATGACAATCGTGGCAGCTGTTTTTATATAAACTATTTTCCCGTCCGTTAGACAGGTTATGAAACTAGTTTATTCTAAAGGTGAAAAAAATTAATATACTCAACCCCTAAGATATAGGCAAAACTACATATGTGTCCCTTCTATTTCAAATACCTACACTTGCCTCCTGATATCATATATTGTCATGGCAGAAAATAGAAAAGAGAAAATATCTACTGCGGCCCTCCTACATTTCTTCCCTAAAAATTTTGCCTTATCAATTCCTACATCTAGCAAGCTAGGCCCTAACTCCCTTCATCCTTCCCCTCCTTATCCGCCCTCGTTGCCACTATCTATCACTCCATAGAACACAACCACCTCATCAACATCATTGTTCTCTTATGGCAAAAATATCAAATTTGCCACTAATGTTTTGGGTAGGGAACAAATATGCCACTATAGTTTTTTTATTTAACCCAATCTCACACTAATGTTTTAAAATGGTTTGAATATACCACTGTCGGTTAGAAAATAACGAAAAATATTTAAAAAAATAGGTTTTGAAATTTTGGGGTTGTTATGCATCTTTAAAAACATAATAGGACCTTTGAAATTTTTACTAAAAAAGGAGTTTGATATCTGTCATCAGCATTTTAGTCCTGTCCCTATCTTTGTTACCAATGTCCTAGCCTCATCACCGCCTTTCCTCTGTCTCTACTGTTTAATCTCCTCATTGGCATTTTATGAGAGATAAAGAGTCTAATTATAAAAAATCTTTAAAATTTGTTAAAATCTGCATTATCACTCTAAACTTTCAAAACTTGTTATTTTTAACATTTTTTGTTAGTTTTTTAACGTTTTCCGTTAAATATTTAACGGCTAGTAGCATTTCCAATCTTAATTTGAAACTTCAGTGGCATATTCAGCCCATTTTAAAGCATTAGTGGTAGATTGGGCGAAAAAGAAAACTATAGTGGCATATCCACTCCCAACCTAAAACATTAATGGCAATTTTGATATTTTTGCATTCCGTTGTCCATTGAAGCCTAAAGGCACTAAATCCTTCAGTTCACTTATCCACTCGATGTTCTCTTCTTCCTTATCTTCTCCCTCCCTCTCATCTCCCAAGTCTAAATGTTGGGCCTCCACCACGAAGTCCTCCACTTTAGAATCCAAAAACACAAAGCATGTGAAACCCATGACGTCACCATCTCTCGCTTTGCCAAAACTTTCTCATCAATTAAATAGAACCCAAAAATATTGTCATTCTTTTCTTTCTTGAATTACCTAGAACGGAACCCGTAAACTAACTTTCCCAAACCCATGACTATTGATGACATGAATTACGAGCGAACAATAATAAAACCAACAAGAATAAATGACAAATCAATGGAACACGAAAGCAGCAACAATAATAAAACAGAAACATAAGTGAATAAACAACGAGTCAACGAGGGAATCCACCAAGAATAATAAACAACGAGTCAACGAGGAAATCCACCAAGAATAAAACCAATCGCTTTGGGGAGAATATGAGTGAACAAACGACGAGGAAATCAAATGGGAGTTCAGTGCTAATTCATTCCATCGAATCAACAAGAATTCAAACAACAAAAATCTTAATTCCTCAACACAATTTGAGATTAACCAATCCAAATCTTGACACCCTCGACTGTGAAAATAGAAACCCAAATCCGCTAATAGCTAGATCTCATTTGACCTCAAATCCACACGTACTTCAATTCAAAGCCACCTTCCAATCTCCCAAAAAATGGAAAATCACAAATGCTAACACTGAAAATCGAAATGGAGCCTAAAAGTTTAGAAAGAGAAAAGGAGAATCAAACAAAACAAGAAAGAGAAAGAGAGGAGAAAAGAATGAGGAGTAACTTGTATTAATGCAAATGAGGATGAGCTCAATCTAGTTTGTTTTTTTCTCAACTTTTAATTAAAGCTTTTAATATGTTCATAGGAGTGACATAATGCATAGATGCATAAGTTGGGGCAAAGATTCTAAGAAAGAAGGCTAGGAGAACAAAGTCAGGTATTTGCTTTTTTTTTTTTATAACAATAAATCACTATGTTAATTTTACAATAGGGTAAATGTATGTATTTGAAACAAAGACATAAGTATAGGTTTGCATATACCTCAAAAGGGTTTTAGTAAATTTTCCTAAATTTATTGTTTGGTTATAAGTTGAATATGAAATTATTTTTTAATGGCATGCAGAGAAAATTTCATTCCTAATTACAAAGTAATGGAACAAAAAAACAAAGATAGAGAGAACAACAAAGAAGCTGAAAATAATCTCTATTTGATATTTCAAATATCAGTACAACACAAATTCAAAATTATCACTAACTCATCACCAACACGGTAGTCACTACTAGGGGTGAGTATAGGTCGGGCAAACCCAAAATTCAACCCAAACCTCTCTCATTAAATTGGGTTAGATTGGATAAAATGAACCATGGCTCGCTAGTTGATTCCATATGTAGGAAAAATTATGGTTTTTTAGTTGATTCTGATTCCATATAGAACTAATCTGATGTAGAACTGCTTCTAGGGCTAGCAAAGCAAACACACTGTGAGATTTGTGTGTGAACCACATTGTGAGCTCTTAGGGTTTTTCTCTAAAGGTTAGAGCTAAGTTGCACAATCCTTCTATTTTAGGTAGCTGCTTCTGTTCTTGCACTCCTACTTCTGCTCTTAACTATCTTTTCCGCTTTCACTTTTACAACATTTTTATTTACTTAAATTTTAAGAAGTGACATTTTTTAGCTCTCACATTCACTCTTCGCCTCCACTTACAGGGCGCTTTGTGCAACTTAAGATTAGAGAGTGATTCTTTAGAAATTTGAGAGACTATACAAGAGCTTTGGATTTGAGTTTTATTCTAAACAGGAATTAGTTTTATCAAGCTTCATCTTACATAATGAAGAGTGGAGTTCTCTCTGTAGATGAAGGGGTTTTTCCATGCCATGTAAATTTTTGTGTTATTTTTATTTTCTTGGTTTGTAGTTTATTTCTGTTGATTCTCTTACTTGTGGGTTTTAAGGAAAAATATACAATTTTGAATATTTTCTGAACAAAATATATGGTTATGCTTTTTCTTGCCTTAATTTGCTAATTTAATTACCATGCATGAATTAAAAGGGATTGAATGTGAACGAACAAGGTTTAAAAAAATTTGACATTAACCATGTGATGATTAAACAACTAGGCAAGAATACAAACCGAAATATATATAATTATATAATAAAAATTATAATATTACAAATATATCTATATATATATTCTTTGAAGAATTATGATGATCATCTTGTGTTTTATATAAAACCTTTAAACTGATATCCCAAATTAAAACAATATGAAAGTTGTAAAATCATTCATGAATTTTCTCCATATTCACTTGAATCACTTTTGCTTCCTAAACCGACTACTCTTGAGTTATTTTATTTTTAATATGTTTACTTCAAACTACTTTCTATAACACAATCTTCACGTGTTTTTTTATTTATAAGCCATATGCACCTAAAAATTTATGATATCAACAAATTTCAAGTTTTGATTCTACAGAAAATGATCTTAAAAGCTCAACTTTTCATATTGAATGTCATATCATTGTTGAAATTACTAGAAAGATATAAACTGGTTGAAATAGAATTAGAAAACACTTCACAAGCAACCCTTTTCAATTATTTTAATAACATTATGTTAAACTCTTTTAATTGTTTCTAGGTATATATATTTAAATGCTGATTTAATTGTATATTATATTAAATATTTTATACACTGGTTATAGATGCAACTTTATTAAATTTTAGCGTTGATATAGATAAATAGTATAAACCGAAAAACCTAAGAATCAGAACAAAAAAACCTAGAACCACGGTTTTTGATTCTAATTCTGTTCGGTTTTCAGTTCTTCAGTTGAATAGAAAAATTTTAGATCAATATCATTTCAGATTGATTTTATTTCATCATAAAACCAAACCAATTCAGACCATACTCAGCTCTAGTCACCACGCTGAAGTTGATACTTGATAAGCTGCTTTGTCCATAGTCCGTCATCGTAAAGAATTGATCTGGGCCATCCATTCGTTAAGGGCCCGTGCGGATGAAAGGCCCAGATCTATCAGTCATTGTGACAGATTCTGGCTTAGAATTTTCCGGCTACAGATGATGCGACAAAAGGAGCAACAGAAGCAAATAAAGAATCCGAACGTTTCTCACAGCTAGCAACGTGCAAGTTGATTCTGGAAGGGGAAGCTGCAAAATCGGGCTAACCCGAAATCCATGTACAAAGTGCCAGCAAAGGAACCATCATCACCAACCCATACTTCACCAAATTTTCGACATTCTCGACAGTTTGCAACATGCTATAAAAATTGCTCCATACACATTTTGATGCAGCCTTTTGATCCTGTGACATGTTCCTTTTAAGAACTTTTGCACATCAAGGATTGATTCATAAATATCTGGAAAAACTTTTGACATTAATTACCTCCTTGTCAGTTTCCATGATATCCATCTGGCTATCTATCAACATTCTTCTATCATCATGTTGGACCAGTTCGCCCACAGACATTCTGACTTCAATGGCCTCAGATTTTTTTCTTGACAGGGCATTGTATGCTGTATCAGTATGTACTGTTTCCATCACTGAACCAAAGAAGTTTGTCACTGGTACCTGAGAGACAGGGAGAGAAGCAAGTCAGTATTGGCTTCAAGATTAGGAAAGCATTTCAAGTGCTTTGGGAAAACATATGTGGATCACTGTATTCTAACAAACTTGGGAGGCACCAGTTACAGGTTCCCTGAGAAGTTCCTTTTCATATTAAAGTTTCTTCAGATTAGTTAAAAATGTTGCAGTAGAAAACTAATCTTAGTTGCAACAGCAAATCTAATACTTGGAAACCAAGGCTTCAACACAGGCATTCAAAGCCTTCACAGCAACAACACTAGATCATCAGTGTAGAAAGTTAACTTCGCTTGCATGAAGACACAAAGCAAGAATCATGTTTAACCCATAAGATGAATGCACATACCTCCTCCAGGCGACGCTGGTATAAATCCGTACGATAGTATGCAGTTGACATCAAGAGATTCGGATTATAAGAACCAAAAAGACTGAAACAACCAAAAAATTTAAAACGGAGAGGCAAGTTCCATCAGATCAATATCAGAAAAGCAGGTAATATCATTACATAGAATAACAAAAGAGCAACTATGATTGGAAGTTTTCATTGGTGCTCCTTCCCCTGCTAAATGGTCTGAACAACTGTGCCATGCATATGTGGATACGTAAATGAATGGGTCTTCAGATATGAAAAGGTCAAATCATAAGTTCAAAAATAATATGAGATGTTAAAGAATAGGGTAGAAAAAGTTGATACTGAGATGAAACAATGAAACCTGGAATAACAATATACACTATGTAGGTTTCTAAAGTTACCTGCTCAATGAGGCATCGTCATAGATATTTAGCCTCTCAAAGAACGCAAGAGTGTAATATGTAAAGCGATCGACAACAGATACACCAACCTGAATCAGATAAACAAAAAGACATCTTGATATACTTCTATACCAAGCATGTGCAGTTGCATACTTAGTAGGGATATGAAATTGTAATAATAACATAATACTACACAACATATGTAAGTATACCATGCAGATGATGCTCTATGAAAAATGCTCGTAAGGCCACACTTACATCAGAGTCCAGGTGATGGGAGTATGAGTTCTCTTCTTTCATACTACTACCTATGGCCAAGACACCAGGAGATTGGAGCTGCCCAAGAAAAGTGGGACAAGGTAAACCAATAAAGCCTCTCAATAAGATGGTGACCAAGTACTTCGAAACTGCAAAGGAGAAAACAAGATCTCAACCTGGTTGAAAAGAGTTGCCGCTTGACACGTATCCACCATTATCAGCAACTCTTTAAATCTGAGTTTCCAGCAATTTATGCACAAATAAGCTGACTTTGAAGGAGAAACAACAAAAGTTACAGCGACATGTCACCAGGAATAATCTTCAAGAATATTAACTTCTTGCAACCATTGATTTCAATTTAAGTAAATACTTTTAGTAGAGAAGGATTTTAGATTTCATTTTTCAACATAAAATATGAACACAAAATCCATGAAAGCTTGAGTTAACAGCTGAAAGAAATGAGTTTATAAACAAGTAAAAAAATAACCGATGCTTTTCTTTCATCTGTTTGACAGCATCAGCTAAATCATGACTTTGTAGCTCCTCTGAGTCTTGGAATTTTAAGAATTCATCTCCTCCATGCCCTGTCATGTATAAAAGAATGTGGCTTCCCTCATCACTAAGCAGACGCTTTGACCGTGGAACAGCATTCTCATGACGGCCAGTCAAAACACGTAGAAAATTTTCCACTGTTACTTCATAGCCTCGATAATCTACCTGAATAGAATCTTAAATCTATCATTCACTTGAATGAGAGAACCAAGGATATTTTTATGGAAGGTCACACATTTGATATAGAAGTACTCTCTTTTTTAGGGGGAAAAAAACTGGCATATTCTTCTTCTTGTTTGTAGTTTAGAAGGAGGGAGGGCGAGAGAAAGAACTCATCAAATGTTTCAAGGAAAGGAGAGCCATGGACAACACAACATTGCCATGACAATAAGAAGTTCAACGAGAGAATAAAACATAATGGACCACAAGCTTCTACTCCAAAGCACAACATCCTTCACGGATGTACAATGAGATAAAGAATAAAGATACCGTAAAGACTTGGGCACCAAATATGCAAGAATCAGAAAGCCTGACCTCAGCATTATCTCCATATAAGTTGAGCCTGTGATTCTCGTTGTTGAAAACTTGGGCAGGATACTTGTTTCTAGCATTACAAGCCATGTCATCAGCTAACATGAGAATTATCCTTTCATCAGGTATCCCCAACCGCTTGACTGTTCTAGAAAACCAAGGAAAAGAACACAAAAGAAATGCACATGATAAGAAAAGAAACACGAATGTCATGGATAAATGAAGAACAACGGCCAGTTGCTTACCTATATAAGGATAAAGTATTAGCCATGTGGCGATAGTTGAACCTGAATAGCATGAGTTGGAGGTTATTCAATTGAGAAATAAAACAATTCAAAACCTTTGTCAGGCAGTTCATGGATTACATATGGTTTTGAAATTCAAGAAGTGCTCTAGAATAGATTCTTTCTGAGCATGAAGTACAACAGTTCATAATTCTTTATATACCGGTTACTTTATTCATATTATGAACCAAAATGATAACCAGAAACATGGTCTATCTTTCAAATTAGTATCTATACCATACTCTAACAAGCAACGTCTGCCTCATAACATAAGAACAGGCTAAGCACTATCGTATACACCAGCAAAAAGAGCAAGAATTACTACACCTATAATACAGAAACAAAGTATTTTCCTTTATAGATATAGGAAGAGTCTCAAGAAATATATAGTGAATTGCACTTGGAAAAGAAGAAGAATTAGAAAAACTTTATATAGCAATAGACAACGCTTTACGGTCACCAACTTACAAGGGAGACTTTACAGGGAGATGTGCTAATTCACACAAATAAAGGCATATAATGAGTATGAGCTAATGCATTGCACAAGAGCACTTGCTCTTCCATACAGCTATCTTAATGGTGATTTTCCCAGCACTACTGATCAAACCAGATAAAATTAAAACGGAATCCAAAGAAGTAGACTGCAGCTACTGATACAAGAAGATGACAATGGTCATCCAATAGCTCAAGTGCAAAACGGATCTCTTTTGCATTTAGATTATTACCAACGAAATGCACAGCAAACCAGACAACAATTCATTAACGTGACTAGGAAAAGCTTTTAATGGGCCACGACTACTCTATGTGAAAAACGAAAAAAGAAACAAGTGGGAATCGTTTATTTCTCACCAGAAACGAGATGTGCAAACCAAAACAGCCCAGTTGTTAGTATGAATAGCAGTGTCTGAGGAAGACGAAGCATAACCCACCAAATTGCATATGAGAAACGTCGCTAACAATCCCGACCGCATTCTGGAGCAGAACGAACTGGAAACTGAGAAAAAATGCTTTGCTTACCGACTCCAACCCACAGGGTTAATTAAAATCGGGTCGATTGCCAGCTGAACGATTTAAAGCAACGGAATCGTAGGGCTGATAAATTCGGATAGTTATGGAAATGTTCGAGGATCGGGGAATTCGGACGATCTGGACATTTCAAGATTGCTAGCAAGTCCTTGAATGCTTCAACCGTCGATTACAATTACGGACCGAAGTCGAGAAGCGCAGCTGCGCCTCTTGAACACGTCGCCGTCTGGACTGAGAGGCTTGAGGTTGAGGACCTTGAGGTACACCTTGGGTTAATGCATCCCTATTATTTTATTATCTCACCATTTTGGACCTAAACTTTGATTTCTTGCATAGAAAATTCTTAACCTAACATTGTTTAAGTGTTTCATTTTGAACCTTTAGTGAATGGAAAATATTAGTGTGGATGGAAAATGTCACATCGCATGCTAGTGTAGGCAATTAGGCACGGTGGAACCTTGGCCTCTATCTCTTCCCAACTTTTTCTCCCCTTCACCTTTATACTCTTATTTGCCTCTAACTTTTTTCAACTTCTCAAAGCCATGTACGGCAATTTTCACTCAGAGACTCATGGTCCAACTTGTCGTTCTTCAATGCATCATCTGGTAAATTAAGTTTTGAAAATGGATAAGATTGAATTTAATTAATGGCCAAATAATCATGGAAATTGAATAGTTTCAGGTGAAAAATTTACAAGTATATGCTCTTCCTCTTCCTCTTCGAGTACAAAGCAGTGAGGGGTTTCGATGGAGACTAAAATTTCCTGGCCCAACTACTGCATCGATAACCCAAATCAAGCTTGATAACAATGTCATCTCCTTCAATTGCCAATACCCACTTCAAACACAATATAAGATGGATGGGAATGGGAGAATCTGGCTCTGAATCAAGAGTTTGGCATCGTCCATCCCATACTTGGTGTTGTTGTCCTCCATACCACTCATGTTGAGGTTGTCGAACTTCTCCAATGTCAAAATCTTTTTTGGTACACTTTGTCAGATGTGTACTTCTACAATTGACGTTGCACCACACTGCCCTCCTCAAGCTGGAACAAGACCCTAATCACATTCTTGATATTTGCGACGCTGCCTTTTCACCATTTACACCCATCTAGGCTGAATTGCCTTCTTCACTGTCATCAACCACCTCTCACAACAGTGGAAGCCAAAAGGAAGACAACAAAGAAATATCTGAGGGCAACTATGGGATCAAATGAGTATTTACAGATAATCACACCTTCCTAGGAATTGTAGTCTAGAAGTTGGCTGCCAAACTCTAGAGAAGTGAAATCAAACAAAGCAAAAGCAATCGAACATGGCCCAAAATCAAAATGGATTATAACTCACAATTAATAAAATCAATATCAAAGTAGACCACTATTACTATTAATCACCCTTGCTAATCATTAATATTAATTTCAATAACTAGATTAAGAAAAAAGTCAAATACCTTATTGTTTTCAGCGATGACACAAAAGATGAATGACAAGACACCTAAGAAGGAGACAATCAAAACCATTTGTAGCATGGTGAAGCCCATCTTCTCTAATGCCCTAAACCCTAAACCAAACAAAACCTATAAATGAACTTGTGAAATCCTTCTGTCTTATCCAAAATATAAACCAAATCCCACCAAACTAAGACTCAAATTCAGATTGCAAAACCCAAGAAATTCACAAGCAACGAGCGAAACAAACAAAACCCAGAATCAGAAACTAATATAAAAAAACTGATAATAATGACGAAGATGTGGTCAGCATTTACCTGGGTGATGCTAAATAAGATGAAGGAGCGATTGTCAAAAGCCTGAGAGAGAACAATCCTAACTACACCATTGATGGGAAAGAATATATAATAATATAAGTGTGGTGCCGATTGGAAACCTATGTGGTGGTAGTGGTCGTTAGCTCTAGCGGCTATAGAGGTCGATCAAAACGGGAAAAAGTGAGAAGAGACACGTTTGTGGAGTGATTATGGACTAGCCCTATATAAGCCCTAAATTTCTTTATTTTTTGCAATTTTCTTGTGCTACCATGGCCAATTATAGGCCAATTTGATGTGGTGAAGGTGCCACTGTGGCCAATAGCCCATGCTAGCATGCCACATGGCATTTTCCATCTATATTAATGTTTTTTGTTCACAAAAGGTCTAAAATGTAACACTTAAATAAGGTTATGATCTAAAATGGTACAATGATAAAAGATTGAGAGCCACAGATGCCATTAGCCCAAAACATATGCTAATCCTTGGGCAAGTATCGCTTTAAGTCACAAGCCTTTATCTGTTGCAGTAAACACCTTCTATTTGTTTTTTGATGGCCCAAAATCTTTGTTAAGCGTTGGAAATTGGTCATTTCATCACTTTGTGTCATGCTCAACTAAAACTGCAAGTAGAATTTAGTCATTTAGTCCCATACTTAACCTTTTTGGATAGATGTCACCAAACGTCCTAGAAATATACCCTATGTTATACATTCATTATAAAAGCACAAATTATTGCACTATTTGTCCTAGAAGTATGCAATTATTGTAATGTTTGTCTTTCATCAATTCTTGATTGGAGAGTGACAGAATGATGCAATAATTATATATTTCTAGGAAAAATAATATAATATAAAGCATACTTCTAGGATGAATTGTGTAACAGAAGACATATTTCCAAGATGAATGGTACTTCCTCTGTCCTGTTAGTTTTGCTCCATGTCATTTTGTATGTAGTTTTATGCGTGTTGCTGTTTTTTACTCATTTTCCAATTTTACCCTCCCCTTTCTCTTCCTCGTGTCAATTTTTCCCAAATTCAACCTACCTTCACCGTCATTTTTCTGGCGACACCACTAGCCCTCCATTTCAGCCTCCCACTCTACATCTCCAGCAACATTTCAGCCTCCCACTCTACATCTCCGGCAACGCCTCCAACCTTACATCTCTATTCTTTCTTCCATCCCGGTCTCCCCTATAGCCTCCAATTCGCATCAGCCTCTCCCATTTAGCCTTGATTGTAGTTGATTCCTGTCGCCTCCTCGTTGTCGCCCTGTTGTCAATGTGGGTTGCAGCCTCATTAATTCATGTTTGCCTCGTTGATTCGCCTTGTCACCTCGTCTCCCCCATTAATCGCCTCGTTGATTGCCCAATTCTGGTCTCGATTGCCTTGCTCCGTCCTCAATTCACCGACCTCACTCTGTCCTCATTCGCATCATCCTCACCGCTTTAACCTAACCCTTCTTTGTCTTCATCTCGTCCTTTTCGCTGAGAATCGGACTCTGTAGTCAACCGCACGTTCATCATAATCTCACGTCCATCGTCGATTTGCAGTGGAATCGCACGTCCGTGTCATCATGCCTTCGTCGCTAATTCATAGAACAACCTTGCCGGAGGGGAAGAGAGAGAGTGAAAGATAGAATTGAAATGGAGGATCATGAGAGTGTGTGTGTGTGGATCTGGTGGAAGAGGAAAAGGAGAGAGAGATGCGTTTTGCTGGGTATAATGGCAAATGGATTGTAAAAAAATTACTTAAAAAAGAAATGATGTAAAGTTAGGGGTGATCAGTATTCGGTTCAAACCAAAAAAACTAAAAAATTGAAATAATTTTGAAATTTGGTTATGTTAATTTGGTAATTTGGTTCGGTTTCGGTTCAGTTTTGATTTTGGAATTTAGTTAAGAATTAACCAATTTTTTTTTTATTTCATGAACAATAATGCTACCAAGTAACCCAAATTAGCTTGGATTCTTATTTTCTTTCTTTCCATGGACAATGAATCTTCTATATTGAATAGAATTTGAAAAGAAAAACAATATCTCTTTCTCATTTCATCTTTTATAGAATTTTACTACCATTTTGTCAGTTAATTCAGTTTGAACCAAACTGAATCGAAATATTTCAGTTCGGTTTTATAGACTAATTCGGTTAATTTGGTTTCTTACCATCCAAAACCAAAAAACCTAATAAACCGACTAATTTGGTTCGGTTTAAACAGAAAAAACTGAATAATCACCCCTATGCAAAGTTATGAGACTACCCAAAAAAGAAATTGAAGCGAAACTTATTAGACGGATGGAGTACATGATATAATGCATACTCTTCAACTGTAAGAGTTGATTGAAGGCAGACATTAAAGAGTTAACTGAAGGCAGACATTACAACAGTTGCATACTTTTAAGACAAATGATGTAACAATTTATACTTTCAGGACGAATGTACAATATGAGGCATATTTCTAGGACGTCTAGCGATGTAATTTGTGGCTGCTTAACTTATATATATAGGGAGGGGGGGAGACCATTGTCAATTCTAAAACTTTTCCCCCTATTTTAGTACTAAAAATCAATCCTAAAACTTAAAAAACATGCAAGCAACTAACCATTTGTTGAATGGAGTTATACATAACGAATAGAAAAGCTGACATGGAGCTTAATTTCTATTATAGCTCCACTCCACACCGATTACATGCCAATAAAAGTGTTCCCTAAAATTACTAACCCAAACACTTGTCTTGCTTTTTCCATTTGCACCTACAAAAACGTAAAACAAGGGAGATTAAAATTGAGTAAAAGTAGCGCCAAATAAGATAGAAATGGTTGTCGTATTAGTTGAATTGTAGCTACGTGTGACACATAATTAATCTAGGGTGGAGAATAATGGCAGTTAAGTTCCATGTCAACTTTTTGGTCAGCCATGTATCATCTCATGTGACTTAGGACTAATTGTTTACATATTTCATAAGTTGTGGGACTACTTTAGAAAGACATAAAATTTTAGGATTGATATAGAAAAGTTGAAACAATGTTATGACTACATATGATTTTTCCTGAAAAATAACAAACAAATCACTGACGTTTGTATAGTAGAAGAACTAACCCATTAATTAATTTGTTGGACTATTAAGCCATCATCAACCGTAGCCACTCATCATCTTCTTCTTCGCATAGCACAGAAGGGAGAAGACTATTGAAAAATGAGACAAGGGCCGCTAGTTGCTTTTTCTTTTGAATTTAGCCAATTTTCATGTAGGAAGATAATAAATTCTCCTCTAAAGCCAAGCAAGCAATCTGTGTGTATGTGATTTTTCCCTTTAATCTCATGGTTGAAAAACTTGAAAACTATGCTGTAGCAAAGTGTGGCTCAATTTGATTCTTTTGTGTGCTATAGAACACTAATGTCGCTTGTCTTCTCAACTATCTACAATCTATCTCTAGACTTTCTTGGTGGGTTTTTCAAGGGTGCCTCTTTTGCCCTTGAACTTTGACAACAAACTTTTTACCTCTTGAATTTTAATTCTGGTTCACTTGTTCCTTAAACTTTGTAAATGAGTACTTTTTACTCCCTCAACCCACTTAAATGAAACAAAAATGGCTCTTTAGTTTATAAGAGGACCGAAACAAAGATAAAAGAAAAGATGAATGACTAATTAACCATTTGTCCCATATAAAAGTTCTAGTTATGCCGTTTTAAATAGAAAATAAATGTGTTTTCTCATTTTAAACAAAACAGTCATGATCTTCTACATTGTCTTACAAATTCCTTCGAGATGAGCACCAATTAAACGGAGGTCTGATATAGCCATGTGAAACAAACAAAAAAGGGCACATTATAAACTAAATTGCTATCTTCTTTAGGGTATAATTTTCTTTAGTCTAGTAGACCTAGGATTAACAAAATTGCTGTAATTATAGGATGACCTTTATTTTCTTTAAAAAATGGTGAAATCAGAGCTTTTTGTTAGGCAAATGGTTAGTTACCCTTTACCTTTCCTTTTATCTTTGTTTTGGTCTTTACATAACCCAAAGAGCCATTTATGTTTCATTTAAGTGGACCAAGGAGGTAAAAGATACTGATTTGCAAACTTTGACTATTTGAGGGGTGAGTGAATCCGAGTCAATGTTCAAGGGATAAAATGTCCGAGTTAAAAAAGTTCAAGAGGCAAAGGAGGCTTTAGGCCATTTTTCAAATAATGTTCAGTTCTAACTTAAACAAAGTTTTGTTCTCTTATTGGTAATTTTCGGGTGGTGTCGTTTCCGTTTCTTTCTTTCTTGCCTCAGCTGTCTTTGTTGTAGCTCTTCGATAATTTCATATATAGGTGAGCACTTGATTGCTAGAAAATTTGTGGGGTTTGGTTTCCTTTCTCTTATTGAGGTGAGTGGTTTGAGTTTGAGATTTTTTGGCCTTTCACTTGTTATGACCGTGGGGATTGCTTGTCACATACGGATATGAGTTTCAATATACGATACAAATAGGAACTTATAGCTACTCTTGTATTTTTGGCGAAGCTTCTAACTACTAACTAACTATTCGTCTTGATGCATGTTGGAAGTTATGCGCATTTTTCTCCCTTTCCCCTCCCCTTCCCTCAATCCAAATAGAAAATCTCCCTGGCAAAAAAGGACGGTGAACGAAGATATTTATACCGAATTCCTACTCACAACTGCAGACAAATTGGAAGCATCAAAGTACAAAGAAATGATCCAACTTTTTGAGTTTTATTCATCTATTTTTTTTTTAAGAAAAAGAGAATTGCATATACACATGCACACACAACACTGTAGATGAAGATGATGGGCGGAGGAGAAGTAGCCCTTTCAAGTTTCAGCCAATGACCTGGTACATGTTGGAGCTAGAGAGGCCAGTTTAGAAGAGATGTATATGGCAGCTTAGGAACCTACATTGTAGACACTGTAACAACACACTGGATTCGGTACTAAAATATCTACGAATCCACCATTGCTATTTGATTAATCCTTCCGCGGTAACAAGAAACTGAACCCTGAGTTCTCACGAATCAGCGGTGGTGGTTCTATGTCCGCAATGTCTATTTGTGACATTGATTTTGATAAATCGTCCACTGAGAATGGAATGCTGCACCAAAGCAAACAGTATGTTGTCAACAGCATATTATTCCCATCCCTTCTCTTCTCCAATGGGAGGCACAAAATTTGCTCCACCTATGCATTAAAAAAGCACACAAACCTTGAATCATCGTCCAAGAGGAAGGAACTACTAACTGCGTTGTTTGAATCTTCTGTCATGAGCACTCTCATACTGCCTATTACCTGTAAAAGAGGTAAAGGAAAACAAAAAGAGAGATATAGTCGTGAAGGACATCTCAATGCGACAAAGCTCAAACAGTTCTACATCCTTTCATGCAGGAACAGCGCACAAAATATTTCCTATCACCTAGCTCAAGCAATGGAATGGATAAAAACTTACATCCGATGCTACACTGTGAGTGCCATACTTGTCATCCCAGTACATTGTACTGATTCGGTACAACTGTTGGACACTGAGGACCTGATAATTGAAGGGTACATAGATTGAGAAGCAGGGTAGATTTGAAGAATAAATAATATTGTTCCATTTGAAGGTATGTATTGTTCACCGGGCAAAGATCATGGCTTATTTCATCCAATGTTTTCTTTGGTTTTTGGTGTATCACCTAGAGCAGGCAACAAAATATCTTCAGCTAAGATTACCGCTTTTGGAATATAAATTGTGAAGAAGGAAGAAAAAGAAGTAAGATTAAGATGGAAAGATACCAAAAATCCTATAGCCTGTCTAATATGTTTGAGCTCATCCCAAGCTGAACCAGCATACTGCAAACAAAAGATGCAAAACATAAGATAACTTAGAATCTCACATATGCTGCAGCTTCTCTCAGTTACCTCATCAGTGGCCTTGTAACACCAGTGTTCCAATTCTGCAAGTCCAGCTTTAACATATTCACCATTGCTGAAGGAGCAGCACTCCCTCCGCAACAAAAGGCTGAAGGAAAAAGAAAAAAAGATTTACACAGCATATGCAAAATACATGCGAGGTGAAACTTTTGATGTCTACAAGAACAAAATTAGGATAACTAGACCAGATACCTATTAAAGAGTTGGACATTGATGAAGGAGAATATTTGTGTGAATACCTTCCGTACTAAGAATGGAGGAACCTAGGGGAAAAAATTAAAAGTTTCTGAAAAATTGGAAGCAAAGGTTTCAAACGAGAACATATTTGTAACAAAACTAGAAAAATGCAAATACATATTCAGGCAGAATGTATCAGCCAAAAACAAGTTTGTAGTATAGAAACCATATTCAGATGTCTAAATACAAAATTGAAACATGAAACCAAACAAAAAGTCCAGAGAGCAGGAAGAGGAGAGAGAGAGAGGGGGGGGGGGGGGGGGGGGGGTGGGGGAGGGGAAGATAGAGAGAGTGAGTATGAACATTCTATTTAAGAACTTAACACCCAATTCGTTTCAACTTTAGCCAATTGACTATAAAATGACTTTTTCTTATTTTTACATCTTTTTTACTTGAAATTAATTTTAATTAAAAGTCAATATTATGTACCTACAAGAATCAATTAAAAATATAATTTTTATAATCTTACTAAATTTTTATGAATTTTTCTAGTTTCAAGTCTTAAAAAAGAAAAATTCATAAAAATTTAACAACATCATAAAAATTTACTTTCAAATTGATTATTGCATCTACATAACATTAACTTTCAAATGAAATTGGTTTCACATAAAAAAAATGAAAAAGTTAAAAAAAGTCAGTTGACTTTAGACGAAACGAATTGGCCCTAAGTTTCTGGCTTTATTTGGTTAGCCGTTAGAGAACTTCCAGGGCCCCTGGATATCAAATATACTGGAAGCAAGAGTTTGCATTTCCTTCCGTCTTTTAGTGCAAAGGGCATGCATGAGTTTCACTACTGACATGATTGTGAAACTACAGGTAGAAGTAGAACACTTTGGTATAGAAACCCAATCTTGAGCGAATACCACAGCTTTCAAAAACTGTTTTCCACTCTGGAAGAGAACTATTCTCACCCCGGCAGTAATAAGAGTAATGCAGTGCCCAACTTACATGATTTGCTTTCAATGTATTCAAGAAGTTCCCAAGACTCTTAACAATCCCTTGCCAATGAGCAATCAAAATTTGCTGGGCCACGGTGCTAGCAAAAGAACGTGATCCCTTAACCAAGCTTGCTCTGGATGTTCGTGGTGCCTAATCCACAGTAAACAAACAAGAATTTTAAGCTGAAGAAAGTATAAACGACTAATGATTTCTTCCTCCGCCTGCCCTACATATATATATAGAAAAATACTCTAAGCAGTGAAGTAAATCAATAGCCTTCACCAAGCAATAGATTGGCATATAGAGTACCTGGATGCACAAACCAAGCAATGGAGATATTTCTTTCTTCAGATTATCTCTGATCATTCCATAAATCTTTTCTACATAAGCTGTAAGTTGTTGCTTGAAGAGCAGGGCAGGGTACTTCGCTTCAACTTGCCGTAAAGTGTCTACTCTTCCATCAATGCCACCGTTTATTAATGACATGTTTACACCTTGTGGAGCTCCACGGAAACTCTATTTTTTTTAACGCAAAAAAAATATATATATAAGAGCAATGAGACAGTAACAAGAGTAGCAACTATTGCCCAAGGAATCTGAAATGTCATGGAGGCATTGCTGCTATCAGTGATAAAGATTTACTTGTGTCATTCTTCCGAAAAGAGTAGCTGATGATGATCGACGGCGCTGTGGAGTCATTCCAGCGGCACCACTGGCCTTCAATGTGCGTTGGAGTAACAAAAGAAGGGTTGATGCATTGGATAACCAATAAGCCAATATATCATTATTATCTTGGGTCTGAAACAGAAATTTCAAAATTTCAAGTTCATGGTGCCTTAAGCTTTTAGAAAGAGTTTTGAGATGACAGAGGATATTTTGACCTCAATAGCATGCCCAATGGTCTGAATGATTCGATCAAAAACACTAGTCCGTTCAACTTCAAATGATCTCCACTGCAAAAGACATTTGTATATGATACAGGCTGCAACAGGTCTGTTCCCTGCAAAGCCCAAGTGTTGTGCAATACATCTGACAAGCAATTCTTGATGCTCCAGTTGTTTCTCATTAAGTGATTTTTGTGGTTTGTCCTCCACCTCAGAAAAGGTTCTGACCATTGAGGGAGCATGCAAATCCTGTTGCAATATAACAAGTCCACAAAATTATGAGAAGTAACATTTGAATATCAACTAAAGAATTGAAACAGAAAAAAGCTTGCCCTGGTAATGAGAACCTAAAAGAAAGTAAAGCTTTATTACCGGGCCCAACCTTCCCTCCAAATGACCACTTTCACCACCTCTCTGTTGACCATAAGGTAATATCTTGTGAGATCAAGGAAAGAAAAAAAATTCTTTTAAATGGTTCTGAGACCATACCTGTAGAACAGATCTTGAGCGCCCTGAGAGGAATTTACTAGGAGCCATGGACACAGCTTGTTGTCGTAATACTTGATTCTCTGATTCTACGTTGGTCAGTTTCTCTTCTAGCCTGATCAGACAGTATGCAAGAGTTCAGCTTGTAGAGAGTTTTGAAGCGGTAGTTTCCACTCTCAAATGTGTTATTGTAAGCTCAATCTGCAATATAGTTTTGCACATACAGGAGGCATGCAAAAATTTATTCACCTAAAAGGAAAACCATTCATTTTTCACCTGGTCAAGGATTCTTGGAGCTGCTGAACTTTTTTCTCTGTTTCTTCCAGTTTTTTCTCTTTCTGTTCACTTGATTCCTGCACTTCCTTGGATTTTCTCTCAGCATCTTCAGCTCGTTGCTTTTCCGACTCCAATGAAGCCTGAGGGAGAATGGCACCAACATAAACACAAGACGAATGCAAAGATGGCAAGAAACTAACAGAAAGCTGAAAAAATGGGTTTCTGATATAAGGAAATTGATCCACATGCTGCAATGATGCAATCCCAAATACCACATCAGGATGCTTTACTTTGATCAATTATTTGAACTGGAAATAAAGATCTGGTACTATAGAACTAAAAGATCTTTTTCTCACCCTATCCTGTAGGATGCAATCAGTAAAATATCTTTTGATGTGAAATAATGCGTAAAATATTTCATCTGGCAAGAAAAGGATCAGATTCTAGCAGTGAAGTTGTCTTAGAGAGCAGGGCTGGTCAAGTGAAACTAAGAAATTACACTGTTCATTTCCTATATGAGGGTTTCAACATTGTAGTCTATGCCAGCACATACCATTTTATACTGTAAATTCTTAAAAAGCATTGTCTCAATAAATATCAGTGTCTCAGTGTCTTCATGCATTCACAAACACAAACAGTCACATACAACTTGTCAGTTACAAAATTCATTCCTACCATCATCTTCATATTGGTTTCCCAGCCATGATGTTCTCCTAAAGTATCAATTATTACAGGAGATTCTTTAGAATGATTAATATGAGCTTTAATAAAAAGGTAGAATCATCAAAATATGATCTTCCTTATCTATGTGCACCTTTTTTCTTGCCCTGATGACCACTATCCAGATTTATCTGATAAAGAATCCATAGTTTTCAGCAACCAACTGATAAATTAGGAGACAACAGTTTCTTCATCTGGGTTGCAGAGCACTAGAAAGTTTTTTATGATTCTTAAAAAGGGGGAAAAAGGGAGAAAAAGGGAGAAGACTAGGAGAAAACAGATTTTCATCTAGTGAGGGGTACAGGGAAAACTTTTAGGATTTTGAAAATGAACAAAAAGGGAAACAAGAGAAAACTCAAGAATGATTAGAATGAAATTTTATACCTTTAGACCCTCCACTTCTGCCGACAGGGATTCAATTTTTTCAGTATCTTGAACTAAAACTTCTGTCTCTTGGACAACAGCTGGTGCTTCTTCAATAGCTTTCTTTGCAGCCTCTCGTTCTTTGACAATCAATGCATTCGCCTCATCAATTTTATTTTGCATTTCTTGCATCGAGTTCTGCAGTTTTGCTACTTCCTTTGCCTTTTCTTCTTCTAAATCTGTCTGCACCCAACAGTTGAAGGATACTTGTGACTTAATGACTCTGAACAGCACATAAAACACCAAAAGACTTGTAAAGGAATAAATCAATACCCTTAGACGCTTTTCCAGTTGTAAACGCCATGTCAGTTCCTCTACTTTCTTCTCCAGTTTATCCTTTGCCTCTTTCAGTGCACCTGTTTCTCTTGAAGCCTGCAAACCGATGTTAAGAAAAGGAGGTCTGGGAATGAAGCAGGTTTTGAATGCGTTCTCGGAAGAAACAACACAAAGAATGCACTTAACAGTATGTGATACGGTATAACTGAACCAAACATAGAATAGATATTCAGTGTAAAACGTAATTAGTTTTAACATCCATCTGAATCAACTCACCGATGGCATCATCCCCATAGATTAAAGAGGATATGCCACTGAAATTTATATCTTCTGCATTCTATAGTTTCTGATAAACAGAAGTGCTTAAATTCAGATAGTTGCACTTACACCCAAAAGCAACCAAATAACATAAACTATTCCAAATATTTTTTGCGTGATATTATATTTGTGACACTAAAACAATCAAGGACAACCTAAACATGTATTAACAGGGAAAAAAGGATTTCAGGAAACTGATACAGTTATTTGATCAGCATTAGCATACCTAAACATGTATCCATAATTGCACCTACAGTCTTCATCAAGCTAGATGATTGCAAAGGCTCATTTTTGCAATTATATTTTAAACTATTCAACACGGGAACCAAGCTTGACTGGCTACTTTTCAAAACCAAGGAAGCAACAAACAGGTTGTCAAGCTTCACACTTATAGGCATCAGAAGTATCTCCACTCTTTCGCTGGCATAAATGTATGGCCTCGAGACATCAACTTCAAGTTAGGGTTAAATGTGTAGAGCACTCTAAGATAAGAAGTTTTCATACTGACCATTTTGAGCTTTCTAAGCTCTCTCCTTGCAATTCTTCCTCTCCATCTAGTCTGTGCCAAAATGCTTCCTCTCTTGAGCCTCTTATAGTAGGAGGAAGCTTTATGACAACGCCATCGAGCCTGCAGTTTTACTATGTATTAAGATAAAAGGACACTTGCACTGAGGATTGACAAGAAAAACGTTTTGAATCTCATAATAATAGAACCTGCATAATTATTGCTGCTTTAGTTCTCTTCCTGAATCTAAATTCTTTCCAAGCAGCCATTGACCGTAGACCTGTCTGTAAGACAAGGGCAGAAAAGTGGAGTTTCTTATAGGACTTCCTAGTCTGGTATCCAAGTGTGTGCTTCTGGATTTTCACAGTAGCTGCTTCCCTTCTCATGTGCTCATAAACTCGGCAAGCCAATCCTCCTACATATAGCCCACAAGTCCATCAAATATATGCAAAATAAAACACACCTATTTGTTGGTGCCTAATGTTATATATCTAAAATGCTAATCTCATGATTTAAGTGTCCGTTTTGATTTTGAGTGTCACACCTCTACATAGAGACTGCAGTTTGACAGCAGCCTTTTGCAATGAGAGGAATCGCTTGCGAGTTATGTGAGTACGTATACGCCTTTGTATAGTTTTGGCAGCATTGCTGAGTACCTCTGCCCTTCGTGCATCTAGTTCAGCCATTTGGCCTGCTCTTAAAAATACTTTGGTTTTTCCTATCTGCAGATTCAACCTCAAGGCCAGTGAAACAGTATCCTTCTAACATATTGGTGCACGAAGAATTTTTCTAACCATGGCAGGTATAACCAGCACAATAAGTAAAGGAACAAGCAAGATAAATTTCACCTGAAACCCTGCTAGCCCCTTCTTTTCCAAAATTTTTTTGCATGCAGCCTTTTCCTCATAGCTGGCATCAAGTGAATTCAGAAAACAAAATGTTCAAAAGGTCAACTAAATGATCATTGTCCAGGAAAAGAAGAAAAGTATCAGATCATTCTGGCACCTTCACAACCAAACAGATTATAACAGTTTCTCCCCTAAATGCACTTTGTTGTATAAAATAAGACTACTTGCCTTCCTTCCAAAACCTCTGGTGCTAGAAGTCCAAATCGGTTAATGAATTCGAAGAAAGGTTTCCGAGTTGGATATCCAGCACAACTGATTCTGATTGCCTCTAAAACACCCTACAGGCTTAAATGTAAGTTACAGCTGAAACCCTAGAAGATGATGATAATAATAACAACAACAACAAACAAACAAATAAACAAATAAATAAAATTGAAACTGAGAAGTCAAAGAAATAAGCACAAATCACTACTCACGCCACAACGTAGTTGTTGCATAATATTGAGATTCTCAAATACAGCAGGTTTTAGTAGGTTGTTCGGCTTTACACATCTTATATAATGGGGTTCCGTAGAATTCAATGTCTCCATGAGCTGTTGTAATTGTAGCTGCAAAGTTCAAAAAGAAGGTAGTTTACTTCCCTCTATCAGAATGAGGTCAGTAATTGCAATTATCACAGAACATAAAAGTAACTACTACTTTATCCCTTTCAGAACATCCGGTAAAATGGAGTAACTGCTGCTTTGCAGATTATATGAAAAGCAAACCAACCTTAAAACGGGAACCAATTGAAGAAAATTTGGATGATTTAGATGTTTCTTCAGGTAAAGGGGGGAAAAGGCCCGCTACGAAAGAGCATTTGGAAGCACTCAACAAGTCTTGATGCTCGGGAACAACATAGTCCTTGTTTTTGTCTAAAAATTGATTGGATTGGTAAAGGACCTGAAATAAATGTGATCAATATGTAAAACGAATAAAGTAGCACCTCTTAAATCAATTGATGCATCAGCAATAGATGTACTTCTCCAGCATAATGAGAAATCGTGAAATCTGTGCGGGATAGTTTTGGCTTAATGAAGCGCTTGTTGTTCTTAAATGTCTGATAAAGCTTGTTTGAGAAGGTTTCATGTGTTGACTTGGGGAACATACTGAAAGAAAGAAAAATTTACAGTTTCAGAATAAGAGAATATCTGTTATTATGCTGGGAATAAAATGTCTTCTTTATCTCTATATCCTACAGTACCAAACAAGTAGCAATTCAAAAACTGAGAAGGCAAAGAAAAACTGTATTTAACAACACAAAGGAGAAACCGAATCAATAAAGAAATTGATTTTAGGCAAATTTGCCTGACTGCAATTTATAGTTGCAATTCAATAGTTCGTTTAGTCTTAACTACCAAGGAATTGCAATCCAATGCAGAGGGCTGAAGTACATATTGCCTTAGTTTCCTTTTTTTTTTCCCCCCCTTTTCCCACAACATCAAAAATTGAAATGGATTTTTAGCTGGGCACAAATTTCTCAAAGGCAAACATAAAAACATCGTACCAAGCTTCATCAAGGAGAGCAATAATTCCTCCAGGTTTCTGCCAACAAAAAAGAAAATACAACACGTCAAGACAAAATAGAGTACATAGAAACATTGGCAGGGTTATCTGTCGACCAATCAATCAACTAAGCCTTAACATCAACCTGTTGGGACTGACCAGATGAATCTTGTCTCCATTCTAGTCAATTCAAGGTAAATTCTTCCTTGAGCTCTAAAGGAGCAAGATCCATTTTCACGACTGCTAGCCAAGTTTATGTAACCCTTGTTTCGTCTCTCCCTCCTATATCTAGCCCATCAAATACATAGCAGAGCATCCATTTTTCTACTTTGGATGCCAAAACCCTAAACAAATGACATGTTGAACCAAAACTCGTATGTAGAAAAAGAAATTAATACAAACCCATTCCATGGAGCATTAGATGGCTAAAATTTTCCCTATATGGGAAAGTATCCTATTTTCTTTTTTTGTTCAGTCCCAAGGCAGAGTTCATAAGCCTAGCTATTCCCATTTTGGGCAGAACAGATAAAAGTACTTGCTACAAATACCACCTTGTTGAAAATTTGAGAAATAGAACCATGTGATCTGTTGTTTCTAGTTCCCTATCATGTCAATATACAACTGACATTTTAGAGAACATGTCATAGTTAATTAAATCTCTCTCTCTCTCTCTCTCTCTCTCTCTCTCTCTCTGCAAAAACAGTCTTTCCCTTCTCAGTCTTTATAAAGACTCCTTATTTTCATAGATGCTAAGAATTTTCCAAATCTGGGTATGACTGTCATGCTGGCCTATCAAACAATAAATATCAATGTCATGATGTTGGTATTAGGACTACATATATCAATAATACAGCAGAATAACCTTTTCAATAAGATCCAGGACATCTTGATTATCAACAAATTCAATATAGCTCCAATCAATCTGCTCCTTTGTGTATTCTTCTTGCTCCATCTTAAATACATGCTAAAGAACACAACAGAAACTCTTAATCCGCATTAAGTTTGACAGGAAAATACAGACAAACTGATAAATTGTGCCATTACCTGATTGAAATGCTGTTGCAATTTCTCATTAGTGAAATTAATGCAGAACTGCTCAAAACTGCAAAGGAAAACAGCATGAACTTATGCTAAAAAAGTGCTGATTCATAATCACTAATCCTTTTTCCTATCTTCAATAATCATTCTTTTGCTTCTATATTTTTCATTGGAATTGGCATTGCACGTACCTATTAGTCTTAAAGCTTTCAAAACCATAGATGTCGAGGACCCCAATCAGAGATTTTGAGTTAGCATCTTGTCCGATTGAATTATTAATTTTATCCACCAACCTGTTCAACATCAAGTACCCTAAGCTGTCTTGCTATTTAACATTTTTAACTTAAAAAGCATTCCAGTTTTACACAATCACTAAGATATGAATCATGACTATTATACCAATCAAATAATCGTGAATATATTGTCTTAGCCAAACCATCCCTGCTCACAGATGCACTTTCAGGGTCAAGGCTTCGCTTGATTACTTCCTCTGGAGTGATCATGACACGCTTACATAAGGCATCTTCTAAGGCCTGGGCATCACACCTTAAAAAAAATTATACTTAAGTAACTCCATAGCACTATAATGGGTTGATATAACAAGAGCATGAGAAATTGAGGAAAAAGAAATACATGAGAAGTTCTGCTGTTGTTTTAAGATGAAATTTGGCCTGATCATCTTTTGGTATTGATGAATCTACCTCTTTCCCCTTACTAAAACATATATTTCCAAGATGTAGAATTGCTGCAACAACTCTGAAAATTGCTTCCTGAAAAAGGAAAGAGTGGAGGGCAGGAGAAATTAGATCAGAGCCGTAGTACAAACAGCTCTTCCAAAAAGGGAATTCAGTATCAGAAGAGAACTTTGATCACTTTTCTAGACAAACTACCTGCTCTTCCTTACTAATTCCAACAATATCCATAGCCCTCCTTGTTGCTAGATAATCATGTGCATCACTTACACCAACCAGTTCATAACAATTTGACTGATTCAGATAGTGAAATGTTTTCGGGTTCCCCAACTTGTACTTGTCAATTTCCTGGCATTACTTGAATGTTAAGCCAGAAGTTATGAAAAGTAAACTGTATAAATGTTGTCTGGAATGGAGGACCTCATGTACCATACTATCAAGCAAGAATATACCTCCTGAGGTGCAGCACAAAGCAGGTAAAAACAGTGATAGTTGCGCTCAGGATCAGAAACCTGACAAACCCGTGACCTCTCTAGAAGGTAGGTTCTAATGGCAGCCCCTGAGATTCTTCCATGCTTATCAAACTGGATCTCAACAAATTTGCCAAAACGGCTGCACCAATATTAATTCAATAAAAACATCAACACAAAACAAAAGCTTTAAGAAAAATAAAAACAAATATCATAAGTCAAATCATCATAACTTCTATATACTAAATTACTGTAAGCAAGGGGAAGTAATTAATCTGACTAAAGAAGATTTATTCACACCGTAGGTACCAAATGAGGAAGAGTTTTAACCTGGAATTATTATTTCTAACAGTTTTAGCATTGCCAAATGCTTCAAGGACTGGATTAGACTGCAGTCAATCAATAGAAAAGTTCTATTAGCAACGAAGCAAATCAACAGCAATACTTTGACAGAGGTTATCACATGATATGTCAAATTTCTCCAATCATAAAATTCACTCATACTTCAAGAACTTGTTGCTCAACAGTTCGTCCTTCAGTGGCAGCCCGACCACCCAAAAAGGCAAGGTATTGCATAAGCATTTTCGTTGTCTCAGTTTTACCAGCCCCACTTTCACCACTGACCAGAATTGAATTGCTTTTCCGTTCATTAACCATGGCCCTGATAGGAGGTTCAGAATTTCATCAACATTTATTGTGTTGCTAATAACAAAAGAAAAATGATAGCATGTTTATAAATACAAGAATTATGAAGAACCTGTATGCAACATCAGCAACTGCAAAAACATGGGGACTTAATTCTCCAAATGGTGCTCCCTTATATTGTTGCATCATGTGACTATCATACAGATGAGGAAGTTTTTGGAATGGATTGATTGCAATAAGAATGTTTCCAGTATAAGTCTGCCACAGCATCAGAATTTCAGAAAAGATACTTGTTACAAAGGGCAAACTATATGAGAGAAGGGAAGAAGAGCTCACATAGATTTCATTAAGTTCATATCTAGTTTTTAGATTCTGCAGCACCCCAGGCTCATGCAAGTATGATAACTTTGTCATGTCATCAACTCCACCAGCAGGAGCTTCCATATCTTTTGGATATATTTTTGATAAATTTGCAACAACCTTAACATCAAAAAGGTAAAAAAAATGAAAAACAGACTCCAAAGGAAGATGGAAGAACTAGTTTAGTAAATTAATTATTCATGACAAATTGAAACACATACACACAAAAATGTAAGATGAATTCCTTCTTATTTTTCTAAGTAATGGATAGTGTGTTCTGTGGTTGCGCATGCATGTGCGTACATATAAGTGCATGAAATGAAAAAAGTTCTGCTATAATATCATGAAAATGGAATTTGCTGAGTTTGTTGAAGACCATCTCAACTTCAAGCGCTCTAAAAATCCTTCAATTAACAGTGATTTAAAAAGCTGCAGAAGCCAAATTTCCAAAAACGAACAACTCACTTCACACTGACATTATAATGATTTTTTACATGAACTATAAGTAGAACATAATTCTACAACAATCCCTCATAAATGTTCACTTGAATAGGGCAAAACTAGACAATAACCAAAGGAATCTGCAAGACATACTGTCCAAATACCTTCTTCCCATCAGTAGTCTCAATTTCAGCTTCGTTTCCTGTAATTTTGGAAACTTGGCCATCAATCCAAGATTCAGTTGCATCTTCAGTCCAGACATGAGACCCTACGATAATGTTAACTGAAGTTGCCTGCAGTAAATATATTCAAAATTTTGAATGAATTTTTGCAATAGAATATGAAATCATTAACTTTATAGGGATCTGTCTTTGTGATCACATACTATAGTCATAGAATAGGATAGCTCAAATCGTAATGCCAATCAGAATAGTCCCCCAAAGTTTTGGTCTTGATGTTCTAGTAGAAACACACAATTTTGTTGTTCTAATCTCAGCCGCTTTCAGATTGATTTTTGGCCTTAATTAGTACACGTCTAGCATGCCTTACAGAAAACTGTTATACCAGCAACCTGGGTTTTTCCAAGAAGCTGGCGCACTAGTTATGGCAAGCTAAATAGCTTCCTTTCTATCTCGAATCCCAGCTATGAACATGTGTCAACATGTTATATCTAAAACTTTAGACGTATTGCAAGAAAACTAGTATTGCCGTCATGCCTTTATTTATCCCTCTCTACACAACCGTCTCTAAACTCAGTATTGAACCTTTCCTCTCTCTCAGGCCATATACATGGATTTAACAACATATGCAAAAGCATTTTGTTACGAAGAAACAATTGGAAGCATAAAAAAGAATTCATGATGCAGAAGTTGCCCTTCCAACCTTCCAGTTTGATTCACATTGCATTTGAGTTCCAGCCATCATAAGAGTCATACATTCAACCACATTATTTCACAATTATATCGAATTTAATGAATTAAAAGAAAATAGATCACATAGAATCCAACTAAAAATGCAGAATACCATTCCAATGCTCTCAATATAAAGCTCCACTACGCATATTTTGCTTCACCAGCTGAAGCAGCTGCCCTAAAAATCAACCCTTCAATTTCGTAACATAAAACTTCCAAGTCTACCAAAAATTTCCCAACAGATCAAAAACTCATCTTTCCTCCAGGAAACCAACAAGCAACCCAAAATAAAAGACCACAAGTGCCAGAATGTTTCTGTAATGGAGAAACCCTCAGAGAAGAAAGGGAAGACGTCGAGTTCTGAGGAAGTAAGGGAAAACTGAGAAGGGGGGTAAAAGAGAAAGAAAATTTGGGGGCCGTTTCGTATGTAGGGAAGTGAATATTGGGGACGACTGGGGATTGAGAGAGCGACATTGTTCAGAGCTTCCTTTGAGTTCGGTTCCTCTGGCCTTTCGTTTCGCGCCAATTCGTGGCTACCAGCCAAGTCGTCTTCTTCCTTCTCTCTCATGTTTTCTTGGGTCTGTCTTTTTCTCTCTAGGGTACATCCGGTTCCATGAAAAGCCGGTGCAACTTATCGCATCGTCTGACAGCTGTCCTCTGGCTGTAGATAATGCTATTGGTCCCTCGTTTTATGAAATCGTTTCATATTTGTCACAGATCTTTCCTTGTATTCAATCTACGTACCACGTCTATCTCTTAGGCATAATTTTAAATACCAATATACCATTTACCACAGATATACTGTATGCGGTATACCAATTGTTGTATGGGCCGTTGTTATTTTACCAAAGAGAGATTGGGTTCTTTTTTTTTTTTTCTTTTGATACTATCACAGGGGTGTTCCGACCAAATAAATCAGGTTAATTATCGTTCGTAATTTGTTGGTTGATGGTATAAATAAAATTGTTGAGCACTATACGCCATACAAATGTATATCAACAAATGAATAAACAAATAGCTAACAAAAAAGCAACTATACGAAAACGCTAAGGCCTCCAAACTGAAATCTCAAATTTATTTATCAAGTCAGACATAAATGTATTTCATGCCACAGTTTTGTGTTCCTACAAAAAAGACATATGAGTAATGATCATAAATTATGTACTTGATTGATCATGGCGATGGAATTGGAGGTTATGATATTGATATGTTCTGGCACTTTTGGGATTTAGGCCTAGACCAACTTTACAACAGTAAGTTCTCCTTCGGGGGCCGTTGTTGGTGACAATCTTGGGCTTCTAGCTCGCCAAGGCCTAGAAAAGACACAGTTGAAAATAGGACGGACGCTTGAAAAATTGAAATAGGAGCTATACATATCAAAGTAACCTGCATATATCTATAACTTAGGTTTATTTTACAGATGGTAGGTTTGTCTTATCTTACAGTACAGGCAGTCTATTTCTAGTATTCGTCCAAGTTACATAATTTAGTATATTGTTCGTGGTCCATTGATGGTGGCACTTGAGGTCTAATCTAAAGCACCTTTATGATCATGAATGTCTACTGAGGATCGAGATTAATTCACTGTGCAGAGACAGAGAATTTGTGATCTGGTGATTAATATAGTTTTGTAGGAGTGATTTCTTTAGTGGACATAACCTTAAATCGAAGTTCACATACAATACAATCTCTTAGTTTTTTTGTTTTTATGATGATTCTTTTTGAAAAATTTTCCCAGGTAGAATCTTCTCTACTGTTATGCAATTAACCCTGAATCGAGTATTTGTGAAGAAATAATTAAGTTTTCTTTCTCCTTGATAAATTAAATAGGGCAGATGTTTTCCATTCCTCTGTAGCCGCCTAACCTGGCTATGATCAGCAGATTTTTAACCTTAAAATTAATAAGGCTTCACAGCCTTCATTAATCCATGCGTATTTGTCCCAGCCACCAGCTCAGTTGGCAAAGGCGCTGGACATAGAACCAGTTCAACTCCTCCCCCTCCCACCATTTCCACAACAGTAAGTGTTGTTTTGGTTGTTTTTTGAGGTCCCAGATATATACTAGGTATCCCCTCCCTATAGCATAGATACTTGCTTTCAACTTTGTAGCCTAATTCTGTGTACAAAAAGAAGCTACATATATAACAGATAATTTCTGAGCCAGATCAAAATGGACTGGCTGAAAGAAGCTGTGCTGATGCAGATCATGTGAAGGAACATGAGCCTGGAAGCCAAGGAAGAAGACGAGAGGAAATCAGCAGTAGCCCGCCTAGCATATGGCTGGTGAACAAATTGACAGGCACCCTACTCAAATATAGAACACAAAATGTGCTTTTTGACAATCCATTATTTTTACGGCGGCCCAAAAACATAATCTCGCTTCAACTCGATCGTTTGGAATTCTCAGTAGATCTCGAGAACTTTCGTATCTGATTGTATCGCGAGGGTGGGGGGAACAGGATTATAAGCAGCATTTTTTGAAGAAAGACATGAAGCAGTTGACCTAAAATATACATGATAGATTTTCATCAAGTCCACTGTCATCACCGGAAAAGGACAAAACGACTACAACCTAGATTTTCCCTAAGATGACAAATCTCTAGAGCAAAAGGCTTCCACCAAATTCTCTTATCCCCGAAGGTCCATCTTCCTAACTTAATTATCCTGATTTCAGTTCAGATGCTACCACAGACCGTCACCACTCAGTTGCCATCATCTGATGCTTTCAAGTAGAGCGCGGCACCTCCATCACCACTCTCTCCTCCAGAGCTTCCCCCACGACCTTCTGCGCCCAAACTCCCGATATCTTGCTTGCCCCCACTTGTCATCCCCCGGCCACCAGCATGCATTCCTTCTCCGGAAGAGCCACGCCCAAAATCAGGAAAACCACTAGCTCCAAGTCCTCCACTGCCTCCACCAGTGCCGGCCTCGCTTTGCAGCATGTGTAATCCACTGCTTCCACCAGAAGTCATGCCAAGCTGGTTATGCATAGCCTGCTGCTGTTGCAGAGCTGATAACTGCTGCTGCGTGTAAAACATAGAGGAACGGGCAGCCATGAGTGATTGTGGGGACATCTGTTGAGCTTGTTGGTGTTGCATATATGCTCCTGGCTGTATGATGCCACTTGAAGAGAACTGCAAGCAAGTGAACAAAAAGCATCATTAGCGTAATCACTCCATTGAATAGATCACTGGAAAAAATGTTCCCGCAAAACTATGGTGCAGCTGAAACAAAAGTCACTTGTTCATCACCACAGAACTGCCCCCATAACATTCTTGGTCTCAAGGAAATACACATCATTCAGCCATTTGGGCCGAGAGTAAACAGTAACAGTTGACTAATTCTTGGGTTTGAGGCCAAAACATACCTCATTCCGGCTGTCAAGGAAAACAAATCAGATGCCTATCCTTACCCCAGACATAAAAGAGAACTATGAGATTGCCCCTTTTATTCTGGGTTACAGAAAACAGAACATGTCCCATAAACAAGGAAACAAAAATGAAACGACTACCTGAGAATGAATGGTGGGTGGCTGGGGTTGAGAATCTGCAATTGCAGCCAAGTACATGAGATTCCTCTGGAGCCTTGCTTGGTTCCTGAAATCATAGCCACAAACATCACTGGATTTTCTGGCTCTTACAAGCACAATAAAAGCTTTCAAGTTCCAAGCATTCTAGGGAATATTTCAGTAGCTGTCTGCTACATTTTTACAGCTACTGGTTCCAATCACGTGCATGTTATCTATGCTTCAGCATAAAATAGCGTTCAAGCTAAACCATAGACCCAAATTCAACTTCAGTCAACATCAACAACCAAAACAATGCCCATGTGCATTCTGATAAAGTTTCTCCAGACATTATACTTTTCCACAAGTTGATCAAAGGTAACTCACGGATTTACAGATAGCTCAACATCGCAAATACAGTTCTTGAAGACATTGTTTTGATTCTAAGACATCCAAGTTTCAACATTTTGGAAAGGCCAGAATAGCAGAGGACAGAATTTCTAGATGCCTTAGAGCATTCACCCATCAATACAAGTAGGGATGCTGAAATATCACAGGTGAAGCAGTGAAATTGCGGAACATAAATCTCGAACCGATAGTGAAAAGGCACAAGGTCTTACTCTGCACATTCACTCAGCTTGCCTGAGTTCTGACTTTCAACAATTTTTAAGATCAACGACTTGTTTTCGTCCAGGTACTGCAGGCATACACAATGAAGCAATACCACAATAAGGAGCAAGAATCATTGGGAATAAACAAGAGCTTAAACAGGAATTGACTCGTACAATTGTGTTAAAGATGCGCCAAAAACAGGGTGAACTAAACATGCGTTTTTACATAGGTAAATGCCTAAAGTAATCCTAGCACCAAAATGCGACAGCTACACTAGTTTATTGCCACACGACACTGGCATGTGCAGATTCCAGCTAAAGTGGAGGGCAATGCTTGCATGACAGAAAAAAGTAGGCACAATCTGAAGCAAGATTAAAAATTGACAACCTTACAGAGGACCACCATTAAGTGACCTTTAAGGGCGGACCACATTAGCATGCAAATAACCGTATGCCAGAAAAGTTACTAAAGGAGGACCACTAAGAGAAATGCATCTGGGAGAATGCCCCTGTATTGGTATGTACGAAGAACCAAATGACTTATCAAGCATAGAGCATCCCAAAGCATATACAAAAAAGGGAGACCTTCCATTCCTCTATTTTTCTTCAAATACGGTGTGCAGAACGACTTTGTGTAGAGTGCATTGTAAAAGCTCGATTTTTGAACAACCATTAGTTGAAGGATCTCCTCCCCTCGTTAAATATTTGTCCAATACCCGGCCTAATCGTAGCAAAGCTCATTGGCCATTTTAGAAATGAAGAAAACTACATCGATTCTCATAAAATCGAATACATCAAAGCTCTATGACATAAAACTAAATGTTCCAATAATGCCAAGCTTCCTAGTGCTAAATTCATGCATGTAGGAACACCGAAACCTGTCATGATGAATGAGATCATCAAAAGAAACAAGCATACAGCATACTTGAACCAACTGACATTTTGCGAATCACCACTTTTTTATTCTGTGAACTGTAAGAAAAGCATCCTACTCTTATACTCCATTTCCCTAATCAAAACTCGGACATGAACCAAAAATAAATGGGCAGAATAAGAGAAGTCAAGAATGACAATATTTATATCTACTAAATCAAAATCCAGTATGTAAGCTCCCATACACACTCATCAACGTCCAACAACTAGATAAACCCTCCAATAGTGAAGAAATAGAAACAACTGCAACCCAGGAATACAAAAGTGGTAATCAATACAACCGGGGAAAAAAAAATTGAAAATGAACCAAGTGTTTCAGCTTACAGAGAGATACTAATATATAAACACCGATGAGAAGTACCGACTCCAGAATAAATAATCATCACTTAAATTAATAATTACTAATTGATGATAGTATTAATGACACCAGATAATATCTAGAAGCTATTAGCCACTAAAGACGGATGCGTTTGAAAATACTAGAGAACAAAGTACGGACAAAAAGAAAACACAGGAACAAGAAATACCCATTTCCCAAAAAAAAAAAAAAACACTCACTACATACAAAAGACGAATACTTTGTGAACCAAATGAATGTTACAGAGTACTAACCTGATAAAAAACACACCAGAATTCCAAAAAGAAGAAATACCCCTTTTCCAGAAGTCACAAAACACCGAATATAAAAGACAAAAACTTTGAGATGAAACAGAAGATTGATGCATATGGGTTGGCTGATCTTGGGCTAATTGAAAGGATAAAGGCAGAGAGCTTTTAGGAAATACTACAGAGTAAAAAGAGAAGCAGATAAAGAGAGGCACAGAGAGGGGGAGGTGAAGCGAACCTGTTGAATGTGATCAGTTGTGACGTTGTTGGGATAATAAGCCGCCATCATGGGCTGCATCTGCATCAGGTGCTGCTGCATTTCTTTCTTATAAGCACTCGGCAGAAAGACACACTTTAAGTTGTGGGATATTTTTTTTTCCCTCACGTTCTCTGAGGAAAAAAGGGTCCTCCTCTAAAAAACAGAGCTTTCAAGAGAAGGGTCGCTGCAAAAATACAAAGGGTCTATAGAGATACCCCCTGCTTTAAAAAGCTGTTTTCACTTTGCCCTCCTCAGTTTACAGAGAGATAGAGAGGGAGAGCACCTCACAGAGATATTATAAATATAAGGACAGAGGAGACAGGAGGAGGCAGTGAAGCTCACAGCTCTCTCTCTCCAATCTATTATGAGGTGAGAGAGGGAGGCGGTTTTTTGCCTTCTGGGGTTTTGTAGGTTTCTCAGTGCTTCTCACTCTAGAGTTGGGTGTCACGTGACAGAGATGAGAGAGAGAGATAGAGAGATGCCAGTTAGTGAAATATGGTATCTATCAAGCAAATCACAGTTACAAGACATGTCTGTTGGTCATAGACCGCTTGGTCCAAAGCTTTTCTGGTCGCTTTTATTGCAGCTTTGATGAGTTAGTGGTGACGTTAAGAGATTCCACTGGAGTCCAAAATAGCGCGTGCGATGCCCGTTCCTGTTTTTCCATTTTCTTTTTTTTTTCCTTTTTGCATAAAATCCAATATCATTATGAATAATATTTGTTTATAATGAAAATAACATTTTTATTAACTTTTTATTTTTTGGGAAAAAAATTCATAAAAGTTAAAAACTTTAAAAAATATTATTCTATGAATTATTATATCTATAAAATGTAAAATTTAAAAGACATTATTTTTTAGATGAATATCATAAAAATGAGAATAAACTATTTTAAATTATTCAAAACTAATGCTAATAACATGTACCTATATAATTAAATTTTAAATTAATTTGGTTATAGAAAAATCTTAAAAATGAAAATAGGTCATTTTCGATTAACCTCACTTAATTAATGCTAAATGAATTAAGTTTTAGATTTAAATAATTCAAACAACCTTCAAACCTAGTTCCTGAGAACTGATTTGATAATGTTTCTGTTTTAATTTCATGCTTCGAAATAATGTGTCTTTTAGGAAAATTTGAAAGTGAAAATTTAGTTCAAGCAATATTTTTCTGAGAATATTAAAAAAAGAGAGAATAGAACTTTGAATTCTTTTTCAAAAATATTGAAAATAGTTAACAATTTTTTCTAAAAGTTTGTAAATATTCAATGGTTTTCCATTCGGGCTCCGGCCCATAACTTCTGAAGTTTACCTATCCAAAAACCCGCGAAATAATCTTGAACAATATTTCACTGAGGGACATCTTGTACTATCACAAAATACACATGAAGTGTGAGACATCTTTTTGGCTATTGAAAAAAGAATAAGATATTTCCAAACATACAAAAATCTGCATAAAAGTTATTTCATAACGATAACACTTTCATTGATTGAAAAGAATTGTGTACATTGCTTGCCTAATTTTAAATTCAATGTTTTGTGCATAAATTTATTGATATTAGTGTTGTGGTCCGTAACTATTTTGAAAGTTTAGCGTTGCTAACAGAATTATTGGAAATTGGGACCCAAACCAAGAATTCACATGCCCCCTGCAAAGTATCGTCCAGTCCATCTCCAACTGGCCAGCCTAATAGACCCTTTATGTCCATCATAAAGGTCAAGCAAAGTCGATTTGATCCAAATCATTCTCCTCAGCCACCACCATCCTCCATCACATGATCAGACTTCTCTCTCTGAAAGTTATGAGCTAAGCCAAAGATTTTGGATGTGTGTTGTGGGACTCTCATCGCAGTCAGCCCTCAGCACCTTGGCTGGGGTCAGGAGGAGTGGAGGACCAATGTCCAAAGCCCGGTTGGAGTGGTGGGTTAGGTAACTGGGTGTCTCAAAGTCTCATCCTTTTCCTGCTCCTGCCTCTCTCGATCTCATTTAAGAGTTAGGACTCCGACAAACTTTTTGCCCATTAAAAAACAGAAAAGGATAAAATGAATTCTGTGTTAAAATTTTGATTGGGGTCAGCAGAACAGTGCAGAGAAATGATGAATGGTAGGTGGTGCTCCCATCTTCACAAACATGATGGGTGGTTAGGGTGTCTCATTGATTAGTGTACTCTAAATTCCAATCCTGTCTTTTCTCCTCTTCCTGTTTTTCCTTTTTTTTTTTTTTACTTACTTTAATTTTTCATTTTCGCTTTATACAGTTATACTCTTGTAAGTGTGCTGTATGAATATTTTGCTGCTGCTTCTCCTTCACACAAACGTCCTTTTCTGCTGCAGTCTGCTCCGCCCTTCTTATCCCCACTGGCTTAAATTCTGTACTTCAACTTAGGGCTGTTTATTGACAGTAGTTCCAAAGAAGTACATAACCACGTTGCATTTTTGCTTTGATAGGTGAAAAATTGAATTCCCACTGTCAATAAATTATTACTCAAACTTCAATTAAAAAGTTTATTGTTAGAGGAACTTCCCAGACTTTGGCTTTTACAGTTTTAGTGCATGACAACAAAAACACATCATTTTAACTCCCATTATAAATACGTTGCCGAATGTCATAGTTTTCATTTTCAATCCATCGGCACACATACAATAAAAACGAGTAACTTTGCACAAATAGTCCCTGACCTTTTGTCATTGTTTCCTTTTAGTCTCTAACCTATCAAATGTTCTATTTTGGTCCTAAACCTATTAAAATTGTTTCATTTTAGTCCCTCACTAGATGAAATTCATTAACTCAGAATAATTACCTAATAGAAACTTTTAAAGTACTAATTTAAATATTCAGTAACTTTCTTCCGGTAAATTTAAACAGTTTAATATTTTTTAACAGTAAATAGAAAATTTAAATTAATAATTTTTTCTTTCTGAATGAAATAAGTTCAATTTACAAAGAGGAAAAAGAAGTGACTTAAATTTTTTATTAACTATAAAAAAATTATTTTACAGATTAAACTTATTATAAAACAGTTACCAGATAATTTAAATTATGATCTAAAACATTGCTATCAAATAAATACTTTGAGTTAACAAATTTTATTAAATTGGGACCAAAATGAAACGTTCTCATTAGATTTAGGACTAAAACAAAATGTTTTAATAGGTTTAGGAGTAAAACAAAACATTTAATAGGTTAGGGACTAAAGAGAAACAATGACTAAAGGTTAGGGACCATTCATGAAATTTACTCCAATAAATACGAATCATTGTTATTATGGAAGTTGTTAATGTGAAATATTAACTCAAAAATTACTTTCATAACAATATTCCGCAAAATAAAGATCTTTTTAACACCAAAATTATTTTTATCCAATAAAATTGAGACAACTCTCTTCTAATTGGGCGAGACATGAAACTAGAGCTCCCAAGTGCGTTAGTTTAAATTTGTTCTTATTCTAGTACGGTTTAACAAAAATCATTTTTTATTTCACGTCCAGACTATTAACTCCAACCGACAAGATCAAAGGGAGGGCATACTTGGTTCTAAAATTTTGCAAGCTTTCCTCCTTCAGTTCTATTTTTTATTTTTTTAACTTTGTCTAGGTGAGATTTAAAATGCTGCAACGATGTCAACAGTAGGTAATAAAGTCTATTTTTTTTAATTGGGTCATAATCCTAAAAGTCTAAAACTGTTAATTTTTCTAGCATCAATCTTTCCCATTTTTACATATAAAATATAAGTGATAAAGATAGAGATAATTCATAAACTGTTTCTTTATTTTTAATCTCCATATCAAATTCAAATATTTCAACAAATGAAGTAGTATACGGAATTTTTCACTGAAAAAAAAAATCACGTAGTCCCAGTTTTAAAATAACTCCGCTTTATTATTTGACACGCATGTTATAACAAGTTTCCTTTTTGTTCATATTTTTCTCAGACAACCTCTCAGACAATGAAACTTTGCATCTTTTTAACTTTACATGGAAAACAAACAATAATTTGCTTGATAAAAAATAAATTCAAGTAGGGCTGATGTGCAGGCAATGCAGCTGGGCCTGTGAATAAAGTTGCAGCTTAAAGGTCAAACAATGAAACGACTGAAATTATTAGCTCCAAGTGTCGACCCTGCTTTCTAAGGCGCGTAGAAAGATCGGATCTTCTCCAGATCATGTTTCAGTCTACGGTCTTTTATGGGATTTTGTTTTTCCAGACTATCTGTAATTACACATGCGTCTAATGGCGCAATATCTTGAAATTAATTTATATAATTATTTTTCATTTTTTTTACTCCTCTATAGTAACTTTTTTGGTGCGTGGCTAAGATTAATGCAAAATGAAGATTCTGAATCCGGAATTTATAAAAAATTACTGTAACGTTCGAAATATTTGTAGTAAGTTTCTGTATACACATATCGTAGAGTGAAAGACTTTTGTCGCAATTTTTTTTTGTCAAAGTTAAGTTTACTTAACATTATTATGTTGTTCGGTCCAAATTTATGTTTAGTTTGAATTCATTTAACCTTATGCATGGTGTCGGATGCATGGATGCTCTATTTTAGAAAATAAACATGTTTGTATGCATGTAGTGAATTCATTATTGTGGTTTTTTAATTTGTATTTCAATAGGCATGTGTGTCGGTTGTACCGTAGATGAACACTGTGACTTAACAGTAAAGTAATGCGCAACTTTTCTTAGAGAAGAGAAAAGAAAAATAATATTCCACTCTTTAATTCTGGTGCAGCGGGGATTTACTACTCTTTTTTATAAGAGAAAAAGGAAAAAGAAAATACAAAAGGGGAAATGCCGCGGCTGCAGGCTAATTCCATTTCCACCTAAAAAAGTCTCCATTAACCTTCAGACATACGAAATAGACTACTAGTTAAATTTTATTTATTTATGTGGAGTAAAATGAATGGAATGGGTGAGGGGAGAGGATATTGAGATGAGTGCCAAAAGAAATGCCTGCCTAGGATTTAGAGTCAAAGGGGAGGGGACAGCTAAGCGAATTGAATGTTGATAATTATGACTCATTCACATGTTCGGTTGAGCCAGAGGGTTGGTCATTGGTTGTGTAACTTGTGTTGTGTGTCGTGTCGTGTCACACCACAATCACATTCCCTTCCCATGCAACTAGTCTTCACCACACCGAACCCATTTCCTTTCCCCTTTCACCATTACGGTTTGGCATTATTTGGGTTGGGGATTCCTCTCCCTCTCCCTGTGAGACCTGCTGAGATAGAAATAGTAGTGGGTGTACTCTGGGTCACATTTATGGCTTCAGGAGACGAGAGGAGTCTCCATCCTTCTCCATTCAATTCAACTTGTTGGCATAGCTCAACTTTTTAGAGTATTCTATATTGACCACAAATAAGAGGCTTTTACGGGGCCCGAATATCCAACCCATTAATATTGCCCAAGCCCAACTCGCAGCTTTGGCTAAATCTCTAGTTCCATGATGGCACCCAATGGTTTTCACTTTTGGTCAACCTGACCTCAACTTTTTAAACCAACTTAACATAGAAAGGGGTCATTGTTCATGGCCACATAACACGCTCCCAAAGCTCCATCAAGCGTAAAACACATACAAATCCCGATCTATGCATCGAAAATAGCCACATCTACTTGCACATGAAAGCATCATAATTCACCATTATCACGTTTGCCCCTTCAGAGTTCAGACAAAGGCTACCAACACCTGTTTGAAACCAATCCTACGTCCGCAGTGATCTGTGACCTTCACAGTTCAATCAATGGATGACAGGCTTCAGAGGGTGCGCTCTCAGGCTAGAGAGGTCAAGGGCAGAATCAAGCTCTTCATCAAGTTCGCCCACAATGCTTCTGCAGGAATTGATGCATAAAATTACTATCAAAAGCGTATACAATATACCCCACATAAGATTGATAATGGAAAAGGGACACTGAGAATACATGTTGTCGCCTCTTATTATGTACAAGCCCAACACGAGTTGCTGAACACCTTCCTGCGTAATGTAACTGTGGAGTAATTATACCAAGAAGGAAACAGAAAAACACAAAACTATTCCTAGAACCAAGACAATAACACTTTCTTGGGACTCGGGAGGAGAGGAAAAAATTGCTGGGATTGGAGGGAGAACCAATAGGAAAGGATCCAAATCAAAGTATCAAATGCTTCATGATACATAAGCTCATGTCTTATGCTCTAATTATCTGATATCTCACTCTCACGACCAAACAATTCAAGTATTACAAACTTATAAAGCAAGTACTCAAACCTTAGTTGAGTACACACGCTCATGAGACTCATCAAGGATAATATTTGTTGCCTGGTCAAAACCCTTCAAAACTCCCTGCAAAAGGATTTGAAGAAAGCAGGAGAAGATAGAAACCAAGAGTTGCTCAATACTTATGTACATAACAACTTAAGAAAAAGGGGCAAACAAGACGAAGTAACAGGAATAACAAGGTATTCTTAGAAAATCACACTTGTTTTCATGAAAGAATTTTCATACCACTATATTGCGCCCATCATTTGTAATCACAGAGATTTGTTCTGAAAGGGATAAGAGTAAGAGAAAAATAAGAGAGAGACAAACACAGTTACACGCATGTAAAGTGATTATAAAACTTTCAGAACGCATGTCAGCCCCTAACAAGCCGAAAATTCAAATGAACCCTAACAACCCATCTATGCCGATTTGACCCCTTTGGCTTCTCCAAATGTAGAGAAATATCTCGGACGACACTTCAAAGCAACAGCAGCAAAATAGGTTATAATATGCTGGACACATGTTGAAAACTTAAAGACGAGCAGAGGGTAATCAAGCCAACCAACAATTTGTTTCTTTTTGTGGGATAACTCAATTTCAACCAACAACATTGGCCTAGGCTTAAAATATTTTCTAACAAACGAAAATTTTGTTCGTCTTGGCCAAACCTTCATTTCCAACTTATGGAGGAAATCCAAATTAACTTCCATCAGTCTGGAACCTTAGCTGACAATTAAAACCTTTATTCATGATAAACATTTGCTGAAAAGGATTTTCTTCATTCTATATTCCATCAAGTACAATTCGCACATAGACATAGTCTAGAAGACTACAAGGAAAAACTGATAAGTGACCAACTTTATATTACCATAAAATTCATAACAATTTGTGACTGGTTAAGCATTCAAACTTTGTTCCTCTAGTCACAAAGGGAATTCCTTAACCCTCAACAGTGATAATAGTTAAGCTCTAGATTTGCATGTAAAACTACAAAACCTTTAGAAACTAAGGCATTTGGAGCTCTGTACATAAACATATATTAACAGGAGTTGCTGAAAATTTGCTTACGATCAACAAGAGATTCAAGTCCAGGGCCAGTTGACATTTTGAGCTCTCAAGGCAATGAATTTGACAAGAAATGCCCGTTATGAAGAAGCAGGCTGCAAGAAAGAACAAGAATATAGAACATAAACACCTGAAAGCAAATCAAACAAAGATACCAAAGAGTCAAAACTCACAAAGTATCATGAAGAATGGGCAAAGAAAAGTTCCAGAATCTCATACACTCTCAATCAACTAGTTGGTTCATGATTGGCAACAGAAAGATTATAACCAGCCTTTACCGTCAGGAGGGGGTCAAATATACAGGGAGCTTACCAGTAAACCACGGGAAAGAGGAATTGTAATCTCCCAGACCCCGGCAGCGGTGGGTATTGGAAGCGTTGGCGGTGTCTCTGCGGCTGGGAGAGCCAGGAGATTGGAAGAGGCGATAAACAACGGGAGCCGAGAGAACACGGCGGGACGAAGTGAGAACTGACCTGAGAACCAATTTCTAATTTCTAGATGGCCTCTGCAGAGACAGATATAAGCCCTTCGACTTATGGATCCGAAGCAATTAAGTCCTACAACTAAAACCCCTTTCGTTTCCATTTTCAGAAATTCCTGATTTTGACTTTTATTTTATTTGTTTTCTAGATTCATGCCTAACAATTATTTTAGTTAATATTAGTAGAGTTTCAATGAATATATAATTTGAGTAAATAATTATTATATTAAAATTTTTATTTTATTAATAGTCTTAGAAAGAAGCTTGAAACAATGAGACCTCAAACTTCAGAATGTCGACCAATCTAGCCCTCCGGCACAAAATTCAGCATTGACTCTTGTCTCCGCCCATGTTTGCGACTGGAGCCCTTGGAACGGAGGAATAGAATTAATGTTCTTCTTTTTCCCTTTCCATTTTACACGAAATCGAACATCAAACAACCATCAATAACATGGCCATATAATAGCTCCTTTTGCAAGTGCAACTTACAATCAAAGACTAGAAAAATTCCACAAAACCATCAATCTAATACTAGTTAAAGCAAGTGGATTAAATTTGACACAGTATAATGAAATTTCATGGGATATTTCAATTTATTGCAATTCGCCTGCAGTATATTAGATACCACATATGGAGTGTGATATAGTTAATGGTGATGGTATTTTATAGTTTTAACCTTAAAATAATATTTAAATATATATTTTTTATAAAATCAATAGTTTACACGGCACGGTATATCATATATATATAGATTGCGATATAGTTAACAGTAACGATATTATTAAAAAACTTGATAAAATTAATGCAGCCAAAACGCGCATATATTTTTAGTATTAGGCTCTTAATAAACTACATTAAAATTGGTCTCAACAGTACTGTTATTAACTCAAGAATTCTGCCAGCGAACAAAACCGAACAGCTTTGCATATACTTTTGTGTTACACGCTTTCACACTATCACATGTATGTGCATGCTTTGAAAAGAAAATATGAAATTCAGAACTTAAAATGTTCGCTTGGTTTTATTTTTATTTTAATTTGTTTTGGAATAAAAACAAAATATCTTGAGTTCCCCTTTTAGTAGATATATAACAGTATCTCAAGAAAATTAATCTTCAAGTATGGATGCAGATATTTTAGATGCACACGCAAAAATAAACAGATGAATATCCACGGATAAAAAATTAATAAAACAAGAAGCTGAAACAAAACGTAAACAAAAGAATAAATGAAATTCGTTATACAACATGCATATATGTGTGTGTGTGGTATATTGGTTTCAGCCACACATATATACACCTTGAATAAAAGTATGGAAGCCGGTTGGAAAGGCCTGCCATGATCGATCAGTCTTCCCGTTGAGTTTCATCAGTGATGGATGCTGCCGCTGCCGCCGCCGCACCAAAATTGATACTAACATCAGAGAAGGCCGGGACTGGCGCCACATGCTCAGTGAGATGCCCGGCGGTGGGGTCCAAGGCGCAGCGGCCGTGGGTGCGGCCTGGGATGTACGTGCAGGGGCTCCTGCCAGACGGCGGAGCCAGACCCTTGGGCAAAGACTGAATCAGGAGGTACTTGTTGCAGTGTTGCTGATGTTGATACAGCTGCAGGGGCCTAGCAGCTGCCATTAAATTTTGAAACCAACATGCAAATAACAGGACCGAAATTAACGTGCACTTGAGAAAGCTAACATCTTTTGGGTTTGGGGAACTCATTAATGTGACTGTATGTATGTAATCTAGTCGAGATGAAGAGAGACGATGGAATTGGATGGAGGATTGGGTTATTATATTTATATGCTCCTACTACATGAAAAGTTTTGGTGAGCCATTGACTGAATGAAGCCGCGGAGTTTGAAGATTGAATGAGTAGGTGTAAACAATATAATAGACTCCTGTGTTGTACCGAGCAAGGAAGTCTAAATCAAAGACACGTACGGACATGAATTCATATTGGTACTTGCATTTCTATCATCCTTATCAATCGTGACTTTTTGCAGGTCACAGGAAAACGAAGCTCATAGTGAAGTAGCTTCTTGAATCTAATGCCGCATTCTAATAATTTTATACTCCCTCTGTTCTATAATTTTTACTTTATTTTTTTTAGGTAGTTCCATAATTTTACATCATTTTTTTAATTAATAATTTTTTCATATATCATTTATTATTATACCCTTTTAACTCATTTTTTTCCTAACCCAAACCCCCCCCCCCCCCCCCCCCACACACACACACATACTCTCTCTCTCTCACCTTTCCCCATTTCAACTCATTTCTCTCCCTCCAGCAAGGTTCCGCCCCTCTACTTGTTAGTGTTGTGCCCAAAAGCCAATCATGAGATGATTGTATTTTTACACATTGAGTCATGATATTTTATTAAGGCATTAATCCAACAATTATGTTTGTTGTTTTGTTCCTGCGTAACTTAACAAACATAATTGTAACCCTAGAATAATGATATTCTTAAAAGTCCCTGGTCTAGTATTATTGTGGAGCGGGTTGCAATAATACATAACGACTAGCATATGTGGAGACTAATATGAGATATGTAGTCTACATATGGGTACAAGTTGGAGAACTTGTGTACTGGACCGACCCACCATGAGAACACTACATGGATCGTTATATGAATGTCATAAGTGATTCCCATAGTGATCATGGTATATGTAGTCCTTCGACCTAAGATCATCAAGGTTCCCTACATGTGAGTCACATACTTTGATACTTTCCTTTGTTGCTCGTAACTGAGTGAACTTGAAGGAGGTCATTGGGTATGTCACATATCATGCGGAGGGATTTGTATGATCAAGATGGGATTTGTCCCTCCTATGTAACGGGAGTGATATCTTCGGGCCCCTTGATAGAGTGAGACTTAGAAAATGCATGGCCATGCTCGGATGAGTTGATATACGATATCAATGTCATCAGTTTAAGTTGGTCTACTCGGTAATCAAGAAACCAAAGATTGGGCTATACGAGAGTGACACATTCCATGTCTCGTGCTTAGTCTTGATATCTTGGACAAAGGGACAATGGCATATATCGGTGATGATCATAAAGGTTTAGTCGAATCATCGACAATCTTGTCACTTGGGTAGCAATGATGTGTTGCTAGACACCGCTCATTGCTTATGATCATAAATGTGATTTATGATCATTGCCAACGTGGCAAGAGCCTATTGGGTCGCACACATAGAGCTATTTGGATCATTAGAGTGCATGGGCTAATTATTTGGGTTATGGTTTCACTTTAATTTCGTATTAATAATGGGCCCAAGAGTTGAGCCATTATTAAGCCCGAAATTAAATCCTAATTGGATTAGGGCTTTGAAACCCATTAGGCCTGGAAGTTGAGTCTCACTATAAATACAACTTTTAAGTGAGAAATTCGCAGGTCTTCTTGCCCTAGCCTCCAAAAAGGACAGCCACACTCTTCTCTTGCAATTCCTTGGAGGACGCAAGCTAGCACTGCGAGCGCAAGAGAAACGCATCTGCCAGGACGTGGTGGAAGCGTGGTGATCCCGAGAGGCTCGTGTGGATACCATAGAGAGCTTGAACACGTCAACTGTTCAGGTTTTATGATTCGACTCTACAGTTGAGTGAGAGATCTCAACCGAAAATTAGGTATGAAAATTTTCGAACACTCGGTTTACCCCGTTTCACTTGGATCCTGGAGGGTTTCGGTTAAATTCCGCTACGCTGTTTGGTTCCCGAAACCCTACACTACCAACCATGCTAGTGGCTAATGCGAATAAGGACCAACTCCGGTGAGATGGATTACGAAGGCGAAGTGATCAACATCAAAGGCCCAACAAGGACTGAGGTCAAGTGATCGACGACAAAGGCCGAGCAAATCAAACGTGCGATTGACTACGTAGACCAAGCAAGAGCGACGACAACCAAGTGATTGATGACCAAGGCTGGCCGAGGATGGACATGCAATCAATGACGGGGGCTGAGTGAGGTGGAGGCCAATCGACAGCAATGAGGCCCGATCGAAAACAGAGAACGAGCGATCAGCTACAGAGGCTCAGCAAGGACGGAGGTCAAGCAATCGACAACATAGGCCAAGCGAATCAAACATGTGATCAATTGGAGGGCCGGTGGCATCGCTGAAGATTTGATGGCGGCCACAAGTGAAATGTTTTTGTAGATTGACGAGGTGAAGAGGAAAGAGGAAGGGCAAATCCAAAAAATGAGTGAAAACAGTAAAAATACCTAGACTACGTGCAAAATCAAATGTTGCAAAAATAACGGGACGGAGAGAGTATTAGGTAAACTTACTTTCATATTCTTAATTGGTATTTGACATTAAAGTTAGTCTATCAAATTCCTTTATCTTTTATTATGTGTCCCAACTAGGTATTTTTCATCAATTTCAGTATTAAGATGGACAAAAAATGTTTATAGGACATAAAACAATATTAAAATAAATTTTAAAATGGCACTTCAAGTCTTCTAACTTTTTCCATTAACAATTTTTAACCTTAAACTTTGTCCCATTCCCTTTCGAAGAAGACCACTGGAAGCAGTTGAGATATGCCTCAACTTCAAACCAAGCCGCCATGACCTCAGAATTGCCACCGTATCTCAATCCGCCTAAATTTAATACTCACTACTAAGGGTGAACATGGTTCAGGTTGGTTCAATTTTATGAAGGAACTGAACCAATCAGAAATTGCATCGGTTCCAAAATTTTTCTACCCAACCTGAGAACTAAATCGAACAGAACCAAAACCATAATTCATGATTTTTTGGTTCTAGTTCTCAGGTTTTTTTATTTATATCATATATCTATAACAACACTAAAATTCAATAACATTGCATCCAAAACCAATTTATGAAATATTCAACACAATATACAATTAAATTAGCATTTAAACACATGTACTTAAACATTTTAAAAAAGGTTTAACATGCTGTTAATGGTGGCCAATGGGCCAAGTTAAATACAGATTAGACTCATAAATTTGGGGGGGGTGAATATGGGCCTAGAGGGAGAGAAAAGCCCAAGTGAGCACAACCTCGGCACAAAAAGGCGAATAACCCAAACCGAACTGGACCGGACCACGACTCGGCTGGGCCGGGCTTAGTTGACCATTTCAGTAGACAACTATTAGCTTTTGAAGAAAATTTAAAAATTGGGAAATGAGAGTCTGCTTCCCTAACAGCTCCAAAAAGGTTTTTTTAGCCCCAGACTTTTTTTACCCTCACCTAACAACTACTAAAGGCTAGTTATTGAGGGCTTTTTGGGCAAAAATCAATTTTCCTTCTCCTATAAATTGGCAGCCTCCTCCATACACTTTCTTATACCAATCATCTATTCTCCAATCTTCAACAATATTCTCTCATTCTCTCTACTAGCTCTCTCTAAGTTTTTTAGTCTTTCACTAATATTTTCTTAATTTCATCCTAGTCATCTTTCCATCTCTTCAATTATTTTCTTCCAATAATGGCTTCACGAGAGAAGAACTCCGACAAAAGCAAGAGTGCTGCCTCATTCTTATCTGGCACTAGGGTCGATTAATTTATTTGAGGGCCTTTGTTCCGTAAAAACCAAGGCCCACATACACAAGAAGTTGTCGATGATGATCCCAACATTGACATGATGGTGTATGACTTAAGCCTTGACGATCAACTTTCCAATGATGATGTCGAGGAAATTCTACTGACCCGAGTTAGCCTTGAAGGGTCCCAATCGATGCCATAAAGCGAGCAACTTGAGCCGACCCAAGGCAAGAGCGGGATTTTGAAGGCTTTTGTTTGGGTGCATTTTAAACAAGTTTGGGAAGACGACAAGAGGTATGTTAAGTGCACACACTGTGATAACAAATTCGCACACAAGTTGAATTTCGGGATGGGCGCCCTCACGTAACACTTGAGCAAAGTTCATAGAGATATTGGCGGCACAACCGGTTGACAGACACAATTGACGAGCGTTGGGAGCTCCGGCAATCTAGATGTTTTCTAATATAGCCTAAAAACTACTATGCAATGTTTAATTAATTGAATGATGATTACGGAAAAACTGTTTAGACAATTTGTGGATGAACACTTAGAAAGATTTATCCAAAAAAATCTGAGTAAATTGCATATATGGTCAATAACCTTTAGTTATTGTTTTTTTTTGTCCCTAACCTATTGAATAATGTTCTATTTTAGTCCTAAACCTATTAAAATTATTTCATTTTGGTCTTTCACCTGATGAAATTTATTTACTCAAAATAATTGTCTAACAAAAAATTTTGAAATTCTAATTTAAATATTCGGTAATTGTCTTCCAATAAATTTAAACAATTTAATATTTTTTTATAGTAAATAGACAGTTTAAATTAATATTTTTTCTTTCTCAATGAAATAAATTTAATTTATAGAGAAAAAAAAGTGATTTAAATTTTTTACTAACTATAAAAAAATTATTATACAGATTAAATTTGTTGTAAGACAATTACGAGATAGTTTAAATTATGATCTAAAAAATTGTTACCAAACAAATACTTTAAGTTAACAAATTTCATCAAATTGGGACAAAAATGAAACGTTTTCAATATATTTAGGACAAAATGAAACATTTTAATAGGTTTAGGACTAAAATAGAACATTCAGGAGAAGTGATTTGCAAACATATTTTTCTATCATTGATCATTATCTGTCATTTACATTTGATATGTGAATATCTCCAATTGGAAAAAATTACTATTGTATCACTGCTCATTGAATAGGTAATGATTGAGCTATTCAAAAATGAATCATTGCTTTTAAATATAGTGAATCTGATCATATGGATTGGAACATTTTTAACTGCATTATTGAAAGTCTATAGGAATTTTTTGTTGCCGCTAATGTTTTGTTCATTTTTTTTTACAATGCTTGAAACAATAATTCGGCAATGAGAGAACTGATAAAAAAAAATAATAAAACTATCACTTGATGGAAAGTTTTTCCATGTTCATTGCTTATGTTATATTTTGAATTTATGTGTTCAAAATGATTTACAACAATTTTAAAATGAAATCAGGCAATTCAGAATGCTTTACTTTTTGTTAAAACAATAAATAAATTGGCTCGTAAATTTAAAATATTTTATATTGAAAATATGATGAATTTTTCTTGGAAAATGTTTAAAATTGATTGCCCCACTTGATGGAACTCAACGTTTAAAATATTAAATGACGCCCAATCATGGGCAAATCTTTTGACTCGGTTTGTAACCTCAAAAGTATAAGACGATTGGATAATTGATGAGGTTTGGAAAAAACGTTTTAGGTTAGTTGAGTTACTTAAATATTTTTATGAGGTAACAAACTTTTTCTTTAGGGGTTATTGTCCAATGGTGCACCAAGTAATGTTATATTTTGTAAACATAATTTATATTTTCAACAAATACAAGGACGATGAGTTTTGCAATCAACTGTTGAAGCAATGTAAAATAAATGACTTGATTATTTTCAACAGATCCCGTAAAGTTATCTTGTTAAGTGTGTATTGGATCCCAATGTCAAAATAACGTGTTGTCTGCAATTGTTAGAAGCATACTATCATGCACATTTAGGTCAATCACAAGTTTTTGCATTTGCTATTTCTACTGAAATTGACCACAATTTGAGAGAGTTATACAAACTGTCTCTATTAAGCATTCTGATAAGGTTGGGTCATCTGATCCAACACCCGCCTAACATTTTACCTCTTCCTTATCATCAAGGTTTAACCTAACGATATATATTCTCAAACGACCGAGACCCACAAGCCCGGGATTGGTGGAATGTGAGGAGTACCTCCGCACTTCATTTGAAAACAATAAAAAAAAACATCCTTAAGTGGTGGAAGAATAAGAGAGGAAGATTTCCGATCTTATCCATATTAGCACAATAGATCTTGGTAGTTTTGGTCTTTATTGTTGCTTTCGAGGTTGCTTTTACTGAGGAAAAAAAAGTTATCTCGAAGAAACAGACAATACTCACACCTGAGACCATTGGGGTTTATGTTTGCAACCAGGATTAGGCCTTTACTGCTCTAAGGAAGCAAGACATGAAAAGCTCAGATGATGAGATCTCCTCTGATGACGAGGTACAAGAATAGATTGTAGGTTTTTATTAATTACAATTTTTAGATTGTAATCGATCTGATTATGCTGTTAAGCACATATCTTAAGTTTTACTTTCCTCTTTTTTTCTTAGAAAGTTTCTTCATTTTCAAGTGTAGACACTTTCTAAATTATGTAAATGTCGTTTGGCTTTTTCATTAATAAAATTTATACTGTCAGGGGTGTTTTTCCTCAAATAAAAATATATTTTATCAAATTACACTCGAAAAATGTTTTGAAACATGTTAAAACACATTTTTCATAAAAAAAAAAAAAACATGACCTAACTTGGACCTACCCTACTCATGCCCAACTTGCGCCTGGTCCGGGAAACCTAACCTAAGGGCCGAGTCAACCCACGAGCCACCACTACATGCTGTTACCAAAATGGGTAAAAAGAGTTGCTTGTGAAATATATTTCATCTCAACTAGTTTACTACCTTTAATAATTTCAACATTGACATGACATTCAACGTTGAAAGCTGAGACTCTAAGGTCATCTTCTTCAGTATTAAAACCTGAAATATGTTGATGCTATGAATTTTCAGTTTCACATGGCTCATAAATGAAAAAAATATGATACTTGTGTTGTAAAAAGTGATATGGTATAGAGAGATCAAAAGTAAAAAGACCCAGAAGTAGTCGGTCTAGAAAGTGAAGTGATCCAAGTGAATATTGAGAAATTTCATGAGCGATCACACAATTTTCATATTATTTCAATTTGGGACATTAGTTTGAGGGTTTAATATAAAAACATAAAATGGTCATTATAATTTTTCAAAGAAATATATATATATATATATATATGGATATATTAATAATATTATAATTTTTTATTATACAAATATATATATACCTCGTGTTTGGTTTCACCTCAGGTTGGTTTCACATGGAACCAGAACCAACTAAAAAATTATCAGTTCTCCTATATGTGGAATTAATCCACGAATCAGTGGCAGAACTAGGTCTTTAGGTTTGGGAGGGCTAGGTGGGGGTGAGACGAGCAATGACTAAAACCTAGGAGGAAAATATTATTTAAATAATTATTTATAGAAATTCACTTTTATAAAAAATTATTTAATTAATTATTAGGTATAATATAGTATTCAACTAATACCTATTCCAAATAAAAATTAGTAAAATAATTGCTTTGTTTTGATTAATAATTATTGAAGTAGAGTACAGGAGATAGAGAGTTGGATGGAGTAACATTAAGAGAGGAGTAGATCAGACAAAAGTTTGCGAAAGATATGCAATGATAGAGAGGTTATGGATGAGTTTGCAATGTAAAGTAAAGATTAGGATTGCTGGTACTATTTACCCTCTCACCAGTTTGGGAGGGCAAAACTCAAATTTGGTCCTTAACTTCTTACACGATGACCAACTTAGTACCTCACATTTATGAAATTTCAAAATCCTCAGGGGATAATAGCACTCTTGCCTCTATGTGGTTCTGCCACTGTCACGAACCATGGTCTATTTTTACCTAACCCAATGAGAGTGGTTCGGGTTGGGTTCGGATTTCCCCAACCCATGCTTAACCCTACTCAACATCTCTCGTACATTTTTCTTCTTTATATTTAGATATATAGATATACATGATAGGATATATAATTCTTATAGGGATATGCAAAAAAAAATTCTATTATTTTCTAGGTCGACAGACAGGAGGACGCAACAAGATCAATTGTCTTGTTTACTTTACATAAAATGTGGACGAGTAATTAATAGAACTAAAAGTAGCCGTTTTCATGGCGACATCTATTATTTTATATAGATCTTCGCGTATAGTGCTGGCCGACTCGTCTTGACTCATTGTAGGGCGATGCGATGCATGCACCGGTAACGCACACAGCAACAGGCCGGCCGAGGGGATATTGCCATGACTGCATTTCATTCAACTGTTGTTGAAAAAAATGTGGTTATTGGTAGGCTGCCATACCCCCATCTATAATATTTAGTAGCAAACCTTGGGAAAAGTGTAATGATCTAACCCTTATGTTCAGTAGTTTTAATTCAATATGCTGTATTTTAATTGTCTGTGGAAAGAAGAATGGGCTAGATGGTTATTTGTGGAGATGAGCTTTGGCAGTTCAAACCCATGTCTTTACTATAGATAAATGTTTGCCAGGGGATAATCTGTTTGGCAACGGTGCCAATGACATGATCCTGAGGAAGATGAACGACATCCATATGTTGATGCTAGCTAAGGAGTAAATTGCACCCACTACCCCTAACCTTTAATTATTGTTTCACTTCTAACCTTAAACTTCACTTTACTCGTATTGTATCCTTAATCTCAATAAAACATTTTACTTTGGCCCCTTTTAAACAGAAATCGTTATTTTGAATGGAAAAAGCCACATCAGCAGATTACTGTAAGGGAAAAGGCTTGTTTTGACCCATGTAAAAATCCTATGTGCCAAAAAAAGGTTAAAACTTTTAAATCTAACAAAAAACTTTAAAACTTTTTCCAGCCAACCCTTTCCTCCCTCTCATCTATCTCCGGCATGCCCAATCTTGGCTGCCTCCCTCTCCGGCAGACCCTCTCCTATCTCCCATGGTGAGGGTGATTAATTGGGCTTCCTTTTTGCGAATCGAGGCTCTCTCTCATGATGGAATCGAGCTTGATCATGAGTCACAACTCCTGGTCATCATCCACTCGGTACCGAATGCCATTGCCAATTGTGTATGAATTGCGATGGATTAGACGAAATTGTTGGTGAAGAAGCAATGGATTGAATGGAATCGTAGGCAGGATCACGACGGTGAGTGGCAACCGGGATTTGTGAGGGAGTTGGGACGGTGAATGATAGCAGGGATTGGTGAGGGAGTTGGGACGGTGAATGGTAGCCAGGATGGGTGAGGGAGTTAGGACTGCGACTGTTGACTGGGATAGGTGAGGGAGGTGCTTGGCGGCGGGGATGGGTGAGTGGAGGCCGAAGATGGGAGTAGACAGAGGAGACGAAGGAGGGGGGAGGCTAGAGATGGGAGGAAAGGAAGGCCAGAGATAGGGTTGTCGGAGATGGAGGTCGAAGATGGGGCTTGCCGAAGGTTAAGGAGAGCTAGAAAAGGTTGGCATGTATTTTTGTTAGATTTAAAAGTTTTGAGGCTTTTTTTGGCAAAGGGTATTTTTATAGGGGCTAAAACAAGAGTTTTTCCCTACAATAATTTGCTGACGTGGTTTTTTCCGTTTGAGATAACTATTTTCGTCCAAAAATGGGCTAAAATGAAACATTTTATTGAGGTTAGGGATATGATACAAGCAAAGTGAAGGTTAGGGTTAGAAGTGAAACAATAATTAAAGATTGAGGGTAGTGGGTGCAATTTACCCGCTAGCTAAGTTTGATGAGGAGGAGGGCGAAGAAGAGGATGCTGATGACGGCGCATTTGATGGGGGGGGATGTTGATCAGCTCGAAGTTGATCTTGGTAGTATGGATAATAGAGATGAACCGGATAAAAACTATTGTTGTTTGTTGCTCCCCAACGTTGGTTTGTCCCACTTTTTTGTTTTCTTGGTATAATCGGCTTAACCCCCCACCCAAAATATACTTCAACCTTTCTCACTTTCACCCATTTTGTCACTTAACCTTTTCTTTAACCAACCTTCTCCAACTTTCGAACACAAATTACCTAATGGGCCTTCCAATAATAAAATTTGCAAACTTTTCTAAACTTTATTTTTCCTTTCCTTCTTCGGTTTTTTGAGAACCACTACTTCAAAATTCACAAGAAGATAAGATTGACCCATGGATTACTCTTCCCTTGTCGTAAATCATACGCAATGGTTTGGAGACTTAAATCCACAGCGTTTACCAAACTTTCTTTTTTGCATTTTCAAAGTTGAGAAAAACCAAGAATTTTATAACTGGAAGCTCCGCTAGGCCCGGTTTAAGTTCGATAATGTGGGGTGGACAAATGAATAATAATAATAATAATAATTGTTGGAAATTGACTAATTTTTACTGCAGGTGCGGAATGTAAAACTTGCTTGTTTTCTACTTGCTAACATGAATCAACTGCGACGCTCCGCAGCTCCTCCACAGACCACAAAAATTGAATGTTACAACAACCACAAGTATCAGTACAGAACTTTGCTATGTACCTTAACAAACTTCCGGATGTCAAAATTGCTGTCCCTCAACTTCGCCAGGGAAACAGAAACGATGCATAAACATGAGCAGTGGTGTCTTGTTCTCAAGGGTTCGAATAAGATTCCCAGCCATCTCTTTTTAACTTATCTGCTTTCCTCAACACATCATCCCTTACATCTTCCTGGTACTGCCTCATCCTACAATTTTAAGGAGTCAAGTTACACATCTTATTCTTATCTACAAAAAGTTACACATGCAGACGGAGAGAGAGCTGTCATCAATACCTTGCCAGCAACTCCATATCGCCGATCCCCAACATCCTCACTGCCAATAATCCTGCATTTGTAGCATTATTCACTGCAACAGTTGCTACAGGGACACCCCTCGGCATCTGCACCCAGAAATGACACCGTTTCAAACAAGTTTCAAAGAACAAAAGATTGGGAGAAAAGCAATAACGTGAAGCATGATATCATGCTAGTAAGAAATCTGTAAAGCTTGGGGGAGTAGGAGATCCATTTTATTACTTTCTTGCCACAAATAAATTTGTAATAACAGGAGGCCATGATAAAAAAAAGGAACAAACTGGGAGAAAAAGCCCGAACCCTCTTTTGAGAACATGCAACTTTGTATATTAAAATCTACTCAACAATCTCATTCCACTGCATATGTTTACCTGCACTATGGACAAAAGCGAATCTATTCCATCCAACGTAGAAGCCCGCACAGGCACACCAATAACTGGTAATGGGGTCAGAGCAGCTACCATACCTAGAAGTCCAGAATTGGAGTTAATTATGTTATACCTCATGCATTACAAACAAAACACACCCCCAGCTTTTCTCATTTTCACTAGCCTGGCAGGTGGGCTGCTCCACCAGCACCAGCAATGATAACTTGAATACCCCGTTCATGAGCAGTGGAAGCGTAGGCAAACATCATATCTGGTGTCCGATGAGCTGAAACTATTCTCACCTGACATGTTGAATAGAAAATGGAAGCAGTTTAGAAACACAACATGTCATTTTTCAATCGGCAAAAGCAAGCAGAACAAATAGATATAAAAGAACACAGAAAATAAAGCCACTATTGGCAGGAGTAAACACTATTGTTATGCAAATACTGTGTCATCAACAAAAGAACTCACTTCACATGGCACATCAAACATGTTTAGAATTTCAGCAGCATGCTTCATCACAGGAAGATCTGAATCAGAACCCATTATTATCCCAACACGCGGACTCGCTGCAATCATGACAGGAAAGAACAAATAGATAAGAGTACATATATAAGGAAATACCAATCCAATAACAACCAACAATTTGCAAGTACTTCACAAACCTAAAATCTCATACAGATGCCCATACTAGATCAAATGCAGAATAAAAAAATATAAAGGAAAAAAGGAGCGATCTGCCAGCGAATATTCATTGGCATAGTTTTCTTACTGCCAGGCAAATGGAAAGAAAAAAAGTGCTTCTCTCTTTAATTTTACCTCTTGCAGCCTATCTGGAGAGGGGATGAGGGTACAAACATTTCTAGTTCCAAGTATTGGGAGTGGACTGACCTGTCTCCTGACTGCTATTGTTTTCTTCCTTCAGCATCAAGTTTAGCCTGCTTTCCACAATAGACATAGAAGGCCCAACAATAGTTATATGACCCATCTTCCGTTGCTTTCTCATTTCTGTAAATTAAGTGCTATTAGTATCAGAATGAAGAACTTTATAACAAACAAACAACAATGGAGGAAACAGATCTAATTCACAACTGAAAAGCAATGCAAGAAAGGAAGAGGCAGCTGATATATAAAGAAAACCTCGGGCAACACCAACCTGGTTTATCATACCAATGAACAGTAGCCCCCGGGATGCTCAATGCGCTCCCAGTTAGCTGATGGGCCAAGAAAAAACCAGCCTCCCCCTGAAAAATACAATACATACCTTTTTAACTTCAAAAGAAATGAAAACAAAATCATCATTCTCCTGCAGCATCCAACTAAAACGTTTTCATTTCTCTTTCAACTATTCATAAAAAGCAGTCAACCTTCTCTCTCTCCCTCTTTTTTTTTTTTTATAGATTAAGGAACAGTATCAAACTATTCTATAAAGTGAGCATGTTTAGCAATCAAAATACATAACTTGGGGGCTGACCAAGACACTCACATGAGTTACATATCCCGCCCCCTGATAAACTTAACAGAGAGGACTGAGAGTAGTGGGAAAGATAAACAGTAAAATCACCTCATCTTCACCCAGCAAATTATACATGATAGCAGCCGGGGCTTTCATAGACGGATCACCGAGAGGAAGTCCAACAACAGCCCGTAAATGCTGCTCAAATTGTGATGTGTAGCATGACTCAATTGTGTGATGGCCGCTGTTGTGAGGTCTAGGAGCAACCTCATTTAGTAGAATCTGTTAATAGTACCAAAAACTGGAAAATTTTAGTCTAAAGAGAAGATTGCCGCAGATTGTGATACCTTAGCCTCATGGATTTTACTCCTTGCATCCCATACTACTTGACAACGTTTGCAAAACACATAATTAAAAAAGTGTTCCCCTTTACAAGTTCTTTCCAAAATTACCCTTTTCTTTAAAATTGTTGAACACTTTTTGCTCTAGTGGTGGGCCCCTTGTTTTAGAACTAGCATTCGCACAATGCTGTCAATGCTCCCTTTTGTATGTTGCCAAGATTGACTATTGGAAGGATAAAGCAGTAATTTGACAAGTAAAAATTTCTCTTCCAAGGAAGAGGCCAACTGTTTAAAGACTTCCTTAAAAGTTGAGGGAGTATAAAGCTGAGACTGGTAAACTGCACCTGCCCATCCTCTGTCAGGAACAGCTCAACCGCAAAGATGCCAGCACCTTCCAAGGAACTCACAGCCATGATTGCAACTTCAGTGGCAAGTTTCTTGATCTTCCAAGGAACATTAGCTGGTGCCTTTACAATATGACATATGTTTTCCCTTTCAAAACACAAAACAAAAAAACTGGTCACAACAAAGGACTACTACCAGTTCATGCATGAACAGAATGGAAGAACTGAAATCATACTTACGCAAACATGGAAACAATAATACTGAATAACTAGGGAACTGAATAAAATAGCATTACTAGCAACAGTGTCAACATTGGTAGTGAAGAAGTTTCTTTACGATGATCAATTATGGACATAAGGCATCCATTGTTGGGATTAGATGTAACTTGAGATTTTTTTGCAAAAAATAATTGATTCTTCTCCAATTAATCAAAAGCTGGGTTTTCCTTGAAAAGCAACATAAAATGTTCTTCCCTAAAGTGTTTTTTTATTTTTTTATTTTCTGAAAAATAGAATCTTTTGCATGCAAAGCAGGCTGAGAACATCCAACATCTGCTTTAATGAAATCCTTGCACTTGAGAGATATAGGATTACGGAGCCCCTTAAGTAGTGCTAGCCTTTACTTGGATAATGGGCTACGCATTGTGAATTCAATATGCAGAATTGTCTTGAGCCATATGTATGGAGATTGTTCAGGAGACATGGTCCAAGCCCAATCAATTTTTTTTCTTTTGAATTTCTTTGGCGAGTGAGCACAATGTGAAAGAGAACAAGATGAAAAAGGGGATCCGGTTAGCTCCAGAGTTTGCTGTTGTGATGTCAGAATTTGCTCCTATTTTTTTTTTTAATCTCTTTAGTTATTAATACTTTTCTAGTTACTGTGACCCTATTCATTCCTAGCTCGGATTAAGCACTTTAACAATGGCAGGAGATATTAGAGACAGGGTATGTACTTGGTTGAGGAGTTCTTTTCCTTTGGAAAAGAATTAAGATGAAACTTCTTTTATCTCCATCCATGTGGAGTCTGAAAATGTGGAACTGGATGGATTTCAATAGTTTTGAGATTTCTAGTAATAGAATAGACAGCAAGAGTCTCACATACTTCACTTGTTTGAGTTGAGATGACATGCTTAATGAAATTTTGTGTTTAAAACTGTTAGATTATTTTTCTTGTAAATATCCATCCTCAAATTGCCTGTAACACAATAATTACCTGTGAATTGTTTCGACAACAGGGTAACACTTGATGCAATTGTCTCTTCCTCTTGCCACAATGACCGCTAACTCCTTAAATTATAAAGGAAAAAGAAAAGGAAATTAGTGACACTTATATCATAAGAATAATATATTAGTATGTGATGAAACATATAACAAGAAAAGATTATCAGTAAATAAATGGTTTTCTCAGGGGATTTGAATCTAGAGATTAGAATTCTAAGCGAGAAAAAGGCAGTATGTCTATTTTTTAAAGAGCAATTACGCCATGTTAAAAAAGCAAAGAAGTAGAGCAAATATAATAAGTCCTCACAAAGTCACACAAACACAGCAATAACCTGACAACATAATAGCCTTAGGAAACTTGTACCCAAGGCAAACCCAGAAGCCAAAATTAAAAAAGTTTCCCTGTCTGTATCACAAGGTAAAACCGAATAAAACTTTACACCCATGTAATTAACAGGTACATCATACTTGTAGAGATCTACTCAGTCATGATCTGAATTCAAACAAGACATGAACGATCAGGCTTATCAATGACTGGAACAGCCCATAAACTGGATTATTTTTAACCCAAAAGCATGTTCCTGTGCAATAGATGCACATTCATAGTAAAACAATCATAAAAATAAATATATGTAAAATAACTGCGTGAAGGCCAAACAGCTTTCATATATCTCTAATTAGAAACACAAACAAATCCATCCGGTGCCAACATTAGTGTAGAAAACACAAATATTCAATACAACAGTATATTTGTTTTGAGGATACTAAAATTAAACAATTAAGATGGAAAAAAGTATAGAGTTCCAGACATGTAATCTGCTGATACAAGTTACGCAATTCGCTGATGCTTTTCACTTATTCTTCTTTCATAAAACTAATTTAATTTAGGTGTATATCAACATGAGTTACACACATGCTCATATCAATGTATGCATATGCAGCAGCTTGGCAGAGCTGAACTAAAGGTGCAAATCATGCTGCAAGACAACTTGCCAGAAATATCAATAGTATATCTACCTTCACAAAAGGTGCCCACTTCTCAACATACAAACCACGATCAAAACCACCAAGTGCTGCAGAAGTTAAAAGAATCAAAAGTGGCACATAATAGAAAGATATAACTATCACCAAATAAAATAAAGACAGATAAAAGCAGAGAACTCAACCATACTCAAGAAAGCATAAAGATATGTACTAACTACAATGACATACAAAACCTACAAAAAGCATAAATGCGAATGGAACTTCAGACTAAGAACACGGATGAACTAGGCAGCAGAACAAATAGTCTTCTTTTTCATAACTAGAAGCCTAATAAGCCTTAGCCTACATTGCAGGCTGTTACCCATTTTCAGCCATATGACCCATAAGGCCCTTGTGTTGAAAGTGTGATGTTCAAACTTTGGAATTGTTTAAGGGATATAAAAACATGCTCCGACTGCCATGTGGTGATAATTGCCTATTCAGTGATTGTCACTTTACACTGGAGGTGACCAAAAGATGACAGGTCTCAAAACAACAAATTGCATCAGGGACAGACCCGGCATTTTGACAAAACATAGGGGTTAAAACTGATAGCCTAAACTCTAGTCCATATAGGTGATTCATACCAATTAAAGAAGGGACAATGATGCATTTACCATTTAAGTTTTTGAAGACTATAATTGGTATTCTACCATCTTGCGGGGGCTATGCCTGCCTGCCTGCCTCTGGCATCATTAAAGGGGAGTGGAAAAAAAAAAGAAGAAAAACGAGTACAGAATAAATAGTAGCAGAAATGAACCTGGATTGCATACTAACTAGCAAAATGGACCCTTCAGCAAATCAATAGAAAACCACCAATGGACAGTACCAATCTCTATTTTCTAGAACAAGAGTTCATTTAATAGTACTTTTTATCCATCACCTTTACCCATCCCATCAGGATCCAAAAACCATCTTATGCTATCAAAAGTAAAACATATGAAAAACATAAATAGTCAAGCCTTGCTTATGATATGATTAAATTACCAGCCACAGCAGAAGAAAGTTCCTCTTCATTCTTTGCAACAGCATTTCCACGGCCATCATAAGCAAGTCTCTTGCTCTTGACCATAAGAGGATAGCCAAACTGGTTACCAGCTTTTTTCACTCCTTCAATTCCATCAATCTGCCTTGGACATTTTTTTAAGACAATTAAATGGAATAATCTTAAACTAGCAAAGCATTCACGAGTGGCATTAAAAACCTTAGGAGAAGTAAGCAAACCTGCATAAACTCGGGAACTGGAATGGAATGGCGAGAAAAATGTACTTTCTGAAGGTATTTATCCTTTAAAAAAAAGTTGAATAGGATGTATGAGAAAATGATACCATAAAAACTTAGTACTGAAGCAGAGTTCATATTACCACTAAAAAGGGAATTCAAGCCATATAATCAAAGTTTAGATTGGTTGTAAATTCAAGATCCAGATCAGGGCACATGACCATTAACAACACAATGATATTTATACTTCTAGAACTGGATTCTCTACAAAACCTTGGAGAAGAAGGATTGTTCTTGTTGAGGAGGTAGCTTATAGAAATTGCACCTCCAAGCCCGGATCTATGCATTCAAACAATCAAAAACTGTGATCTTTTTCTTCTAAGTTTAATCTCTAAGGCTAAGAGTATAGCAAAAGGCATACTAAGCAAACAATTTGTAAGAAACTCTATGAGTTAGCAATGGTATACTTGGATAATGCGGATGGTAGAAGCTTTGGGTTCACAGTCAACTCCTTGCTGCTCAAGTTTCTCCAAAGTGGCAACATCCACATGCTCAATTTCAACGGTCAAGACTCCACATCTAACTACCCAGAAAACAGGGCAAAAAAACATTACATATATGCCTGATGAAAAACACCTGGCAGAAGAAACTGAAAAAGAACCAACCAAAGGCCCCAGATCAAGCACCTGACCTCTTTGCAAATTCCTGAACTGTAGCACTGTCATCAAAGCTCCCAACCATGTGGTCATATGCAAGAGCACTTGCAGGGCAGTTCTTTGAAGGATCCAAGACCATGACTTTGACGGCCATTTGGGAAGCAGCTTGGCACAGCATGCGGCCCAGCTGACCTCCTCCCAAGACACCAACAATCATCTCTGATAACCCATGAACCGGCAAGTCATCCTTCCTGCACCAAGTATCAGATGACCAAATTCATTAGGGTTTACACCAGTCTTAAAGAATCTGAATTGCATATTTCCTCTATCATTTGCAAGTAAAATTGGGCATTGAAAAGCAATATACAGTTCACTCGACTGACATGTATCCATGAGATACATAAAAAGGGAAAAGCATGACTCAACAGTGACATCACGGCGACAAGAGAATTAGCAGAAGCACAAGCTAGCAGTTTGATTATTGGTGAAAATCCAACCAATTAAAATGAAGTTCAGTTAGAAGAGTCGTACGAGGCTCGACAAGCAAGTACAGGAGTAGCACAGGAGAAGCTAAGGCGAGGCTTGTGACTGTCCATGGCGAATCTCAGGAACTGCGTCTTTCGTGTCAACAGGAAGCCGCGCTCTAAGCAGAACGTAGAAGCAAACCAATATGAGTCTGGGCTCTTGCACAACAATGAGCTCGGGCCTTGATGGAGCATTATGCTCTTTGTTTGTGCTGAGAGAGCGAGAGAGACTATTTAGCTGCCACCGAATGCTGACAGATAACTGACAAGGGTTCTTGTAAGGAGCGGCAGTCAGAGACTCCTTTGGCTTCTCCAAATGTAGAGAAATATCTAGTACAATACTTCAAAGCAACAGCAGCAAAATAAGTAGAATATGCTTGATACATGTTGAAAACTTAAACACGAGCAGAGGGTAATCAAGCCAACCAACAATTGTTTCTTTTTCTCTTGCTTTAATTTTGTAGGATAACTCAATTCCAACCAACATTGGCCTAGGCTTAAAGTATTTTCTAACAAACAAGCATTTTGTTACTCTTAGCCAAACCTCCATTTCCAACTTATGGAGGAAATCCACAACAACTTCCATCAATCTGGAACCTTTTCAACTGACAATTAAAATCTTTATTCATGAAACATATTTGCTGAAAAGGATTTTCTTCATTCTATATTCCTTCAAGCACAATGCGCACATAGTCTAGCCAACTACAAGGAAAAACTGATAAGTGCCCAGCTTTATAGTACCATAAAATTCAGAACAGTTTATGACTGGTTAAGCATTCAAACTTTGTTCTCTCTAGTTACAAGGGAATTCCTTAGCCCTCAACAGTGATAATAGTTAAGCTCTAGATTTGCATGTAAAACTACAAAACCTTCAGTAACTAAGGCATTTGAAGCTCTGTACATAAACATATATTAAAGGAGTTGCTGAAATTTTGCTTACAATCAACAAGAGATTCAAGTGCAGGGCCAATTGACATTTTGAGCTCTCAAGGCAATGAAATTGACAAGAAATGCCCGTTATGAAGAAGCAGGCTGCAAGAAAGAACAAGAATATAGAACATAAACATCGGAATGCAAAATCAAATAAAACTACCAACGAATCAAACCACACATCATGAAGATTGGCCAAAGAAAACTTCTAGAATCTCAGACTTTAAATCAACTAGTTGGCTCATGATTAGCAACAGAAAGACTATAACTAGCCTTTGGAGTCAGGAAAGGTTATAACCCTGTCCATCGAGCACATGCTCAACAATCAAATTGCTGCCGTTGTTTTAGAATTCGCTTGGAACACTTAAAGAATGGCAAGAAGATAAGCAACCTGAGTTCATATTTGGAAAAAGACACCTCCAAAAAGACCCAGAATACTGATCAAATGTGAAAGTTAGAGCAAAGGAACAACATAGTTGCATTCCACAGCTCTATCTAATGTGAATACTATAAACCAAACACAGACAATCTAATAGCATGCTTATCAAATTTAATTGGTCACCGACTAGCCACCAGACATCACTTACGCTCAAAAGCTACAAAATGCTAACAGCAGGACAAAAAAATATACAATTTCAGATGCATTTAGAGAACAATGCAATTTCGAAAAATATTTTTACCGAATACCTAAATGAGAAAACAATCCACTGACACGAACAGGAGAAAGAACCCCTCAAATATACAGGGAGCTTACCAGCAAAACCACGGGAAAGAGGAAGTGTAGTCTCCCCAGAGCCCGGCGGCGGTGGGTACGGGAAGTGTCGGCGGCGTCTCTGCTGCTGGGAGCGCCAGGCCCAGGAGATTGAAAGAGGCGATAAACAACGGGAGGCGCCGCAACGATGAAGAGTCGAGAGGAACGGTGAGGACGAAGTGAGGACTGAGAACCAATTCATAATTTCTAGATTGTCTGAAGAGACCGATATAGCCCTTCGACTTATGGATCCGAAGCAATTAAGTCCTACAACTAAAACTCAATTCGTTTTCATTTTCAGAAAATTGATGATTTTTTACTTTTATTTTATTTTATTTTTTTCTAGATCGAATGTGAATTGAAAGCTTAATATATATGTCTAAAAATTATTTTGGATAATATTTTTTTATAAGCAATTCAATTTTTATGAGTTTTTAACTTATACAACCTAAAATAAGAAAAATAAATAAAAATACTTGCTTTTCTTAAAGATTATGTTGAAAGTATTTTTTAAAATTCTTAAAATGTAGAGTTTAGATAAATATATAATTTCAGTAAATAATTATTATATTAAATTTTTTATATTATTAATATTTTCAGAAAGAAGCTTGCATCAATGAGACCTCAAACTTTAGAATGCGGCCCAACCTAGCCCCCCGGTACAAAAGTCAGCATTGACTAGACTAGTGTCTAAATGCTCAGTATCCTTCTATATTTGGCGGAAAGCATGGAACGGAGGAAAAGAATTAGAGTTTGTCTTGTGTGTGTCGGGACACAGTGTAAGTATATATACAATGTTTACGTGCTTCAAACAAAAGTGATAGTTATGATAGTTGGTTGGAGGCGCAAATGTGCGGCAGAGGCTTATACGATCAAAGAGGCTTAATGGTGGGTGGAGTGACATGACTTGTAAATAGTTAGCCGATTCATGGTTTAGTTGAAATAGCGTGGAATATGATCTTTGACTTGATAAAATAAAGAAAATAGATTAAGTTAGGTTAAAGCCAAATAAACTGCCTTTAAAACTCTCTTTCAGCACACCCTTCTGAGAGGGAAATCAAGCAGCATATTTGGTGGTAAAATGAGGGAGATCATTTAAGACATGGACACCAAAATTTTTGTCACAATGTCCTCCTTTTCTAACTAACTATTTAAAGTATTAAAAAAAAACTAACTAATGTACTATTTGATGATGCGAGAAGGACTACTACCTCTCGCTTTTGTAATTTCAGTATAATTATCACACTAATACTCTGTGTAATTCGCCTGATCGTTTGATAAAATTTCCTGACTCCCGCGGATGTTTTTTATTTTGTGATTTAAAAAGAAAAAAGAAAAAGACAGAAGTGTAGATCTCGAGGTTTAAGGTAGGAGGGCTATTATGGTTAATAGGTGAAACTTTAAGGACTGAAGATTGATTTGGGACTCATATAGGTAGGGTGTTAATGACCTTAGAAGAGACGAATCAGGCGCTTATTCCTCTTCTTTCACCCGAATCGATTTGCAGCAACTTCGTCACCTTCGGTCGATAGGGAAGCAATGGCGTCGAACGCGGCGGTGCCCTTCTGGCGGGCGGCGGGAATGACGTATATTTCATATTCCAACATATGCGCGAATCTGGTCAGGAATTGCCTCAAGGAACCCTACAGGACCGAAGCCCTTTCCCGCGAGAAGGTCCATTTCTCCATCTCCAAGTGGACAGACGGCAAGCCTGAGAAGCCCAGTACGTCTTTCGATTCTCTCCATCCTTTCAGATCTAACTTATTTCTCATCGATTTGGTGTTTTTAACCTTAGATTGTTTCGCTCTTCGTGTGATAATGTTAGAGAACTGCTTTTGTTTGAATAGCGTACCCTTTTTGGTGGTTGATTCTGGAAAACTTGGGTAGAAGGGAAATTTGCTGACATGGTAGTCTATGAATGGCTGGTTAAAGATGGCTATTTAATCTAGGGTTGAACGTTTCTGTGATTTGGTGAAATGTACAATGCACTGGAGTTGCTTTAGTTTGCTTTTGCATTTCTTTCTGATACCGTTCTTTTATGTCTGTCTCCCGCTCCTTTGGGCCATTACATCGCTAGCTTTCTTGCTATTCAATTCTTTTATATTTAACAGGATAAGCATATTTTAGTGATGATTGGTTTATTGTTAAATTATGTGCGTCGACTGAGATATTACCTGGCATAGTTTTCCCTGGTAAAATGTTCAATTTGAAGGCTTAGCTGCTGCCTGGTGACTTTCTCTGGGATTTCAGATTGCAACAGTATGCAACGTAACGCTAAGAGAGTAGAACAAGATTTGCTGTAACGAAGTTTTGAATGTGATTTGTGAATTTAACCAGCCTGTTTCTCAATCATCACTATAATTGGTGCTGCTAGTCTCCATGTTATGGATGGCTACAATGAGAAACATCTCTTTTTCTAGGGAGCAATCTCTGTGTTATTGACTTCTTTTAGTTTGAAGATGATCCCTTTGCATTTACATCTTGCTTGTGTATAGCAGTTACTGATTCAGTCTAAATGTTTCTTTCAATTCCCCTCTACTTTCTCTCATTACCTGTGTCTCTTAGGCTAGCCAAAGATTTCCGATTTCTCTTTCTTGTTTTCTATCTTTTCTCTCTGATCTTCAATTCTCTATGTGCTCTAGCATTGACAATATTGGCATGATATGGCATCAAGAATTATTTATTTGAACTCATCTTCCTCAAATCATGACTCTAAACTCCCCGACAGCAGCCATCTGAAGTTCCTATATTTACTGAAACCTAGCTTGCACTGCATCTCAGCACTCTTACTTGGCACCTGGTGCCTCCACCAAAGTTTTGAACAAAGTCCTATGCCCAAAACCTATTTGTTTCCTGTTTCCCACTGCTGGGTTCATTAGAGTTTAAACCTGATAGATTGCTGATGCCAACGTACTGCAAGAAATCTTGGATCATGTCTATATTTGCCATTCTGTCCAGCATGTAACCTGAAGTCCATGGAATTAAAGAACAACAGAGGAAGGAGAGATTGTCCAAGTCTGAGTAGAAAGATGTTGAAATCACAGGAAACATGCACTGAAAACATGCTTGAACATTTTTTTTAACAGTATCTTAGTTTTTGAGTATGCTGATGGTGTCTGTATGTCTACGTTGAATTATTTTTACCGATTTTAATCAGTTCATTTCTTTTTCAGCCCTCCGCACAGATATTCCTGAAGAATGATTTGCAGATAGGGCTTGTGGATCAGCGATGGGGAAGGCGGGTCGTCTTCCAGAAGTTTTTATTGCATCTCTCTTTTGTAATGCCAAGATTGTTTCCGTCAGGAGTTTGGCTTTGAGTGACAATGCAATTTGTAATAAAGGGGGTAGTAGCTAACGTTGCTTCAGAATCGGACTTGCCATAAATTTGTGTTTTGAGAACTTGGCCAGTGCTCTACAGTTAAGTGAGCAAGGTTTGCACGTTAAGCCAAAATCCAACGACCTGCCGGTGTCTTGGCCAGTACCTTACTCTTTTATCTTTTTGGTATTTAAAAGATTGCTCTGAATTCTGGTTTAGAAATTGGTGCGTATTAGTATGTAATAACCTGGGTTGATTTAAGCTGCATTTCTCTTCATCGGACGCAGGACGTAAATATTCAAGTGACTCACGGTTTTGTTTGTGTCGCATGAAACGTTTTAATATTGAGATTTCGTTTCATACTTTCTAAATCCACGATTCACAAACAAAACAATGGAGCCAAGGGTCTTACTCTGTCATATATTTTTCTTATTTAGCACTTTCTAGTTATATAGCAAATTTTATCAAAATAAAACAAATTGGACAAGTCAGGTTTCTGTTTTTCCAGATGTGCCATGTTATCTTGTGAGCTCTGTGAAAGAACTTTAACATATTTATAATTTGAAAGTATTTATTAATTTGGAACATTTTTTTTTATATATAATCAGAATCGTGTTATGAGTATACATTCAAGAGAAGAGTTGTAGTCTGATCATCTTGGATAATTGAGGATTGAATTGTCTGTTTAAAACCTGGAGGGCATTAAACTACATTTGATAAATTGTTGACTTATGATGTAGGTGATGTTAAAATCATGATTCCACATGAAACCGTTGTTCATTTACTGGTAATTATAATCATAAAATTGAACCAAAATCATAATTATAATTATAAAATCTAATTGAGTTATTTTTTCTATTTCAAATTATAAAATTGTAAGATTCTAAAATTCTATGCCTTGGTGGCTGATAGTAAGAGTCAAACTCAGCTTGCATGTCAAGGCACATGTCCTATTTACTATGCAAGCTGGCTCATGAGACCAATTTGAAAGAATCTTTTATAATCATATAGGTTCTCATAAATCTTAAATTTACATAAATAATCATTTATTGACATCCCCATTTCTCAATATGTAAATATTGAATGTCGAGAATTTTCTTTTTAACACTAGTATTATTTGTTTAAATAGCTCTTCTCTTCCATTAAAAAAAAAAAAGCTCCTCTTTCCTCCTGTGGGCTAATAACAAGGCAAAATACCCAAATGCCTTAGATTTCCCTTTGCCCTTACTTAAACCCCCTTAGAGGAGGGGCCCAAAAGAGGAATTCCATGAAAAAGATGCACAATTTGTAAAATCCCAAACATCTATTTGGACATATATGCCCCTACATTCTCTCTCCCGAAGCCCAAACTCGTACGCCCTCATCATTCCTCAACGCCGCGCTGCCTCTTCTACCCCTGTAATTCCTTCATTCTGGTTTGCCCTCCTTCAATTACCCGCCACTATATAATCCCCGACTTTCAAGTCTCCTCCTTTCTGCTTCTCCTGCTGCAATTGCTAGTCCGAGAAGACAAAACCCTAGTTCCTCGATCACGTCTATCTCAAGTTCGCTGGATGTTCTCCCCCTCCTCCTGCTACATACCCACTTCCGATTCAGGCACCCCAGCACCCTGTGTGTGCGAATTTGGTTTTTTGTCATCTGCATTTGAGCTTCGTTCGCGTTTACGGTGTTCCTGTTTTCACAGGTAATGACTTGTTTAACTGTTATCTTGTAAATGGAGGTTTGGGGGATTTCTCAAATGAATTGTTGTGTTCTGTTTTCTGGGTTTTGCCTAATACTGGCTCTATTCCTCTCCCCGTTTCTTCAAGCATGAACTAATATCTTTGTCGGGAGGCCTAGAAACTGAAAAACAAGTAAAGGAGGTGCTTTTTCTCTGTAAATAATTTTTGTTATCTTTATTTTGCATTGCAGGCAACCTCTTATGGACCTGGAGTACCAGGAATAGAGACAAACGGTTTTAAAACAGAAAGTTCTATAGCTGCGTTATTTGTGTGATTCGTTGATTTGATGGGTTATCACGAGTTAATTCTTGGAGATGGTCATAATTCGCCTCTGGGGCGGAATCAATCATTGGTTCTGGAAGATAAGCAAAGTTTTGGTCTTGGTCAGAGCCATGAAATGCATGCCCAACGAACTCATCAGGATCACTTTTGTTTGAGCCATGCACATGCTCATAAACTTGGATTAGGCAATTCTCTTGATCATGAGCTGGGGTTAGACAAAAACCGTGATCAAGAGGATGGCAACCAAAATCGCAGGCATGATACTGAATTGGGTGTGGATGAAAAAACTGATCACCGTGACACCGAGTTGTGCTTATCAGATAACAATGAATTGGCTCTTTCAGATAACCAAGAACTTGATGAAGAAAACATGTCACTAGCAGTGGTTGGGAACCCAGAGTTGGGGATAGAACTATCCTGTGATTTTTCTGACCAGCCATCACATGAGATCTGGTGTTTCTACTTTCACAATCCGAACCATCCAGGAGACCCATACTAGCGGAGGGATAGCACACTTGGCCATCAGCAAGCCTCGGTTCAATGGGTTGCAAGTTCCATGGAGCAGCGACTGAGGGAAAACCCAAATTACAAGCCAAAGGAGATATTGGAGGAGATCCACCGGGTTCATGGTATAACCTTATCATAGAAACAGGCCTGGCGAGGTAAGGAGCGTATCATGGCAGCTATGCGTGGGTTCTTTGCGGAGAGTTATCGTCTGCTACCGCAATACTGCGAACAAGTTAAACGTGCCAACACGGGAAGTATTGCATCTATTTATGGAATCCCGACGGATAACAGTTCCCAGCGTCTCTTCATGTCACTTCAAGCATCAATTTTCGGTTTCCTGAATGCTTGCCGACCATTGTTGGGGCTTGACAGGGCCTATTTGAAGAACAAGTATCTAGGCACTTTGCTTCTTGCAACGGCATTTGATGGGGATGGTGCTCTCTATCCACTGGCATTTGGTGTTGTTGATGAGGAGAATGATGACAACTGGAAGTGGTTTCTCTCTGAACTTCATAACCTGCTTGAAATTAATACTGAAAACATGCCAAGGCTCACAATTTTGTCAGATAGGTAGAAAGATGTCATAGATGGAGTTGATGCAAACTTCCCTACTGATTGTCATGGATTTTGCTTGGGTCATTTGAGTGAAAACTTCCGGAAAGAGTTCAATAACACGATGCTTGTCAACCTTCTATGGGAAGCTGCAAATTCTCTTACAGTAATGAAATTTGAAGCAAAAATCCTTGAGATTGAAGAGTTTTCTCAAGATGCTGCATATTGGATCACTCGAATCCCCCCTTAGTTGTGGGCCACTGCATATTTTAAAGGAACACGGTTTGGACATCTGACAGCAGGTGCAGTTGAATAGTTGAATAATTGGATTTCTGAGGCCTCTGGCACCCCGATAATCCAGATGATGGAGTGCATCAGGAGACAGCTTATGACGTGGTTCAACGAACGGCGTGAGGCAAGTATGCAGTGGACAGCCCCTTTTGTGCCTTCCGCTGAGAGGCCAGTTGCAGAGGCTCTTGAACACTCAAGCTCCTGCCTTTCAGATGCTTCGGGCAAATGAAGCTATATCCCATGAAGGAACAAATGTTGTAGACATTCCGAATAGATGTTGTCTTTGTCTGGGCTGGCAGTTACATGGTTTACCCTGTGCGCATGCTGTGGCTGCGCTCCTCTCTTGTCGCCAGAATGTTCATCGGTTCACAGAAAGTTAAGAGTCAAAAGAGACATTTTTTTTTTTTGCATTCTACCAAGCATTCACATCTCACTATCTTTTTCACAATTCATGTATAATTTTATAATTTGAGTTGTTGTCATTCGACTAATGATAGAAAAAAATGTTAAATATGAGCATTTTTTCAAATTTTATTAAAAAAAAACATCCTTATACAGTGTATGAATTTAGATTTTATGTTACACATCCGAATTTATAAGTTTTATTATGTATTGTTGACTTTAATATTTATATAAGCACTCGAACCCCAGTTTGTAAAATTTCTGAATCTGCCACTGATATCGCAAGACATATATTCCCAAACCATTCATCCAATACCTGATAAAAGTACGTGGAAGGAGTTGGCAGAAGGAGATCTGAATTACGACAGAGCAATGGAGATTGTCATCCAGCCACCCAAGGCACTTAACCCACCTGGTCGACCGAGGAAAAAACGGGTCCGAGCAGAGGATCGCGGGCGTGTGAAGGGAGTTGTACATTGTAGCCGTTGCAATCAGACAGGGCATTTCAGAACAACTTGTGAAGCACCCATATGATCCACCTAGGTGCACCGCAGGAAGCAATCTTTGGGGTACAAGTTTTTTCCAGGTTTATAGAATGGGACCGTGTATTTTATGACTTTAGCTATGCAGTGCAGATCGATGATTTGTTTATGTTGAAAATTTGTTTTTATCAGCACTTCACTACTCGTCACTCATTTAATATTTCGCTCCACAAAGTAGGGAGGTGAAGGTAGCCATGGAAAGCGTCAGGAAACTTCACCAACCGCATTTCCTGAAGAATACATCATCTTTACCAGTCTTTAACAGTCATCTTTCCACACGCTATTGCCAAATAAAGATCCAATGCAGCCAATAGCAATGATCGACTTTGTAAGGTGGTTTAACCAAATCCCCTACCGTGAAAAACAAAAAACGAACTAGAAGCAAAACGTGTCCTACAAAGATTTTATCAAGAAAAAGGGTTTAGGTGAAAGGGCTCTGCTCAAAGTGAATGAACTCGGACAACAACCTCCTGCGGAGTTGAAAGAAAAAGGGACATGGAAAATAAAAAACACCTTTCCAGCAGATTAACTCGAGGCTGCTGCACATAAGAGCAGAGCAAGAGAAGATGAAAAAGGATCTGAAACATAACATTCCAATATCAATGATTGATTTTGTAAGGTGTTTAACCAAATCCCAACTGTGAAAAGAAAAAAAAGCAACACGAAGCAAAACGCGTTCTATGAAGATTTTAACAAGAAAATGGGTTTAGGTGAAAGGGCTCTGCTTAAGTGAATGAATTCGGATTACAACCCCTGCTGCGGAGTTGGAGGAAAAGGGGAAAGGGGAAAAAAACCACCTTTCCAGCAGATTAACTCTAGGCTGCTGAGCAAGAGGGTGAAAAGAGATCTGAAACATAACATTCCATGCCTAAAAGGAAATGTCTACATGGGAAGCATCATAATAAACAATCTGAAGCGGTTAGGAACTAGCAATGTCCCGGATTCCCAGAATACAATCCAACGCCAACATTAGCAGGTGATAACAAATCCTCAATGGCCCTAGTAACCATAGTTTGAGCTGTAGACGGAACCATATGCTCCTCCATGACCTGCATGTGGTGATGCATATGCAGAGCCATGGGCTGCATAAGGGTTATAACTTTGATCAGTAGATCCACCACCCTGTGGTTGTGTGGATGCTGCAGCTTCAGCCATAAAATTCTGCAATATAATTACAAACACCAGAGGAAGTTAATGTTTTATTCCAAATGCAGCCTTTTCTCACATGCAAGTGTCTGTTTTAAGTGAATGTCCATACGAATGAATCATAACTTCATCTTTATATGAAAAAGCATCCAACTGTTTCGCATCTTTTTTTTTTAACATGTCACGATTCCATTTTAGGCAAAACCATAGAGCAGGCGTTCACAGCAGCATGTCATCTAAAGATTAAACACAATTGCATGAATTATGATAATTGTAGCACATGCAAACACTTCCTGATTTTAATAAAACAGATACGTATGCATAACAATACCTGAACCAGCTGCTCAGCCGTTTGAACTTGAGAAGCATTTCCACTTATTTCGACTGTCATTTCACCAGGAACGCCCCTAGTTTCTTGAATGGTAACAGTTGCACCACTAGCACGTCGAATGTAGCTAATATTTGTACCAGCAGCTCCAATTACAGCATCGGCATAAGACAGTGGGACTTGCAGTTGATGAGTGGCCTGCTAATAAATGCAGAAGGCACATGATGGAAAATTAGAATCAATGCAGGCCAGCTAATGCTGAAACATTTGCAAAATGCATTGATCCCTAAAACTACACAAGTTCTAATGCATAATCTATGATAGCATCAGTCACGCAACATGGTTTCTGAGTTATTTTATTACATTGTTCCTCCATAATCTATTCTGCCAGGTGAGCTTTATTTTCTCAAATTTCATTATTCACAAAGTTGGGATCATTGTAAAAACTACTTCCGCAATTCATACTCTAACATTTCCTTATTTTGAAATGAAGGTTTTCCAAATCTATGAAACATAACCTTCAACTATGTTTTCATAAAGCTGGAGTTGAAATTGAAATTATCTACGCAGACAACAGGCCCTAAACTCCTGATGACCATCGTAAGTCATGCACCAAAATTATCAGATTTCCACAGGAAAACATTAACCTCCAATAGTAAGCAAATCATAGCGAGTGGAAGCAGTTTGGATTACCTGTGAAACCATTGAAGAGGCAGCCTGGCCGGTTGATGTTGGATGGCCACTCAATGGAGCTTCTCTCCCATAGTTGGAGATACCTTGATGAGGCTGTTTCTCCATTGGAGGTGGCATGTCAGCAGGAGGGTAGTAATTGTCATACTGCCTTGGGGGTGGCACATACGGAGGATTGGATCCAAACCCATGACCTCCGCTCGGAGGAAATCCTTGAGGAGGGCCCCAGTTCTGAGGAGGTGCCATGTGGTTCAACCGCTGATTTGTCATTTGCATCTAATTCAAAAGAAATAGGACATTCATTTATGAAAATGCTGTACAATAGTCCCCCGGCCACTTGACAAGAGAAGAATAATGCAGCCAAACCTGCGCTTCAAACAATGGGATGATACTGCGATCAACCAAAAACTTCCTAAGATGAGAAGCAACTAACTCCAAAGCTTTATGGACACCACTTGCATCTCCCACAACTTCAACTACCCTATCTTCTGGAAGAGCAAAGATTGGGAGGTCCTCTGCAGAAATTGTCAATTTAACGATTAATTTCTCATAGGAAAAAGGAGTATATTAAAAAAACACAACCAATGGCAACCGAAGTGCAAAAGAAAGTGCCTATAGATGAAAAAAGTTAAGTTAGTTAACCAAAACAGCTTCCAAAGCTTCACAACATCTGTTTCATTGCCTCTACATAATCCTGTATTCCAAAACTGAAGAGCTCACAATGCCACTTTGCTTGGCACATTATGTTCCAGAAATTTGGGTCAACATATAGTTTTCTTAAAGATATATAAGGCAGTTTACAGCTAAACCTAAGCATGTACTATAATAAAATTAAAGAAAATTACTGCTGCATCATAGGAGAGTTGAAATATTGCCAATTTGCTTTGGCATGGGCTTACTATGATGAGGATGATAATATTGAAGAAGAGCAAGAAGGTAAGATCCTACAAGTCAAACCTGTTCCAAGCACTCTAACAAGACAGTTTGATGATTCCTGAATGGATTTGACATTTGATCCTTGTTTTCCAATCAAACTTCCTGCTTGCGAGGCTGGGACTAGCATCCTTGTAGAGACCTTGGTTCCTGTGCCTGGAGGTGCATGAGAAGCCTCACTGTCTAAACCATCAACAATGCGCTTGTGCACCCTCAAAAGCCCATCCATTGCAGGTGGAAGGGATGAATCAGGCTCCTCCTTCGCAGACACCATAACCTGTTTGCAATGGATGGCAACAACTTCAGTACATGACTAAGCACCAGATATTTCTACTTCAAGGTAGACTGGAAAAAGAACAGTAGCCATTTACGAGGGTGAAAAATAAGACAAATTTCCAATTAGCAAGCCATTTGACTGAATATTAATAAGCCACTGGGAAGCTGAAATGAGCAAATTAAAGAACCATTTGCCAACCAAAAAAATTTGATTCGTTAAATTATCAAGCCTGATGCAATATGGGTGGCCTTATTTCAGTTGCAATGAAAATAAAGAAACATTTCTACAAGCTTCATAACCACTTATTTGTTTTCTTTTCCTCCTTTTTCTCAAACAAACTGTGATTACTTGTTGAGTAGATTTATCCATTTATTTTATATCCATGTGATAGTTTGAGTAATTTTTATAATATATTATCATGATCATCTTCGCTCCTATTTCCGGAGGTTCCCATGACCTGCTAACAATCTAAGGCAAGACATCAACCACCTGATTTCTGAAGTTACCGATGAGACAGCCGAACTCTTGGTACAGTTGTTCATACAGAGGTTCTGTTTGTTCAGACCAACTTTTCAGCACTTTCTAAAGCTCAATGTTGATCCCTGCATTCTGGGACTTCCGTTCTTCATGTTCAGTCTTATTGACATTGATTCCTTGCCTTAAAAAGTTGCAAACAGAACCTGCACATACTCACTTCTGTTATTGCAATAAAGGGGGTTTATTTTATTCTGCCTCTTTCTTCTTTTGTTCTCCTTCATTCTCCACTTTTAGTCACCCTCCTGTTTTATGGTTTGCCTTAACCGAAAAAAGGGTCAACTTCTGTTTTTTAGGATTAGCTTAAGAGTTATAGCCCTCAAGTTACTGTAAAATTAAGAACTCCGAATCTGATGATCATGATTAAAATTTGAACCCCAATTCTACTTCTATCCACAATAATAATAATAATAATAATAATCAGCAATTCTAATTTTGGGGCCGTCAATCATCGCAATTTTAAGGCTTACTTCAATTTGATGATGCATATCAGCTCTGGTATATTTTAGTTCCACTTATGCGATAGGTAGATTGTTTGAACAACTGACTGGTATCAATGCTAGGAAAAATGTCATAGCATTCTCTTCCATAATAATTATCTTGCCCAATGAACTATTCTTCCAGTCAAGTACATCACTGAACACCAACTGGAGCACCCTACGGAGTATTCTAAATGCATGCAACATATACCAAAATTGCTTTAAAAGATTCATATTGACAATATCCACCAAGATAACTAGAAATCATTAAAGTTATGATCATTAAATAAATAATATAGGCAAGTTGAGAAAAATATCTTAGTACTTACTGCTCTTTCCATTGTCCCAGGCGGACCATCTAGAATCTTGACACGAGCCCGCGTCTCCTCGACAATTTTTTTGATAAACTCACCTTTTCGTCCTATAATACTACCAACCTTTTGGGCAGGAACCAACATCCTAAACACACTCTCTCCAGGCCATCCAGGCCACCTCTTTTCACCACCTCCATCTACTGTTTCATCTTTATTTTCTTGTTTCTGCTGAATCTCTGAATCCTGGCCTGTATTCTGCTCTGAATCCTGTTCCAGATTCTGGTTCGAGCTCTGGATAAAGTTTTCTTCTACACTCTGGTCCAGGTTGTCTTGGTCCACATTCTGTATGAAGTTTTCTACACTCTGTCCCAAGGTTTGGCCCAAGTCATTTTCTAAGTTCTGTTCCAAACCCTGCTTCAAGTTCTGCTCAAAGTTCTCCAAATTCTGTTCTAGATTCTCTTCCACATTATGTTCAAAGTTTTCTTGCACTTCCTGCTCCAAGTGATCATGTTCTTGCACGAGGTTATCATCATGCTGACCAATGTTCTGGTCACCTTCAGCCATAAGAATTGAGCTGAACAAATAAAATACAGACCCAACTAAATTAACACTCATAAAATCAACAGGCAGTCTGTCTTTGCCAAGTATAAGAAGTTGCTAAAAGTATCAGCCTAGACGTTAATGAAGGGGAGAAAAGCGAGTAATAGATGCGAAAACTATGGGGAAAAGGAACTGTGAAAAAATTTCAAATGATAATATGGTAAAAAAAATCAAGTAAATGGAACAAGAGCTGATTATATAATCAAGCTCGATTTTGTCAGACGATATCCACAACATTGATTAATGCTCATGGATAACCAAAGAAAAACAGTACCACCAAACTTCAACTTATAAGAGAACATTACAAACTTTTCCCGAATCCTTTTGAACTGATACTGGTATCTATTGGTCAGTAAGAAGCGTTTTCAGCTGTTATATACTAAACAAATCAAAGAAACAGATCCACATTGGAGACACTGACACCTCAATGACCCAAGCTAAGCAATGAACCAAACCACGAGTCCGAATTTCGTAATTTTCTAATCAATTCACTTGAATTTCAAGGGAAAAAAAAAAAAAGAGAAGATAATAATATAAAAATGATGTTTCCATCTTCCCACAAAACAATAGCGTCATGTATCAAGTAACCTGGAAAAATTCATTCTACATTTAGGAAGACACCAAAGTGACGAACGAAAAACAGCTGAATTGGATTAAATCTAATATAAACAGAAAAAAGAGGGGCAACATAAAACCCCGAAGCAGGACTTGTGAGCGAGATTAGATTGAACTTACATAGCCGAACAGAGATGGACGCGAAAAATCCGGATAAATAGGATGAAGCTTTGAATCGATCTGTGTGGAGAGAGAGAGGAACTTCAGCTGGTTAGGGTTTTCAGTATCGAGAGGGATCGAGGAGGAACGTGGGCAGAGGAAGAACAAGAGCGGTGGCCACTGAATTTCATTTCGGTCCCAGAAAGATATCCGATTGTGCAAATTGGCCCCGTGTAACCGTGTTCGTGGGAACACGAAAGAACGAAATTACCCCCGGCTGTTATCACGCCGTGTCAGTGCTTAAGACCAGAGAGTTAAGTGATGGTGGGCCGCGCCACAGCGGTGCGTTCCCGTTAAAGCTGGGCTGGACCTGAAACCCTTCATTGACTTTTTCGGCTTTATGCTTACCCGGATCGATTTTTAAACAGGTCCAATAAAGTAACGATGGTACTAAATAGCCACAGCTCTAAAAGCCCAATATTAGGGATTAATTGCACTCATGACCCCTAACCTTTTATTATTATATTATTTTGAAACCTAAACTTGATTTCTTAAATAAAAAATCTCTAACCTTGTTTAAGTAATCTATTTGTGATATTTTGTACATGAAAGTCATTAAGTTGGACAAAAAAGTGAAAAACTAGTTTCAATCCCTAAAAAACTTTTCCTTTAGCTCAAAAACTTTAAAACTTTCATAACTAACAATTGAACCATCATCTCCATAACCCGCCACACTTGTGTCTTTCCCCGGCCACCATCCTCCACCGCCAACTGCCTCTACTTCCTCTTCCTCCTTGCTCCTAGCTCCACCACCAACAAATCAACCCAAAAGTCGAACCAATTACTTGGTAGATTTTTCTCGCAATTTAGCCAACAATTTTTCACAAGTCTTGAAATCACCAAAACTCTCCAAACATAATCATAGTAGATCCAAGTATGTTTTCATACATCGATCATCATGCAGAGACCATGGAATTGTTAATCTCCACAGCATCCCCATCACACTCCCCATCCCCCCTCAATGGCACGAAATCCCAAAATTTGTCCTTGATTCTCTCCCTGCCACAGTCACCTCTATCTTCTTTCCTTATGCCAACTTCAACGACCTCCCTAACAAGACTAAAGGATAGGTCAAAATCTCCCTCACAATCATTTGCTCACTCTCTACCGTTTGGGAACAACTAAAGACAAAACTCACAATGGCGAGAATTGTCGCCTTTGTTATCAATCTTTTTGGGATAGACGCATTTGATGTTGCCAGAAAATTGAGTATCTCACTCTACATATACTTTCCCTCCACCACCATGTGCTTGTCTTTGACTCTTTATCTTCCCAAAAGGAGTCGTTGGTACTGTTGTATTATATTGAAAATTGACAAATTTGTGATTGCATGGTTGTTTGATTTTTCTCTATTTCCAGGTTTGACTGGAAAATTATGAGGTGAAGATTAAATAAAATCTCTCAGATTTAACCTTTTTGTTCTCCTTCAAGATGGAATCATAAATGGAATGAAGGGAATCAAAAAAAGCTTTTAGGAGATTAGAGTTCCTTTTGAGTTGTTTCATCTTCCACCGGATGTCGCAGTGTTGGAACCAAATTACCACTTACAGCGGTTATAAGCCCAACTACTTAGCAACTGGGTCTTCCTCTACATCCCCGGTTTATTCTCTGCCTTGAAGCTTTTCTCCAAAAAAAATGCACCTTATTTAATAAATAAGAAAATCTAAAAAATATGCCATGCTTTAATAAATCTTTTCAATCTTATTAGCCTATATTCTAGTTAGCTTTGTTTACAAGCAATACAATGATTAACAAATAATACAATGTGTTTTGTGCGATTAATGTCCAATCAAGGAAGAGAATCAACTTTCGAGTTGACCAATTAATGGTGGAGTCAAAAGCAATGAGGCAAGGTAAACAGAGATAGTGGGTGGCGGAGGACAATGGCTGGAAAGGGATTTGAGTGTGACCGGTTTATGGAGATGGTGGTTCTTATTAGATAGAAAAGTTTTAAGGTTTTTAAGAAAAAGATAAAATTTTCAGAAGTTCAAACTAGTTTTTCACTTTTTCCCCATTTAACTAAACGACTTCTATCCACCTAAGGTCTAAAATGAAGCATTTAAAAGAGATTGGAGATTTTTTTTTTAAGAAATCAAAATTATTGTCCAAAATAGTACAATAATAAAAAGTTATGAGTCATATATACAATTAACACTCAATATTAGTACGACAAATGCTTTCACCTAAGTCCATAAAATTGAAGAGGTCCAATGACTTTCAAAGTTGTGTGCAACATGTGAAACACGCTCAAACAACAAAAATTTCATCTGTAAACTTTTATCTAATAAACTTTCTCGATTTATTGTAAGGCAAATAAGATTAATAAAAAAATGAAATAAAATTTGACATGAGGCAAAAATGGAGAAAAGATGTGTTAATTTTCTTAACGCCTAATAGGATTATACATGAGAACATACAATACAAGAATTAAATGTGATGAATAAAAACATCTTATCTAATTTAGTCCATCACAATACATAATGGAGTTTACGACGATTGATGAGTAGTCGCGCTAACAACTTCTCCCTTATCCTTCGACCAGAGCACTCTCGATGGATAAAGTTTCATTATGTTCATCACAATTTAGATTAAACGAAGAGACATGACACTTCTTTATATAGAAGTCTCATGGGCTTACCTACCAACAACCTTATGGGTTCCATGGCCCACACTAATACAACCCATATTTTATTACATAAATGAAGTTACTAGCCCAAATGAGTAGATCGCAACCTTTATGGGCTCCATATGTTTTATAATTAACCAATTTAATTTTAATCCATTTTAATAAAACACACAATTAATGTTAGCTCACATTGAAAATTTCTAACATTCTTCCACTTGGGTTACATTAATTGTGAAAGATTTTAAAAACATTTATTGGATGAAGAACTTTAAAACCTTTATGCGTATGCTATTGAAAATAAATTGGTCATAAGACGACCCAATGTATCACTTCGTCCAACAAGATTCTCAATGAAAGATCATGGTGGTAACTATATTAACTCATGACATAGGACTTTCCATGGTCACACTCATCAATACACCTTATTGATATGAATCAAATGTTGTAGTATGGCAAGTAACAATAATTCCTACTTTATGATCTATTTTGCATTGTTGATTACTTGTCAGTATCACTGATTTTTATCCTTTATACACCACAAGTATGCAAAAGAAACTGTTTATGGATTTTAGTTAAGAGCGTATGTCTTTAAACTATTATGTATCTTGAGACAACCATTATGTGTCATAAGCATACAACCATAAGGCCAACAAACAATTAAGCTCTAGGCTTTTCCTTAAGATTGACACATATCTTAAAATTTTATACATATGCTCAATAAAGTATGCAATATCATTTCCTAATGGACATACCATACTTATGACTGAGTAAAAGACTGTCTATACAAAATTATATAAACCTTTATACATCCATAAGGATGGGTTTAAGCATCAAAACAAGCAAAAAGAGCAATCATTCAAATTCCCATTGATTAAGTGCGTTGTAAGACTTCTCTCAACCCATATAAGTCATATCACATTGGGGCAAAGTCCTTAATTAGAAGATTCACTAATGTATGCTCAGTCCCAACATGTTTTATTACAAAGTCACTTTTTATTCTCTTGCTCTTTAAATCTCTTAAATGCTTGACCTTAGTGATATTATATCCATATTATCACTTATGTGATCATATAAGTTTAGCAAATGAAAACAAGTAAAATTACAAAATGAACCAAATTATGCAACCACCTTGAGTACTTATCAACCTTTATGTACTCACCATGCATTTTTAGAAAAAATAAAATATGTTGTACAACACATAACCCGTTTAAACAAGTATGCACCTTAATTGGATTTTCTGTATTCCAATTACCAAATGGTAAAATTATTATCAATTTAGAGTCATTAACTTTTCCATATATTAACACCAATTTACAGTCCAATAGAAATATCTAAAAAATCTTCTTTGTAACAATTTAATGGATATACATAGGATCAAATCAAAATCCTTTCCAACAAGCCAACTAAAAATACAATGCCAATCTAGTATATGGTTGTGCATACAACAGTTCCTTGATGACATTAATATATGAAACATTCCAAATGCATTTCTCTCAGTTTTCAATAAGTTCTTGAAATATACGCCTTACTCAATTATTATCCTTGGTGAGTAGCACATCTCAAGACTTATCTTATAGCATATCTAAACTTTATAATATGTCTCTTTATGATAATTCTTAAGAGAGAAATACTAATAGATTTTGAGATTTTTCCAAATACCAAGAACAAATGATATTTCACCAAGGTCATTTTATTTCAGGTAACAAGACAAAAACTAGTTAACCTTAAGTTGCATGTCCTAGTCATATTTTACAAGTACAATGTCATCTATACAAAAGATGACAAATTAGCTCTTACTGACCTTTGTGATATATATATCTATTTATTTAGGTATTTATAAGGTGAAGGAATACTTGGTACAAAAATGAGTTATATGCATCAGGATCACTTCAAATATATTCTAAAGATGCAAGAGAAATCAAATCAATATTAATTTTTCCTAAATGTATTCATTGGCGAATGACTTTATATCAAAATCTCTTAGAGAACCATTTTAGTCTACACAATCCAAATGACAAAATTGGGACTATAACCTCAAGTAACTCCATAAGTTTCTTTCATTTATTCATCGCATAAACCATATATGTTTTTTCATTATATTCTATGTAGACCTTTATGATAACTATAAGTAACTTCTGAATTTAGATATGAAAAGATATCTAATTATTCTCATAATAAACCATATAACAAATAGAGCAAACATACCTTTTTTACCTTTTTAGACTTCTCAAAAGAAACACCCTTTGTGTCAACTTTATACTTTTACAACCTATAGTTGTATAGGTTCTCATTCATCAATGAAAAGTACAATAAAATTTTATCCAAGAGTCAAATTACTATAGTATATGAGCACCCCTTAATGGTATGCTTATTACTTTCTATAGCCTAAGAATGTTTAAATTTAGAACTTTAGTTACTTTGATTGCAAAATTCTAGATTCTTAATTTATCATAGAAACTAAAACCCCTTAAAAACAACAAAAGGCATTCAATGGAAGATCATCAACATAACAAGATTGTAGTTTATTCCCAATGAGATACAATCATTTAAAGAGTATCTCACAGTTAGGTTTATTATAGGTCCACGGCTTAAAGATCAATTTATTCATATACTACTTTATTAGTCCTTTATGAGGATATTTAAAAAGACCCTTAATAGCCTCAATTCATAATTGTCATGATAATATATATACATGTTAGGCGCATTATTCAACGGTCAAAGTTATTGACTTTTCAGCAACTTTGACCGTAAATTACTTGCATTTCTTCCATTTTATCTTAGTATTTTCTTGTTTTGCTTGGCTTTCTTTAGGTTTAATGGCGTTATGGATATAGCGATTTAGAGCAGGATTAAGCGATACAGAGTTTAAGCATGCAAAGTTAATGTAGATGAAATAAAGCATTGGCGACAATTGGCAACACGTCGTCGCCATCTCGACTCAATTGGTGATGCGTCACCAACCACTCCTCTATTTCGCCCGAGTATTGCAATTTTGATGGTCCCCCTCGTATTCCCACCTGATGACCTGTCCTTGGAAGAGAGATTTCTATCCTTTTAGGGTTTGGAAGCCAAAGCAATGTGTGAGGAGACCTTGGGTATAAATAGGGGAGGAAATGAAGAACTCATCATCAACCTTGGCACCATCTTCTTCTCACTTCATCTTAGGACTACCACTATTAGAGAAGGTTCAAAACTTGAAAAAAGAAATTAAGAGTTAAGAAGAGTTAGACTACTAGAATCCTTCATGGGTTTCTTTTTTTACTTTTCCCATTTAGTAGGATTTTCATGGTTTATTTGTTTATGGATTTATTGTTGAAAAAAATATGATGGATTGTGAGTAGGTTGCTACATCTCTCTAGGATGAGACATTTTTTTTCTTGTTATTCAATGGATCTTTGTTGATTTTTTACGGATATGGATCACTTGTGTTGCCTATTCTTATGCCAAATATTTGTGTGTTGAATGGTCACCTCACACAAATCACCAATTCCACTTAATTCTTGAGAGAGAGAAAAAAGGGATGGAAAAGAAGAATAAGGCATAATGGGTTTATTAGATTAAAGTAATCTATGAATTCATTAGGTGTTTGAAAAAGGGTTAAGGCTTAATCTATCTTAGGTTAAAACATGTGTTTGAGAAATGCCTTGTTTAATCATGGGTGAGCAAAAACTTGTCTTGAGAACGGGGTTTTTGAACTTTAAACCTCCACACCACATAAGGGGTGAATATCCTAGGGCTTCAATTAGCTTGGATAGTAAGGAAGAGGAATGGAATCCTAGGGGGATGGTCTTGTCATTTATAGCATCTTAGTTAAGTCTCCTTTAGCACCCCTTCCATTCTTTTAGCTTAACATCTTACATTGCATTAGTAGTTGGCAACTTCATTCACTCTATCTTGATACTTTTCCATGGTAGTTTAGGTAGCCTAAGTAGTTAAAATTCAAATTTCGGTAAAATCACATTATCTCTTGGGACGATACCCGTATTTACTTTTTTTGTACATGACGACACCATAGACTTGCGGGGAAATGAGGGTTATAAATTTAAAGCTCCTACTTTTACAACAATACATATTGCTCATTAGTGTGCGATTTCACTTTTTAACCGCACAATTTTATTTAGACACATTTGGCATAGTAAATTAAGTTACTATTCCATAAAGTTAAAGCATTTGACAAACATATTTTGTGGTTCATTTTTTTCCCATGTTTGCAATAATACTTATTTTATGGTCAAATTTGAAAAACTAACATTCACCGCAAATTATTTCTTAACTTTAATTTTTGGCATCCCATCAAGAGCCTTAAAGTTGTCCATATTTAAGAAAACAACACCATAATAGGATAACTCATTAATGAAATGTAACAAATTTTTCAGGTTACATTTTATATACGGGCGTGGTCTATCAATGTCAATATAAAGGATTTTTAAGATGACAAAGTGGATAGCATATTTTCCTTCATCTTGGTTAACAAATCTCTAAAGTAGTAATACATATCTCTAGGTTACAATTATTAAGAATACAGAAGATGTCATCCTTTATCACCATTTTTTATTCTTCCCTAGAGATGTGACTAAGTACTTATGTTACAACATGAAAAACCACTTTTTTGTTAAAGATACTTTGATAATTATATGTTTATTACTATATGAGATGACATAAAAATAAAATAGAAATTGAATACTATTTGAGATCTATATCATCTCAACATCATTCCACATCATTACCAATTATGAACTTTAGCTCCTTTATTTAGTATCTTCTTGTTTATGAATCATTAAAATGTGTAAAATAGTCAATTATTTTACACCATGCTACCTAAATTCATTTATGGCCACAGATGATTCATTTAAAATAAGAACCAATGAGTTATTTTATGCTGAAATTTGCTGATCAAGTTTCACTTAGAACACTCTTAATCTTTATGATCCTTTTTTTTTTCAAATAGAACACCTTTACATTTTTTTTTCTTCATGACCATTTACCACTCAATTTGACTTTTGAAAGTTTGAACATCATAAGAGAAATAAATTAAACATATTTAACTTAATGCTTGTTTGTGATTATTTAATACCAACAAGGTAGTTTGAGAATTTTCAATCACATATCACCTATTTTATCCATATCCCTGGAAAAATAGATCATTGATCACCCAAGATTTACAATGATGTTATAAGTTTACCTAAAACACTCAAACTCAGAAGATAAATTTGTTTCACTTTTTAATACCATATACTTTGAGCTTAAACTAAATGTGGATCATCCCAATTTTGTACAACTTAACTTGATTTTATCCCATTAAACTTTTTGAAGTAAAACCTCTCAAGTATAGTACCAAATTCCATATTAAAATGCTTTAATAATAGAACACCAAGAATTTAACCATTAAAGCCCTCAATGGGAATTAAGCAGGTTTCCAAACACTACCTTTTCATGCATTGGTTACATATATGATCAAATTAGGAGCAATAAATGTGATTCAGATGATCAAGTGATACTATGACTAATGAATGTAGGGCGACATCAGTACTGAAAACAATAACATTATCTTTACTGAGAACTTGGGCATATCACTATGAAATACCTTTGGGCAAAATGCATAACATGTAATCCCAAATTTTCACACATAAGAATGATCTAGAGAATCCATTCCAATCCTTACTAAGTCTACCATCTTTGGGTGAATAGATTATTCAAACTAGTCAAGTCTCATCTATATGTCTTATATGCATCATCTCTAGCTCTTATGCATAACCAACACCTTTGAGCTGAATAGTTATGCATTTAATCAGAGACTTCCTTAATCATGCAAGAATGAAATACCACAAACTTGGCAAATATACCACTTTGGTGACTACACTTTAACCCAATCCATGAAATCTTCCCGCAATAGAATATACTTTATGTCCCCTCACATGCTACATTGCCACGACATTTTTTAAAAATATGGGGCACGGAAAAATAACCATATGACGTAACCTTAATGAAATGATAAATTTTAGAAATATCTTTTTCTAGTCATAGGAAGCCGTGTCATTTGCATCTTGATCAAAACTTTAAGGAATAAAATTTTTATTTCAAGAAAAATGGATTAATCATGCATAGTCACCATATTGATGATATTGATATACTAAATCTTCTATGTACCACAATGATTAATTAGCTAAACTTTATGAGATATGAGACATTATAGATCTCATTAGCTAATTAACAGTTATGAGATATCAAAATCGTATAAATATTTCAATGATCAATTGACTAACCTTTATGAGATATGAAACCTTATATATCTCATTAGTTAATTAACCTTTGTGAAATATTGAAACCTCATGTATCTCATTGATCATGATGAAAATAAACTTGATAGCATGAAAAATCTATTTAATGGCTTTATTTAAAATGATACGGTCAACAAAGTTTATAAATGTATTAATCATGCACATTTACTATAACTTTACCCTATGAGACATTAAAACCATATATGTCTCTTTAATTACAGCGAGTGTATCATTTCTTGCATGAAAATACATTTTGGCAGTCATTTGACCCATTTAAAATTATTTATCACGCACATTCACTTCAATTTTTTGATATGAAACTAAAACCATATGTGTCAATCCAATTAAAGTGAAGTTACCATTTATTGCATGAAAACAACTTCTAATATGGCTTTAATTAAGGTTTGGGGTCAAAATGATGAAATCAAGAATTACAAGGCCTTAGTAAAAGCTCAGGGGCTGGAGTACACAAAACAGAAAAATTCAATGATCAAACAATTATTTCAGCAAGGTTTCTGGATGATACTTAAATAAATTATACTAGAGGGCCAAGTTAACACTATTCTAGAAAGGTGAGGTTTATATTGTAATTAAGCCAAAACAAAGGAAAAGAAAATCTCCCGTTGCCTTTTCCATTTTAGCCTGCAACTTACGACCACTGAGCAACCGTTTTTCTTTTATCTTTTTTTTAGTGCACAACTTGCCGATTTTAACCCCAAAACCTTCGGGATATGTGCTTCCGTATACCAATCTTCACGTTTTTTAAAATATCCAATAAAAAAAATCACCGGAAATCAATTCGGAAACTACCAGGCGGCTATTTGTACTAGGCCATCAATCTTGGTCAGCCTTTGCCGGGAGTGAGCAACAGCAGCTACGGTGCCAGCCACTAGTCTTGATGTAAGCACGGCCGCTGCTCAACTTCAACGCTTTTATTACGGGTTTGGACTATCACCCGATTTCAATTGTTTCCATGTTATTTAGTTTTGTTTTATTACTAAATGATCAATCGAAACAAAACTAACAAAAAACCAAGCAATCAATCACGATTATAACACAGAAGCCCATAAAAGGCATGTATTGAACAATAACGAAATCCAAAATCATAATTAGGAATCCAATCTAACATGTATTCTATGATCATGTAAGAGGCTCTAATACAACATATTATTTTCTTAACGCTTAATATGATCATACATGGGAACATAAATTACAAGAATTAAAAATGATGAACAAAAACATCTGATCTGATTTAATCCATCACAATATGCACTAGAGATTATGATGAATAGTCGCACTAAGAGCTTCTTCCTTATCCCTCTGCCAAATCACTCTTGATGGGCAGAATTCCATTATGCTCATCATAATTTAGGTTAAGAAAAAGACCCAGCACTCATTTTTATAGAAGTCTCATAGGCCTACCTATTAACAACTACATAGACTCTATAACCCACACTAATACAATTCACATTTTATTATATAATTGGAATTACTAACCCAAATAATTAGATCATAATCTTTATGGGCCATTTATGTCTTATAATTGATCGATTTAATTTCAATCCATTTTAATACAATACACATTAATTAATATTAGCCTACATTGAAAATTTCTAACAAGATGAAGATGCTAGTCCAAATCTTGGTTGTTGTTTGCTCTAATCCATCCAAGATAGGATAAGTAGCTAGCTCTTTGAGTGGTGGAATCGATTTTGAAGAGGTCAATAAAAAACTTAGGGTTTGATTTTGACTTTACTTTTAGTGAAGCAGATCGAATGTCTTTATGCGTTCCCATTATAATCAATAATTAAACCATTCGTGCAAGGATAAATCCCACCCGAAAATGTCGTCGGTGATTAAGATTTAATGATTTAATGTTACAAGCGCATGCGACCAAACCAAAAGTTTTAGGACAAAACCATCCAATCTAATGACTCGTCATTTTCCATGACTCATGTAATGACAAATTAAATTGGGAAACTTTCTCACTTGATGTGTATATTTGCACTTTTCTCATAAAAAGTAATTTATTATTTTTATTCTTACTGATTTTTTTAATCAAAATTAATGTCATTTAAAAGCTAATATAACCTAAACAACTTTTTTAGAAACTAGTTAATTTTTTGTAATTATTCGCTGTATCCAACCAAAGAAGAGAAAAATAATTAGAAAATACTTAATTTTTTTCAAACGAAAATCTCTTAAAATATTTTTTAAACTTGTTTGAGTATAAAGTTGTAAATGGTGTATAAGTTAAGCAAATAATCACTATTTATCAAATTAATCACTAATAATTTTTTAAAAAAAATCACTAGAAAACACAAAATTCCATTCATTCTAGGTTTTTTCCTTTAAAAATGAAAATTTTCATTTCATCAAAAAAAATGTTGTTTGAACAAATATTAGAGAAAAATAATTTCATACAAATTTCTAATATTTTCCAAAGAAAAAAAATCATTTTATAACATCCTTTTCTACTTATACCAATCGTCTAAATGAATCTTCCTATTCCATATCATTAATCACCTTTTGAATATGCACTGAAAACAACAAGTTAATCAACTTTTGAGTTTTACCAATCCATAAAGATGAAAGTTTCGAATTTCGGAATTAATGGACTCATTAATGATCCCAAATAACTGTCAACCCGAATCAACCTGAAATGGAGAAGGAATCTGAATTGATTCAAAATATAAATTTATAGTGCTAGATTCGGGTTAACTTGAACAACCCATTTGTTATGATTTGGTGGTGGACGACGGGGAGAGCAGGGTAACAAGCGACGGTAGGCAAGGCAAGGCAACGTATCTAGGATGAGGAGATTGATAGTGGGGTGAGCAAGGCGACAGGTGATAATGGCCAAGGCAAGGTGAAGCATCTGAGAAAAAGAGACCAATGGTGATAGGCGAGCAACAGAGTAAGGCCAAGGCAAAAAGTAATGGCCTAACGGGTGAAGAGGGAGGGGCAGGTCGTGTGAGGCAATCATGTAAGGCGAGGCGAGGCGGAGACCGTGCAATAGAGGGATAAAGGATGATGGAGGAGAAGGTTGTGTGATAGAGGGAGAAAGGAGAGAAATGAAGAGGCCATGTGATGGAGGGAGGAGGGAGGGGAGAGAGGAGAAGTGCCGGCATCATCTGTCTGTGTGTTCGTGCAATTGTTTGAGTGTGAGGGTTTTAGAAGTGAGTGCATTAAGTTAGCTTATGGACTGGGTTAGGCTTGTGCTAGTTACTAAGTGAGTTTATAAAATTTCAGGTTATTTGTGTTAGACCCGAACTAACCCAATTTTTACTATTTTAAATTGGTTCGAGGTTCGGGTTAACTCAAATAATACATTTTCTCTTTCCTGACCTGACCCTAATCTGATATTTAGAGGCAGGTTTCGAGTAAAGGTTATTTGCTTACACCCTTACCAATCCCTTTATATTTTGTGTGTTATTTCATAGTTAGGTGACTTGATGCATTAAATTGTAATCAGAAAAATTAAGCTTATATGAATACATTTACTCATAATTTTACCCCAATAGGTAACTGACTACTTGTTAAGAATAGTTGCTAGTGATTTGTCTCACATAGGTAAAAAATACTCAAAGTGAGATACATATACATGATGGTGGTTCATTATCATATTGATTTAAACTTTTGGGAACATACAAATATCATTATCATGTGTTGTTTCTCACTCAGTGAATATCCCTGATTCAAACCTCTCTAGCAAGTGGTATCGAATATTATGGTTCGGCTAAACTAGTGATTTAACAACAAATTTGTAGATCTATTTATACTTTTCAAAAAAGATTTATTTGTAATTTTTGTATAAGACTTTGATAATTTATTAGTGGGGACAATGTTTAATTATGACAATATTGATTTGATATGCACTTTATATAAGCACTAGCCACAATCTCACATGTTACGGGGGGGTGTGGTTGAGTAATTTTGTTAAATAGTTTGTACTAGCTACATTAAATAAGTTAATATTTAAGTGATTGCAGCATATAAATTTTTAGATGCACTTAGCTGATAAAAAGAGTTTTAGAATAGCAAATTGGTTTCATTAAATAACATGAAATTAATTGAAATGTGATTGAATTTGTGGCCAAAATATTGATATGAGATACATTAACTGTAAAAAGTAGTTTTGTCTCTATGAATTTCCTAGTAAGAAAATATCCACTTCCAAAATTGTTAGCCCCAATTGCAAACAAAGAAGCTCACAAATACCTTAAATTAGATTTAACTCAATAAAGACAAATCCTTAGACTCTCCATACCCTAACATTTTCCCTATAACATATAAACCCAAAACAAATTCAAGAAAACAACATGATAATAAATAACTGATAGTAAATATAAGTGCTTAATCTACAATACTAATACCCAATAAATCCTATATAAAAAAATCAGTAAAAAAACACAATAGTAGTACAATTTAACGGAAGAGCGCAAATTGCAACATATAAGAAATTAATGATTTTAATGCAATAAAACCACAAATGGAAGGATTTTAGCTTAGTTAGCACAACCAAACATCAATATGTGTCAACATGCAAGATTGGATGCAAGTATCACGATCTAAACCGCACTACCCAACTTGCCACAATACTTCAACCATGAGGACCAAAACATGTCTCACAACCTCATCATTCTTTTCTCCTTTAATGTATTATATAAATATCTCGCTCAAAATGTTTTATTAGAACGTACATGCTTCAAGGTTCCATGACTTCATCTTCTACACTTCTGTGCGCCGTTTTCCTAAAATTTAAGGGGGAAAAAACTCATGTTTTTTAGGAGTACCTTTTTGTGGATTTTGTTTTTCATCCCTGCATTTTAGTTAATGGATATATAGCCACCATCAACAACCATATCATAATAATTTAGTCTCATGAAAAAAAAATAATAAAAAAAATAGTACTACAATAATCTTGCGAACCCAAACCTAACAAGAATCGTTAAAACTTACCATTGCATAGTTTTATTTAATGGAACATTCAATTGAAGATCATCACAGTTGTAATGATTATGAGAAAACTATTGTTTTATAGGTCAACAATCAAAATATTGACATGTAAAAACTACTAAATTCTATTCATTGTCCACAACTTTTTTTAAGTTACGAAAAATTATGATTTTAAGTCGAATCAAATATAGTAAAAGATTTGTTATCGCCTATGATGCATCTTATTATACATATGATTGTACATGGATTTAAAACTAAACCAACTTTTTATCTTGTCATGCAAATTACAATTTCCTGCACCACAAAAAAAAAAGGTCACCTGTTAATAGGTTTGTATTGTATTGGTCTATTGTATTGGTTACAGAAAAAATGCAAACTAATTTATTGGACCCAAAATGTACTATATATAAAGTGTTATCAATCCTCACACACATAAAAAAGGTCCCCAACCTTTACCTTTGCCCTAAAGTAGTCATTTATCTCAATTGGTGTCATCTGAAATTCACCTAACTTATACATTGTATCATATATGCATCCATTTTGTAAGTTTCTTTATTACTTTCAACTTGAGTTGTTGATGTAGCATCTGAATTACCTTGTTGGGACCTATACTGTCATTATGGCTTTTTTGTTTCATAACAATAAATGATTATAGTGTAGAAACAATAAACTTTAGACCAAAATGGACATGAAAACATAATATTGGGGACTCAAAATATAGATTAAAAAAAATTCATATTCTTTCCCAAATCATTGTTTCTTCTACACTAATAATGCCAACAGTATCGAAAGTAAAACAAAAAAAACCAACAAGTTCACTAGGGTGAATGAGCAAATGGATGATGTCCTTGTAGGGGTTCATGTCCATGAATCATCATAGAGGGTGCCAAAATTGATCTAGAAGTAGACGATGTCTCCGACAGAGTCAATGCATGGTTTAAAGAAGGGTGGCTTGATGAATAAAGGTGGGAAAAATGTGACAAACAATCAAGTGATGTTGGACAAAGAGAAGTTCACATTTAAGATGCAAGACCTAATAAAGGCAACAATAGAGGTATTGGGAATGAAAGTTTGGGGTTCGAATATATGGTGACAATAGCGAATGAGTTATCAATTGTGGTGAAAATGGTGAAAGAGATAAATTGGCTGTGAAAAAAAATGTTTGACGCTAAGATGTGGCGCATGAGAAGGTTCCGCCATGCCAAAGTCATGGTGGTTATGGATTCAAATGAGTTAGGGAAACAAGGATGATTTTGGGAAGAAGGTGAAGTTTGGTTAATTTACATTTTAAATCCCGAACATTATGTGCATGTATACATTTTGACATGAAGTTTCTTGTTCGTACGGCATAATCATTTATTGTTTCGAAAACAATAGGTCACAGTGGTAATGTGCATCCCAACAAGGCAATTGAGATGCAGTATCAGCAACTTCCATTGAAGATAACAAAGAAATTGATAAAAGGGATGCAATTAGGACATAATATAGCACTAGTTGAAGTAAAGAACCACTTTAGGACAAACTTAAAAGCTAATAGACCATATATAAATTTTCCTTCTTATAAAAAATGTTGCTACGCGTATGTACTATCTAAACCATGAGGTAATGCATTAACCTTCAAACATTTAGAAAAATTATTCTCTAATTGTAGATTTCCTTATTGTAGTAAAAGCGTAAATATATGCATGGTGTTAAGGGGATAAACTAGCTATTGATGTATTTTTTGGGTAATTGTTATTGAATTTTGTGAATAGGAAAAAACCCCCTACTAACCTAGTATATTATGGAAAAATCACCAATTGAAAAATGTTCATAATGAGGGGATTTTTAGTCTTGGTGTGTGTTGATTCTAACATGTTCAATTTGGTTCTAATTTTGCTTGTCTTCACTTAAATAAAATAAATTTATAATAAAAATTTAACCAAAACATTAATACTACCTTTAGTTAACATTGAAACCAAATTAGACAATTAGAGCGAGAATGATGGAGCTTTTACTTCTCATGCAGGACTGAACAAAATTTGCCAATTCATTTTAATTTAAATCAACTTAATCTAAAATAGTTTGTTTTTATTTTTATATCTTTTTTGCCTCAAACCAAATTTATTTGAAAGTTAATATTATGTAAATATAATAATCCATTTGAAAATAAATTTTCATGATGTTATTATTTTTTTTAAATTTTTATTTTTTAATACCTAAAGCTAGAAAAATTCATAACAATTTTTAATACCCAGTTCGTTTTAATTTAAGTCAATTGATTGCAAAATGACTTAATTTTATTCTTATATCTTTTTTACCTCAAACTTATTTTAATTAAAATCAAATATTATGTAGCTATAATAATCCATTAAAAATACAATTTTTGTAATCTTACTAAATTTTTATAATTTTTTCTAGTGTAAGGCATTAAAAAAGAAAAATTCATAAAAATTTAACAATATCATGAAAATTTACTTTCAAATGGATTATTACATTTACATAATATTAGCTTTTAAATAAAATTGGCTTCAGGAAAAAAAAGATATAAAAGTAAGAATAAATCAGTTGATTTAATTTAAAACGAATTGATCATTATTACACCTATATAATATTAATTTTTAAATAAAAATAATTTTGGATAAAAAAATATAAAAATATAAATATGTCATTTTAAATTAAGTTGAAACAAAATTTACCATTATTCATTCTTTAAAAACAATTCGCATTGAATATGTCAATGCTATCATACACTTTTATATGGCAATAGCTTATTTGCCAATAAAGAGAACATGGATGACAAATTTTCCTCTAAAACTACATTAGTGGCATACATCTTGTCCCTATGGCTTAAGATGGGTGGCATATTTGCTCTTTTTTTTTTTTTGACACAGAACATTATCGATATTTAACGAGAGAAATTTTCAATTGCATATCAATCTTTTGGCTTATTAGTATAGTATTCCTAATATTTTGTAAGTTAATTCAATTTAATTTAAAATAATTTATTTTTATTTTTATATTTTTTTACCCAATTTAATTTTATTTTTACATCTTCATTAAATTTTATGAATTTTTTATTTTTAATGCATGAAAATAGAAAATTCATAAAATTTTAATAACATCATGAAAATTTACTTTAAAATAAATTATTATATTTATATAATATTGACTTTCAAATGAAATTGGTTTATGCTAAAAATTAGGTAAAAAAAAAAAGCTAAAAAAACGAGAAGTTTATTATTTAAACTATGATTTGATCAACTCTGGCCAATCACAAAAGATTAGGAATACTATACTAATAAGCCAAAGGATTTATCTGCAATTGAAAAATTCTTCAGCAGGATATGTAAACTTTCTCCAACGTCCATATGTATATATATTTATTGCAATGGTCAAATTTTGCATATTTTACCCTAAATTAACTAAACTGTGAAAACAAAGTAGCCTTCAGCATGAAAAAATAAAAATGAAAGAGGTTTACAAACTTTTAGCTTAAAGTGGGATATACGAGCATTGCAATGATTTTCGCATTGGCCGCAGTTCATGGTTCGTCGGTACTCGGTAAATCCTTTGCTGGGAAGCCAAGCTTGTCTTGTGACAATATGTAATGTGTTAATGGTTATTATAGGTAGGTAAATGGTAACTAAATAAAGAAAGGCACTGTGCCTAGCTTGGAAAGATGTCAATGCCAAAAAAATGAACAAAAATAACGAAATAGGTCCTTCAGATCTATGTCTAGCTTTTCTGATCCTTAATCTTTTCTTCCTAACAATTGACCTCTTAGTTTCAGAATGTTTATCCTTCTGTCCTCAAAATGTGCCGCCTTACGATCAAACTACAAACAACAAATTGTTGTAGCAATACGCGATCTTCTACCTAGTATATATACTAATTATGTGTTTCAGTTATTGTAGACTTTTTTTTTTTGTTTCTCAGTGTATCACTTGCCACGGGAATGAAGACTAAGTCTTCGAGATATGGTTAGGTGCTGAAACAGGGGCCTATCCAAATGTACACTTTCCATTCATAACTCTCAAGACTCGAACCTAAGTAGCTTCCACTTGAACCAACTTGTGTTGGTAGGTATGAGCTGCAGATAAACAGTGCAAGCGTAACTCAAGAATATGCCTAGCCCATAAAAATGGAAAACTGCCAAAATATGTCCCTCAGGTATTTTGTCTTGTTTTTCAAATCTTCAAACTTTCCTTTATGGCAATTCATCCTCTCAATTTGTATGTCTTTACCCTTTTGGTCCCAAAGTTTACCTCCTCACAATTAGACCTTTAAAGAACAAATTCATGCATTAACGTACAACAAAAATGAAGCAAATTTTTTAAGAGAATTTCGTAAGTTTGTTTTCCTCTTTCAATTTTTCGCAATGTATCATGTTCACTGTTTAAAGCTGCGCAAAACACGGCAGTGATGCCACCTAACCTAATATGTGAGTACTTAAAGATTAGTTGAAGCAAAATTAAAATTCAATGGATGTCTAGGTAAAAGGGTACTATTAGAATCTTAGTACATATATAACAATAGAATATTGACAATTGAAAGGGAAAATTGAATATAATCAAATGTTAGTCACTATGGTGAACATATCACAGATAGTGATACGCATCTCATGGTAAAAGTTTATTACATATTTCAATTAAAAAAATTTGTTGGGTTTGTTGGCCAAAATCTCAGAAGCTTAAGAATTTTAGTTTATTTAGGATTGAGTTTATGTTTATGTTTTTAGATTTGGTTTTAGTTTTCTTATTTATTTGGGATTTAGTTTTCCTATTTTGATATGGTTTTAGTTTGTGTGTGGCCTATAAAAGGGTTTGTTGTGTTAGAGTTTTGAGTATGAGAGAAAAGCCAATGTGGTGAAAAGACAATATGTGGGGGTTTTAAGAGGGATGAGAGGTTTGGAGGCCGGAGAGGGCTGGGATGAGAAGCCTTTTATGATTCTTATATCTTGTAATTGTGTAAAGTTAAAATATTGGGGTTGTCAGTAGTGTGTGGGGGATTGATAGGCAAATGTGAGAACTAATGACATACTTTTACTGTAATATCTATATTTTGTTTGAGTAAATTTTCTTTCATCTGTGGATGTAAGCTAGTTATAGGCCGAACCACGTTAAATTCATGTATGCTTGGTTGATCATGTTTGTTATTCCGCTGTGCGTGATAAGTGATTAGAGAATTTTTCCCAACAAAATTTAATGAACCAATAAAAATAAGGGTGTAAAAGTTGAGTTTCAGGTCGGGTTCGAGCTCAAACCTAATTTTTTTTAAGCCATAAGCGGATGTCATTTTCCCAACCCAAATAGACCCGATTCTGCCTCTTAACTTAAACCAACATTCAACCTTCTGCTATTGTCATCAACTACCAACGATCTAAGTAATGGCGACAAGGGATGGCAAATACACATTAGAGGCGAATGATGATAAGGGAGGGAGGCCGAACGACGAAATGATGGAAGGAGGAAAGGGCTCGAACGATAGTGAGAGAGGAAGGACGGCGAATAGAAATGTAGAACGATGATGCGAATAAGGCAAAAGAAGAACAGATGAAGAACGATGACAGCGATGGCAATGACGCAATAAGGGTTAAAGGGGTGGCAACTATATTATGATGGATTAAGGTTAGGACGGTTAAGTTAGATATTTATAGTATAGATATGTGGATTTGGGCTAAGATAGGATTGCCCTAGGAATAAAAATGGGCTAATAATTATTAGTAATTTCAAGTTGAATTAGGTCAATCGAGTTTTACCGAACCAACCCAATTTTTGCATATCTGAATCGGTTCGGATTTAGGTCAACCCGAATATCACTTATTCTCTCCTGTGACCTAACCCTAACTTGAAAATATGGTCAAGTTTTGAGTTAAGATTAAAATCTTACACCCCTAGATAGAAATGGTAAGATGATGGAATCCGCTAAGCTAGCCTAGTAGGAATACTTTGAAAAATTGAAACCATAGATTTATAAGCAAAATAATTGCAAATGCAAACACCTTTTCAATAAGCAAGTTAGCAAAAAGAGCAAATTTGCCACTGAACTATACATGATAAAGTGATTTTGCCATTAAAGGTTTTTTTGTTAACAAAGTTACCATTTTTCTTTTTAAAATGTGCAAATTTGTAATCAATATTTGCATTCGGAGCAAATCTACCACTGACCGTTAAAATTGTTTAACATGGTAAATGTGAATAAATAAAAAAATTATAAGTTACAATTCCAAGTTTCTTTTACATAGTACTATGGCCCCTAAATTTTTGAATCTATCATTTTCACCATTGTTTTTGCTCCAACAAACCCTTATACCCTTCACCATCTTTCACCCTTTCTACTACCGGCATTACCTCTACTTTTCCTCACATCTTGGGAATACTCTCAAGAATGCTCATTAGAAAAAGCTCTAATCAAATAAGGTCCGATTGATATAGGTGAGATTAAATTTAGAGGCGTTGCAGTTTTATAATAAAGAATTGATAATTGTAGCAGTTGAGGGTTGCTCGACAACAATAAAAAGGGTAAAAACAAGAAAAGCTTGACAAATGGGGATGCGTGGTCAAAACAGGGTTTTGACTCATTTAGATGTTCTAAAAAGTTTGGGTAGTTAGAGGTTAAGGAGAAAACTTATGATGACTAGTTTAAAAATTGTGTCATAAAATATTATTTGAACAAACAGAATATTTCTATCATTTAACAACTAATAATAAAATTGGTCAGAGCAAAAACATTAATGATAAATTTATTTGTAAAAAAATTTAATAATAAAATTACCCTATCCCTATAATTTAGTGATAAATTTGCCTATTTTACCAAATGCAATAGTTCAAACGAATGCAACTTCCACTTGAGACCATCTTGCAATTTGGTCCCCCCACGGCAAAGTTACGTTACGAGAACGCTGCTATTTGATTTGTCAATTTCCTCCAATTTAAATCAGTAAGCACTTTAATGCGAGATGAGGTTTCAAGTGAAACTACTCCTTTTTCAGATCAAGATCCACAAATTATCCCAACGCCTTGTCCATCACGTCTAATCTTCCTCTCCTTGTTACCGGTAGAAACTATGTATAAATGAAAAAGTTGATAAAGGTGTGAGATGTTATAATAATACTAATTCAACGCGTCAACGCAAGTTGATATAAGCGAAAGTGCTCAAACAAATTAAATAAAAGATTCTGAATTCAATTCAAAAACTTGTGTACGGAAAAGATTACTTAGGAATGATTTTTGTTGTAATGTCTGACAATATCTTAAGTGGATTAGTATTTCCCTACTAAACACTAAGATACAGTACTTGGTGTATCAAAAAAATATCTAATTCAGCATTAAACATATGATTAAATTATTTCACTTAAGGTCTTATTGGAATCTATACTTACCCCACATTTTTTATCCCATCGAACATTAACATCAAGATCATGATGTAGATTGCTCAATAATTTTTTAATAATTAATGAATAATCTAAACTATTAGTAATTTGTTTTCACTATAAATATAAGACAATCTAATAAGTATATTCTAATAAACTTAAAATATCCAATAATTTTATGATACTTAATTAAAATTTTAAATTATTATATTTCCTCTCTTTTTCTTGATCAACTTGGGAAAAAAAAAAAGAGGGGTAAGCGTAAGGTTTTAAATCTCATCGGGTAAATGTAATTTAACTAGAGTTTAACAGAAGTGTAATCGGTTCCACCAGCTACCTCAATTAGTATAAGAGTACATTGCCCGGGCTATGACCTAAGTTTGAATATTCCTCCCATAAGCACTTTCTTGTACAAAATAAATAAATAAATAATACCAAATATAACTCGTATCTTTAAGATTTTAAGAAACATGTATATGAGTGATTCTTCGTCATTCACATACCATCATGATAAATACTATTGCCCGGCGCCTGTAAAATGCTTCTGATTACCATATATGTAGCTAACCCTTTGATTTAATACAATCATTGGTTTTATAAATTAACAACATTTAATTATGACCCTATATATTAATGCAAAAAATTATAACGTCATCTATAATATGTTTATATATCTTCTTTCTTGTCCCCCTCCCAACACACACACATATATATTCCTTCTTTTCTTTTCTTTTTTTAGATTTTAGGAAATTAATTGTTAATCATGTTATGCTAATTTCCACGTGAATATCGCCCAATAAAACGTTTGAATACAAATAATAAACAAAAAATAAAACTTGTCAAAAGTTTTGATTCGTTATTCATTTGTCATCATGTGAGAATGGATATCAAATTAACCAACAAGCAACATCCACGGATGCGGTATAACGGATACAATTAGCAACATGCGACCCACTTCGGTCCCTCACGTACGTACTTAGCCAAAAATGAAACGAATCGAAAAAAGCCTCCGTTACGTAATACAATTCAACAAGGAAGGGAATTTGGGCCTATATGTCAGCCATGTCTGGCCAGGTTTTCTCTTTCCAATTTCTACAGAGAGCCTTAAATTTTCAATTTCAACTCTGAGCTTTTATAGATTTCTAACTAACCCCCAAGTAAAAGTTGACTTTAGGTTGCACTTAACTTTAGATTACATATCCAGCTGTTTTCTGAATGGCCAGCAACAATGACGAATGTTACTAATAATTAGCCAAGCCATAAAGTCCAAGTTAAAGTTAGATTTGATGAGGGCATGGGATCGAGTAGGCTGTGAGCTAAAAATCCCTTAGCAACGAAACCTTTGTAATTAAGCGAAATAAAATATGTTACGGATAGTGTGGAAGGAACCCGCAATAAAAAGCCTTTATATATTTATATATATTATTGTGCCATAGCATTACATGAAACATAAGAAAATTTCAGGCAATTGCCAATGAGAAGAAGAAAAATTCTCCTTTCTTAAAAGATTACTATGCCTATTGATTGTATTTTTTTTTCAAACAATGGCAAAAAAAATTTTTGACTACAGAAAAGGTTTTTTTTCTTTTCTGTGGGGCAATAAAGGGATAAATCTTTGCCGCCAATCTCTCCTTTTTGACGTTCAAGTTAAAAGTCAGGAAACCTTAATTTATGCAATACTAACTTTGCTTTATGAGGAGGCCACCACCACCATAACCAACCATTTGTAAGTTTGGCTCGGCTCTGGTCCGGTCCCTCCGAATAGTCGATAGAAAAAACAAATGCCAAAGTGAAATCATGTCAACCACAAGAGTAAGACAGCTGGGCCAGTATTCAAATTCAACATGCTTGAAAATAAAACGTCGGTTAGAGCTCCACCAAGTAGTACTATCCAGTCATGTTGTTGTTTTTTTTTTTCAAACGGGTACAACTTTCTTTTTTTTTTCTTTTTCTCTAAGAAATATTTTTCAAGTAAAGCAAATAATAGTATTATGTTGTGCTAACCACATTTAATTTAATGTTGCATTTTCGTTACGGAGATATGGGTATTCTGACAAGTGAGCTACGAGGCCGAGTATCCTCATTATCAGAAGAGTCACGGCCACGAGGAAGAATTTGTTTAATTCGATATATATATTTAGGAATTATAGAAATAAACAAATATACGTGTAAGGAAAGTATTGAAGAAAATAAAAATTATGTCGACTTTTAGTTTAGCCCCAAAATATGCCTTGTATATTTGATTAAACTTAGAAGTCACCTAGACCTGTTAATCTGCAACTTCTCGGCTCTTGTGTGATCCCACATTGACTGTCATAATCCTTTCCACCAGCTATTTGTTATTACTACCTGGCATTTAAAATCGATCAGAAAAGTGAATATTTAAATCTGTTGGTTAAAAAAGTTTGAAAATTAAAATTAAAATTATAAATTTATTTTAGTGTTAATTAATATAATATTAATATTTTTCATTCAATTTAACTATAAAATTGTAGAAAGCACTTAGTTGAGACACGTAATATAAGGTTAGGTAATTTATTAGATCAAACTTAAAAGTCAGACACCCATTTAAGATATAAAAATAAATTAGATGATCTTATATGAATTTTACCTCATTTTAATCTTAACCTATTGAATCTAGTTTATATTAAAATGTGTGAATATATGTAATTATGTATGTATGTATAAGTGTTTTTGTCAATGCATGCTAGTTAAAAACAAAACAAATTCTCTAAATAAATTTAGTCATTGTTGACGCCAAACGTTGTTTTTGGAGGCTATAGTGTAGTTAAAATTAAGAGACATGGATGAATTTCTAATGACAGCCAATGCACATGAAATCACCCTTATCAACACCTTAAGCTTTAAAACCAACCGAATTAACCCTTAGTTCCCAAATTGGGAACCTTTTGAAGTTTCTCCAACAAAAATCGCCCATTGATTCTGGCGATCGAGGCGACCAACGGACTTAAGTGGTCGACGTGACGTGATGGAGTTGGAGGCTTCAAGCAGAAAGAAAAAGGATACGAACGGAGTGAGGGGTGGTAAGGACTAAGAATAGGGACTTAGCTTGCACGTGGGAGAAGAGACAAATTCAAAAGTGATGGGAGAGGGGACTTGGCTGGGAGGGAGGCAGGCAGGCAATGGCAGAAAGAAATGTCCAAAAGAAACCGCCCGAATCTTTTTGACTTAAGGCGTGGAGCCCTTCAAATTTGAGAATATTCAAAGTTGCACATTTATTATCAATTCCATTTTAATTGGATCTTTGCCTATTACTTTAGACTTTAGAGTACACATGGTACACACACCTGCAATCTTATTCCCACCATGAACTGAATGGATGACTATTGAACAACTTGTCGAGCAATGCGTCAACTTTTTCACAAAATCAATGGCCAGACCGTAAAAAATAATTCTGGTATCCCTAACAACTAAAAATAAATAAATTTATAGTCTAGCAGTGAAAAATCAGGTCGAATCTCAAAGGAGATTTTTTCACTGAAAGCTTCATGTCAGAAAACTGAAATAAAAGATTGAGATTTTCTTAAAACAAATGCTGAAATAAATTAACTGTAGAATCAAATCGAAATTAACTAATACTAAAAACGCTCAGTTCAGGGTTAATTATCCATTCCAATCACGCAATTGATCATCGAAAGAAAATATTTCTTCAATTCAAGTAAATAAACAGGACTCTCATTAAAGCTAAAAAGAACCCTAAGAATTTAGCAATAAAATTAACCAGAAAAAGCTTCAGATTAATTTCTTAATTTTGAGTAACTAGATATTGAAAAACAATTTCTAATTATCTCAAAATCAACATTAAGATCAATGAACCAAAAAGTTTATTCCAGGCAATAATCCAAAAGCTTGAACAATTTAACCTGTCTTACTTCTTCGTATGAACTAACCAGAAATAAAAGTAATCTCTAATCAATTCACTTGCTTCTAATTGAATTCTTCACCTAAGCGGTTGAAAGAAAATCAAGCAGATTTGCAATTGCAAAACCAATTCAACAAGCAAGAACAGGAAAATTAATTGCAATAAATCTGAACAACCAAGAAGTAAATACTTGAAATTAAAGAAAATTTAAACAAGAAAAATCAATCCTCACAATTGGTGTTGGTGATGGAAATCGTCCCTAGAATTAAACCAGAAAATTACTCAGCCATCATCGGGAGAAAAACAAGGAAGAATAAAAGGAACTAAAACTGGAATTACGAAAAACAGAGGGCTCCTTGGTGTGCGGCAGCCACGCTTAAAAACCAAAGAAAACTAAAACCTATGGCTAAACTCATAAAAACTCCATAAACTTTCTATATTATTACAAAAGTACCCCAAAAAAAATTAAAAGATTCAAAATAACTATAAGGTTTCAAAGTTGTCAGCCAAACAATACTCCAGGACATCAGTAGCAACTTCAAGCTGATATTCGACCTTGATGCAACCATTATTTCTCAAAACTCAAAGCATAAAAGTTGTAGACCTCTTTCTTATCTTCGAAACGACACCTGAATCACATAAAACGAACATCTACAGCCAAAGATATGCCCAAAATACTACAGCTGCTTTTGAACCGGCGGTGACTCGTAAATCGCAACTTTGAAGCCGAATTTGACCCTCTTAACGTGTAAACTGGGTTTCATGGTCTGAATGTGATTTGTAGCGCCAGATGTTAGCTTTCCAATGAATCAAGAATCACTTCATTCCGATCTCTGTAGCTCAAGATATAATTTTTCTACCGGAACATCACCAATCTGTTAACATCCTGAAAGAGCACAACCAAATTAAAACTTGTAAAATGACAAATTAAATTCACTTTCAATCAATTATGTCCATATATGCTCTAAACTACAAAACATACTCAAAATATATGTTTAAGGTTTAAAACATATTAAAACATACTAAATATGAGAGAAATAAATATAATAAATAAAACAGACTCATAAATAATAATTCAATTGTAATTTTCGGAGCATGCATAGCATATATAAAGGTGATCATATATATTTGAATATTTATATGTATTAATGATATGTGGACAGTACTACTAACAATTAATTGAATCACAATATTATTGCAGCCTCTCTGAGGATGTACAAGTGTGTGTCTGTGATAGTATTAATACGCTCGCGAAATTTAAATTTCTCGATGAAAGAGTCACGGAGTTTATCAGCAAAATTCTGCCAATTGCTGTTCATCTCATTGAAGACTGGTGGATATATAAAGGGTTTTAATTTGTTCCCTTTTGGTCGACAATACTTTCTTCGAAGAGAACTGAATAAAGCAATTCCATGTGTGTGCATGCTTTGGAAATTTTGTAGGGACAGATAACCGATAAAATGTTTAATGCTAAATTAAGACAACATCATACACTTATATTTCAAGAGAATGATATAATAAATAACCGCGGGAAGTTATTAAAAGAAATCGTGTGTTTTTGTACGAGTGCTCTCATACATTTTATACATTAAAATCACTAACCGATGACTATAGTAAAGTACAAAATATAATTGACCATAAAGATTAACACCCAATTCATTTTAACTTAAGTTAATTGACTTCAAAATGATTTATTTTTATTCTTACGTTTTTTTATTTGGAACTAATTTTAATTAAAAAATAATATTATATAGCTGCAATAATCCACTGAAAATATAATTTTTGTAATCTTACTAATTTTTTATGAATTTTTTTAGTTTAAGGTATTAAAAAATCAAAAAAATAATAAAAATTTAAAAACATTATGAAAATTTACTTTTAAATAGATTATTATATTTACATAATATTAGCTTTTAAATAAAATTGATTTCAGATAAAAAATAAATATAAAAATAAAAATAAGTCAGTTGACTTAAATTAAAATAAATTGATTAAATATAATATCTAGCCAAGTACAGATGAACGAACCTAGTGTCTTACAAGAGTTAAAGATCATAATTGTCTTTGGCATATTCAACTTTTTGTATTTGGTATATCATCATATTCATCATTATATTCATTTTTATGTGTGCCTGTCTAGATACTTTTGGTTCCAAATATTTTTTATTTTTTATTTCAACTACTAGATATATAGGGAGTTTTTAATGATTAAAATGAATTGTAAGTTTAAAAAAACCTAATAGGGGTAAATGAGATTTCAATGTTTTTACCAAACTATGAGGGAATGGCATATCTACTAAAAGCATATTCTTTTTCTATATTAGAAGGTGAGGGGAAGAATACTATTTGAAGAACAGTAATTTAAATGACATCATTTTCTGTAATGCTTTAATTGTGGTAGTTGTCTTAGTTTTTTATGGCACGTCTTCCGGTGTTCAAAATGACATCATTTTATGTGGTGTTTTAACTGTTGTGGCTGCCTCGGCTCTTGACAGCTTTCTTTTTGTTCTAGTGTTTTAGTGGCGTGCAGTGATGACGTTTTTTCACTTCTCTCATTAAGGCTTATAGTTTGGCGTGGGAAAGATAGAAATAGATGATTGTTTCACCCAATGTCATTGACAAATGCGTGGAGTTCTAGTGTGCAACTTCAAAGGAAAGTATGATTTTGAGTTGTGTGGAATTCTCATTTTCGGTGTCTAGCTGTGAGGCAATTGGTGTGTTAATGATGCAGGTAGTTGGTTTTCGGTATACGGTAGTGGGGTAGGTAGTGTGTTGATGATATGGGCAGTTGATTTCGTTGATTCATTAACAACATCATCTAGATTTTTAGGAGGTAAAGTTGGTTGCTATGGGATGTGGTTTAGGGTGGAATTTGTTACAATGGTGATAATGGGGAAGATTGATCAAATTATAGCTCTCAGTTGAATTTCGATGACTATTATGCTGCTTGGGGCTGTTTGTTTGGCATCTTGAAATTTTTCTTTTCGATATGAATTAGTTGAGTTGTGATTCAATAAGTGGTCTTAATGTTGGTGGGTTCCAGGTTTTTGGCATTTAACTTTATGATGGTCTGTCTTGGTGTTGGTGGGTCTTTGTGTTTTAATGTCCGACAGTGGAATGGGTGTTGTGGTGAAAAGGTGGATGATTGGTTTCCAATATGCAATTGCTACAATTTGGAATTTGTGAATTGTATTGGCTACGTTATGGTTCCATTAGTGTAGAGTTTGCTTTCAACATTTAGGTAGGTTATTGTATTTGGTTTATTTTTGTTTGTCAATTTGGAATTATGTGAAAATTAATTCACTATATTTTTTATGGGTGTGTGACTGGTTCTTCTAACCTTTCTATGAAGCATGAAATAAGACTACAATAGGGGTTGGTCCATAGTGCATATAGAAAGTAGTTAACATGAATGTATGTATGCATACATGCATGCATGCATAACATTAGATAATATTATAAGTACCAAATCCATCACTAAATTTGATACAAGTGCAATATGCTAAATTGCACTGTTTACTCTCAAACCATATTATTTGTTGCAAATCTATACATGGACTAAAGAATATAGCAAAAGTAACATTAAACTAACATCTTGTTACAAAAATAAGCTTCTGCTAGCAACTCTCCATCTATCATTGATGGAAGTCTGACATGATAGCAAGTGTAGCATAAAGTCTGCATTTAAAGTAATGGTCAAAATGAAAACTTACAGCATCTGCCCTTTAACTATATTCATTGTTGCAAAGCTATGCATAAAATAATGAACATAGAACAAAAGTACCATTAAAGTAACATATTATTTGAAGGGTATCATTAATGAATATAAGAAAAGATGGATGGATTCATTGTCGCTTTGTCAACCTTCGACTCCTTGAAGGTTCTAAATTTAGTCAACTTGTTCCTTGAAAATGTCAAATTCCAAATTCCATATTACAAGCAATGTAATGCTTTCTTTAAACTGGGATAACAACAAGAACAAAACTGCTTTCTTTTATGGATTCATCACTTGAATTTGAAAGATCATTAACAAAATGGATGATTTGGAATTGGCTCCAATGGGCATTGTCACTAAATTAATTCAGAACAAAGATAACTTTGTTCTTGACCATGCCATGTATTTTGTAGATGGCGAGTTCCAATCGATTCTAGAAATAAATTAGAAAAGATAAATCATTTGGATTTGAACATTTATCAAAGTTTTAAATAGATAGACTTCTTTTTCAATCTGAATTTGCTATGAAAAATTGTAAAGAGAAACTAAATTTATGCAACAACATTTTATTTTAATAGTACTTTTGTTACATATTTGTTAGTTTGAGTATAGATTTGCAACAATAGGTATAGTTTATGGGTAGAAATTGTAATTTAGCCTTTTTACTACTGTGTTCGACATTAACTTTCTGTGATATATGCTGCCATGTCAAACTTCTGCCAACAATTAATGAAAGACTATAGACAAAGGTCCAAATTTGCAACAACATGTTAGTTTAATGCTATTTTTATTATGTTTATTAGTTCAAGTGTAGATTTGTACAAAGAGTGTAGTTTGGGGGTAAATGATGCAATTTAGCCAATGCACTATATATATAATATTTTATCTTTAAAGAAGAAAAGGGAACAACTTCTACCATACCAATACACTTAATCATGAATGTATTTATTTAAAACAGTGATATTTGATATGACTTGGTTCATAGGAAGACCCAATTTGATATCAACCTTACTTAAAGAAAGTACTTAATATGTGAGGATTCCTACAAGGAACATGATCTCTAATTGATTACACTTAGAAAAGACCTATATTTGCACTCTCATGTATAAAAAGTGGTCTTTAGGTCTAGATAAGATGATCTTAACCATAGTTAAATTCATATCAAAATTAGACAAATGAATTTTAGAAATAGACATATAATCAAAGTGAATCAAATGTATCCAAAAGCTAAATAAAATCATCTCAATCATAGACAAATGTTTAAAAATTAAATACCATTTGCCTTTCTTCCAAAACCAACTATGCCCTAAACTGCCATCGACCATAGTTAACTTGAGTTTGACCCCCATTGACTTGGGTTTAATCAAATTTGACCATGCAAAATTGCCAAAATGCCCTCCTTAGATTCTCTAGCAAGAAAAATGTCAAACTTGGTTAATTTAACTTCAAACTTCACCAAACTCTATCAACTGATCTCAAACAAATGCATATTAGAACCAGACAAATGAATCTTAGAACTAGATAAATAAATCTTCAATATATATATATAATCAAGTAAAACAAATATATCTTAAATATAGACAAATGAATATTAGAAATAGATATACAATTAAATTGAAACAATTACACTTCAAACATAAATAAGATAATCTTAATACTAGATAAAACACATCTCTAAATAAACATACAATCATAACAAAATAAATGCATCTAAAATCTAGACAAAATGATCTTTATTCTGGACAAATGTATATTAGAACTAGATAAATACATATTAGAACTATAAAAATACATTTAAAAAAAATTAGATGAATTATTATACATGGATGTTAAGTTAGTTGTATTAAGATTCAATCGTTTTAACTTAAGTCAACTTAACTCAAAATGACTTATTTTTACTTTTAGATATTTTTTACTTAGAACTAATTTTATTTAAAATTAATAGTATTGCGTATATTTGATAATCTATTTTAGAAATTTTTATGAATTTTTCTTTTCTACGGATAAAAAGGAAAAGTTCATAAAAATTTAATAAGATTATAAAAATTGTACTTTGATTGGATTATTAGATCTATATAATATTGACTTTTAAATAAAATTAATTTTAAATAAAAATAAATTATTTTAAATAAAATTTATTTAAGTTAAAAATGAATTGGGTCTAAATTGAGACTTTATTGGACGTATACCTTGTGAATAATATACGTCCTAGTCTTGTTTAGCTGAACTCGGCTTCAAAGCCCGAAGGATTGGAGATTTAAATTTAATGGCATAAAAATTCAGACAAGCCTGTTAATGTTTGCAGCAATAGGCAGATGCAGCTGTGTTTTAATTATAAACCCCACATATTTTTCAGGATCAATTCAACTGTTGGACTTCTACCCTTACGCTGCATTCTTTTCCGCAATGATTTAAATTAATTTATTTTAAAATTCATTAATTAATTTTTTTTTTCAGATAAATTTTAAATTAAATTAGTCAACAAAAGGAAACGGCAATGATCAGGCCAACCAACTGAATCATGTTCTATAACTGGTTGTTGTTTGATTGAAGAACTGTCTCCACTACAATAGAAAGAAAACTAGCATTGTATGTAGTTATATACTTTGAAAATATAATAGGGAACTTTATTTTTTTTTTCTTTTTACGTGCCCCGTTAATCGCTATCCATTTCGACCCAACAAAAAACATGCTCCGATCCATTGCCTCGTCCGTCCAATCTTAAATTTAAAAATCCCACCTGCTTTTGGCAACTTTATGCAGGACAATAACAAACCTTTCTTTTCCCCTGCTTTTTCTTTTTGGGTTCTTATCGTTTCGTTGTACATAATATTATAAGTAATATACAAACAAGTGCTATTATTAGAAAAACATATGATCGTTAAGAAAACACACACTTAAGGAACATAAAAGCAACCCATCTTGGCTACCACCATAATAAAAAAATATTGAGCATGCCATATACTTTAACGAAGAGCCATCAATTTGGTCTTACCAAATTGTTGGGGAAAAAAACTTAGTACTATTAAACTTAATTTAGTTTTTAATTAGCCTACATGTATGCATAATAAAAAATTTTCGTTGATACAGATAATGATAATTATAAAAAAAAAAAAGTAACTCATGGCCTGTATGGACCATAAACCACTCTCCTAGTTATAGGTCACAACTAAAAACCTAAACAAAATAGGAAAAATTAAACCTAAATCACATCAAAATCAAAAGTAAAATCACCCCTAATTAATACACAAAACTTACATCCCAAGAAATAAACAAAACTCACACAAAAAGCGAAAAAAACAAGGAAAAAGCCTGTAGGTAGAACCAAGTCCAGGAAATCTTTAATAATCACCCAGGTGCTGGGTTAATTACACCACAAGTCATCTACTTATTGAATTTGAGGCGAATCACCCAACACAAATTATATAATTTTATTAACACTTATTGACAATTTTTTTTTTATTAGAATTCCTCGCAAATATAAAGTCATTCTCCGCACTATTGGATTATTTCCTAACTGTCTCAGCTAGCCACACCCTTACGTTATTTGAGTTCAATTAAAAATCAATATTCTTTTATTCCTAGACATCTATCATCGTAAATTAATAAAAAGTACCACCAAGTAAAGATTGCACATTTTGTTAATATATGATGGCAAAAAAACTGATTCTCGAATATCTTAACCGTCCCTAGGTGAGTCAATAGCATCAACCATTGCATCTTTTTGTATGCCGGGATTTTCATTTATTCCTATGTACAAGTATGCAGAGCCCTCCATAAAGAGGAAATAATATAAACAGACATTATGTAAAATAAGAGGAGTATAGACCCCTTCCGCGGGACCTGTCAAATGTATTCTTAAAGGCTAGAGCATTCATGTTCGAGGCTTGGTTTAGATCATTTTGAGCATTGATTAGGATCTTTGTGCTTTTCTCCGTAAGCCTGGCAATCTTCGCTTGTAGCCAGATGCTTTTTATGTTTGGAACACAATGCTTTACTTTTGTGCTCAGGGGTTTGACGCTTTTTGTCCATGCTCGGTGCTCATAGCAATCGGTGCATGATGCTCCTTGGTCTATACTCTTATTCTGCACTCAAGGCACAGTGTTCTTTATTTTCACTGGGGAGTAGGCCCCTTTACTTGGTGCTTGGTGCCCATCACTGATGAGAATGAGATTATTATGGAACATTCTTTACCCCTACACATAAACATGTCAAGCCTCCTGCAATGGTACATTATATAAGTAGGGGCGGCTACGGAAATTTTTTTCTTATGGGCACAAAGTCAAAATAATAATTTATATACAATAAAAAAATATAATGCACTAGCTAACAAATAGTAATATATTTGTTTGTAATTATTCACAACGAGATTTCATAGTTTAAAATTGTTTCAATATCAACTCATTATCAATACTTTGTAACACATCATTCTCTATATACGTAACGAAGCAATTATTCAGCCATTGATTTCCCATTTTGTTGTGCAATTAAGTCTTCACGATCTTCAAAGCAGAGAATGCCATCTCAACTACAAGTAACACCAAAACTAATTTAATCAAGAGATAAACCAAATGATAAACCAAGTTTTTCTTTATCTTCAGTAACTTTATTGCAAGATATTCAATTCCCTTCAATTCAACAAACTGAATATTAAACCACATATTAATAATATATGTGTCAATATGGTTTTCAAGTACAATAAGATTTGCCTTTGAAAATTCTGAAGGATAAAACTGAGCTAGATGGATTAACTTTTCCTTATTGAAAGAAAAGAATGAATCAGCAGGATTCAAACAGGTCATACAAAGAAGAAGTTCAGTGTTCACTTCATCAAATCATCAAGCTCTCATACTTGCCAATCTATCATATTTTTAAACAACTTATTCTCAAAATGATAATGATTTGTCATTTTTTGAGCTCTACAACGAGATTTGCCCCGAGCTACAAATGCATCTGTTATGATAGGAATAGGAATCTTATACTTGTCACAAACTACAAAAACTTCCTTCATCAAAGGTTTTCACCCATGATTTTTCATCAGTGCTAGCTTTTTCTTTGATATCTCAACTAAAGTCATTGCATTTACAATATCTTGATATTTTTTTTGCAATATCAATAATAACTCATTTGTAACCTCTAAAATAGTTTTCATGAGATGCAAAGTAGTAAAAGCAAACTCAAATGATTATGCTTAATCCAACAAAACATGTGCTTATACCCTTTGCTCAGAATTTGCTCCATTTTTAACAACAAACTCAAATACCTCAAGAATATAAGGGAACAAGATAATGATGTTCACCAGTGTATCATAATGAGAGCTCCATTGTGTATCACAAGCCTTTTGAAGATTATATTCTTGGTGTAAACTTTTTCCACTTGAAATTTTACCTTTTTTATTTGCTTCGAGGATTTTCTGAGATTGTTTTTCATGAAGCATATCTCTATGCTTGCAAGATGCACCAACAACATTAGTTAAACTAGTAATCATATTAAAGAGCAAAGTAACATCAACTTGGTTTTTAGTTACAGCAACAATGGCTAATTGAAGTTGATAAGCAAAGTAATGGACATAAAATGCAAATTTATTATCCTTCATAATCAAGATCTTAAGCCCATTAAACTTATCTCACATATTGCTAACTCCATCGTAACCTTGCCCATGAATTTTTGACATACTTAGCTCATGTCTTGCAAGTAATGACTCAACTTTTGTTTTTAAAGACAAATAACAAGTATTAGTGATATGCATAATCCCATGTAATCGTTCAATGATGCACCATTTACTGTTAAACATATTGAAGAACAAAGGCTATCTGTTCATTGTAAAATACATCACGACATTCATTAACCAATATAGCAAAAAAATCATTTCTCAAATCTTCAAGAATGACCTTAGTTGTTTCAAGAGCACAAGTTGATGGTATGTCCAATTAGATCATATGAGAAAATAATTTATTATTTCCATGTGTGTGTTGTAAGGCATTTTTTTTTATTTTCTCATTGTGTCCAGCAAAAATTTTAAAAGCTCTAAAAAATTTTCTTGGTTGCTGGAATCATCTGACTCATCATGACCTCAAAATGTCAAACCTTATTGTAAAAGAAATCGAACACAATCAACAAAAGTAGTCAAACAAGTTTCATATTGCATTTTAGTTACTTTAGACTGCTTGGCAAAAGAGAACTGAATATTCTAATTTGAATTTATCAAATCTTCACATTTTTGTCTAGCTAGATTATGAACACTATTGATACATCCAATATAACTTGAAATCTCTCAAGTTTTTTTCAATTGTTAAATCATTCAATAGTAAAAGAAGACTCATATTTTAATTTTTCTCTACCATCATCTCCATATAAATTACAATATAAGTAGAATGCAACATCTTTCTTCTCACTATATTTCAACTAACTTTTGTATAAATTAAACCATGAAAGATTAAATTTATGATTTATCTTACCAAATTTTTTTAAGGAAATTTACACCCACAAGGTTGATAAGGACCTCTTTGTAAGTATGTTATTGGAACCTTATCACAATCACTTGGATGATAATCAGATATTTTTTTTCATAATCTAGGAACAATAGATCATTCATATTAATCTCTTCATGAGTTCTTTTTAATCTTTGTCTAATATTTTTTAAGTCCTCGTTTGCAGTTGATGCTTGTTCTAATTATTTATTCATTAGGAAGTGTTTTTCCATCTTTGATCCTCACAAATGGCTGAAAGAGTAAAATAGAAAATTAAGGTCTCAATATCACTTGTTTGCTTGCAAAATAAAAAAAAACCAAAATTTGTTTTCTTGAAATTTTAAGATTTTTTTATGTAGAGAAGCGACTTCTACACTCATGTTTTTACATTCTAAAGATGGATGATTGAGTTTAGAACACAAAAAATTCATAACCTACCAAAACAAAAAATGACAAATACTTCTCATAAAAAAAAATCAAATTGCTAACAGTGAATGTTTAGGGCCTATAAAATTTCATAAATTCAATAAGTTTGTGTCCTCAATCAACCAATATAAAACTACTAACCTTCAAATTTATGGCCAACTAGCTAGGAGAAGAAGAGGAAAAGTGACAATGGGAACCCAGAAGGAATTAGGGATGACAAATTAATGAGCACAAGCGGTGGCAATCAAGCAATGACAATAATGAATTAGAAACTTAGAATGTGGAATGGGAATTCAATTGTTGGTTTAGAGCATAAAGTAAATCAGCAATGGTGGACCATGAAAATTCAAGTTCGCCACTTCTATGTCTCTATATTACAGCTTACTAGTTAAGTTTGAGTAAAATAGTTAAATTGACTTAATTGAAAATTAGTCTTTAAAATTTTATTTATTGATCAATAATTGAAGGTAAAATGGTAAGATAATGACTATATTAATGAATTTATTACAAATACATCTGATGGTTGAAAAAATTTTAAGATTCTGTCGAGGCATATATAAGTAAAATAACATGTAATGACCAACTTTTTGAATATATAGACATTGTTATCCAATGGTTTAAAAAATTTCAGTAGGAGTAATTGCCCCTAATGTAACACCGCCTCTGTAGATAAGTGGACCTTATATGATCAATGAGAAATAGAAAAAGAATTTATGTTGTATACTTTGAGTGAATTTCTCTTACAATAAAATACTTTCACATGTGTTACAACATACACTTACAAGCATATGAGTGTTAGACTTCATTCACGATCAAATGATGGTTGATTTTCACATTGGGCTGTATAACAGAAATGTTAACTTGTCCGAAGATTTACCATAATAAACACATAACACAGGGGCATTGAAAATTCTTTTGCCTTTCCTTTGCACTATCTTTGCACATATTCATTTTTGTGCGTTACTCCATGGGAATCATGTTACTTATAAGAAATTACATGAAAATTTTCATTTATATCTTGAGGGAAAATGCATAAATTTTCCCAAAAAATTATCATACAGGTATTAAGATGCATGGCTTTGTGGCCCAAATTTGTTGTGCACCACTTGTGCATGTATTATTCTTTCTAACTAGGGAGTTTCATAAGTAAGCCATAATGAGCTTTGGACCTGTGCAACTTAACTACAATATCCTCGAAAGGATCTCAATAGGCTCAATAGATAATATTGACATATCATAAGTTCATATTTTGCACAACAAATAATGTAGAAAATCATACTTTTGCATGTTACAAGCTAGTGCGATAAGTGCATAAATGTATGCTCATGAACTTATAGCAACATGACTCACATTTTCTTTATGCTTATCAATTACAATGCATGCAATCAAAATGCTAAAGCAATTTAATCCTCCTTTAGTCTCGTAAACTATGATGGCAATAGATTCATATAGTTAATATATGTTCATCATTTACACTAGAAGCCACCTTATCTTGAAGAAAAAACAATATGTGTTTGTATCCAAATGCCATACCTAGAGGATTAGCTTAACATTGGCATGGCAACCTTTCTTCTAATGGAACTTTTTAATGAATTGAAGCAACTTTTTGTTTTTCTTCCACTATAGATCTTAATATTATTTTTTTATTCTCATCCTTTACTATTTATTTGACCACTTAAGGCCTGTTTTAACTTTGAGGGGCCTAGATGTTGTTTATAAGGTTTAAGAAAATAAGGGCCTACTAATTTAGAATATAGGTTTACTCGTAGCCTTAATTCAAAATAGGGGTTTTCTTTCTTAAGGGCATTGCTTATTATCATTTTTTTGAAAATAAAGCCTTTAAATATTAGCCCTAAGCCAAAATAGGAGCCTTACATATTATGTCTTATTCAAAATAGGGGCCCTTATTATTAAGGCCATACTCATTAGCCTTATTTAAAAAAATGGGCCTTACTTATTAGTCTTTGTTTGTATAGGACCTTCTTTATCAGCAGTCTTACTTATTAGCCCTCATTCCAAATAAGGACCTTGCTTATTAGTCCTTAAAATAGGGAACCTTCTTACCAAAGGCCTTATTTATTAGCCCTTAAAATAGGAAATTCATGTTAGAGTGCTCTAAAAACCTCTTAGCAACTACAGTTCTTTTTAATCACAATTGACAATTTTGAAGTGGCTCCAATCATGGTCGTAGGCTAAGTGTTAAAAATTCCTTAATCCACTGTCATTATCGTTTCATAGATCTTGATTACTTGTCAATCATCCACCTTGATGCTTCTTGGGGTTGCAATTGTGACAACCACATTTTGTGGTATAACTTTCATTGTCGTGAATTACGACAACAAGGATGATTAACTTTTAGATTTCAATGCTGTTAGATCATTAAGGGTGGAAACTTATATCTAACCTCTCTGGTGGTGGCAGCCTAGACCATTGTCTTGAAATCCTTGCATCTCTCCATACGGTTCATTCCACAAGTTTTTTTTTTTCTAAGCACATCAATTATTTAATTTTAAGAGGTGATTAAAGGGCTACCATGTTCTTATAGTTTATCCTATTTGATAACAAAACTACTTGTGACTCCATGTTGTGATAGATGCACTCGATCTTTACATCAGCTTAGGTTATCTATGTACAAAAAAAAAAGTTAGAAAGACCCCAAAGTGTGTAACCTTAAGGAGGCTCCTTCAACAATCAAGTTAATAGTATGGTGGTAGTCTACCTCAAGGTGAAAGAAATAGATACTCCATATATTTATAATGAATGATTAGGCGTCATGGACCTATGCCCTAACTTTCAAGTTCATCAGGTTTTATTGGTCTGTATATAGTTAATTTGGGTTTAATAACTTATTGAATATCGAGTTTATTTTGGATAATCAATATCATGTTATAACTTAAATAAGTTGTTTTGATACTTTAATTACCAATTAGGTTTTTGAAAATTCAAGGTTCAAAAACTTATGAGTTAGAGATATTGTCAGTGGAGTTTTAAATATCATATCGCATTTGTTGTCTCGGCACCGTCACTCAAAAAGTACTAAACCAGCAAGTCTGATCTCATCCTTGGTATCGGAGTGTATCGGCCAATAACACCATTTTTCTTGTTTTGCTGTCTTGGATGGTATGCTCCCTAAGCTCCAATAACAAAGCCTCACTTGTTTTGCTATCTTGAATAGTACGCTCCCCAACCCTAAAATCTTACATAAAATATAAAATGTTGTTGAGAAGAATCAAACCAATTTGTACAGTATTTGAAGATTATTTGAAGATTCTTAAACAATAAAATCAATTTGCCTAGAAGAATTACATAGTGCTAGTATTTTTCACGGATCAGGAAGAAACAAGAAAACCAAAAAATCGGTAATCATTGATTTCTTATTGAGTAGCCCCCATCCAATTTCCCTATGCTAACACTCATAACTAATTTGTACTTTATCAAAATCTCATTATTTTTTACCAATTAATGATTATTACAATTTTTTAGGGATTCAATTACAAATAATTAAATTTATTTTCTACATATGTTTAACTATTCCATTCTTCTTATTTTTCTATATTTATTTATAATTCACCTTTATGTTTTTTTTCCTGAACTAGAAATACTATATTTTTGTTATTTGTTGAACTATTGGATAAAAATATTAAACTGAAAAGCTACTTGGTTATGCTTTTTAATTTCTTTTTTATATGTTGATAACTTATTATGTCTTATATGTGACTTGGAACTTAGACCTAAATATTAGAATTTTTTATATATTAATATGTTTCATGTATAATTTGATATGTATGTGTGCATGTGAATGAAAAGGGATATCCAAGATGATATGATATGATACCAGTATTGTACTGTACCATTGGACGATGATACACTATCTGCTACAAGATTTAAGACATTAATTGTTAGTTTTGCAAGGGTGAGAATGGAAAACAAATATATGTGTGTCCATATCCCCAACTTATACAAAGTGATAGCCTTGTTTTAGAGCAGTTTTTTTATTAGCATTAAAGCTTTGGATAATTTAATTTATTGACAGTAGAGATGAAACTGTTAAATTTAAAAACTAAAATCTTTCTTATATAATTTTTTCAAAATTCTAACATTAATCACCAATGCTAATGCTAAACAGTGCAACTTCAGGCTTCAACTAGCCAACATGATTAATAGATGAAATTGAACCTTCAGAAGAATCTTCATACAACAAATAGGCAAATAGTCCTACAGATACAAGGAAGATGGAATTTAGGCCACTAATACAATGTTTGAACACACTGATCCAAGAAAAAACAACCTACTGGTGAAGGGCAAAACACCAAGAGATAAACCAAAATAATTAAAGAAAAAAATCACAAAATCGCTCAACAAGATTCTAATGTATGACTAAAGTTTTAAATCTTGTACCAGATGTTGTACCATTTTTTAACGGTACTGTACAATCTTGGTTACCGATATCGCATCAATGGTACGTCTCGGATATACCATTTTATAATAATTTTTATACATATATATGAAAATTACATGCATTTTTAAATAGAACATACCAAAATATATTGAAAGTCTCAGGTTAATCCCATTAATTATTTTTTATTCTTATTTTTTTCTTTTATTGTTATTGTCTTGGAACTTGAAAGAAATAAAAAATATTAAATATTAAAGAATATGAGAGAGTTTGACTCTTGGTCTTCTCCCTCCCAATGGTTCTTTTCTTCTTTCCTTTTCTCCTTTATCTATCTCTCTTGCAACTCTATGTCTCATCTCGATTTCTCTTTCTTCTCACCCCATCTCACCTCATCTTTGTCTGTCTATCTCTCTTTTAGACAACTCTTTCTCTTTCTGGCTCGCATAAAATAACATGAGCCAGAACAAGAAAAGGGCAAATCGACATTTTACATTTTTTCTAATGAAAAACGCAGATTTGCACTTGGATCTTTGATGCAGCGGTCAAATTGGCCAAATTTTGTGGCTTGCTAGTGATGGTGAAATAAAAACAATAGATTACAACTTATGAACAAATATAGAGTGAGATAACGGTACGCCCAAGATGATGGTATAGACTGGTATATACCGGTACATATGAGAAGACTATATCGGCCTGGTCCGTTATGTTTTGCCTTCGATACCGAAACGGTATGGAATTAAAACAGATTCCTTATTTCATTTCCCTATTCCAGTGTGTTGTTGGTCACCATCAAGTGCACAACATTTGTAATCTGTTTGTTACCCTAAAACTGTCATAAATTTTGTTTTTGTTACTTCTTTTTCCAAATGGAGTTCCAGTACTTTTTTAGATTTTTTTCTTTTGACAAGAAATGTTTTATTTCAATTGAAAGGAACAAAATGACATTTTACAAACTAATAACAAGAATATAAAACTGACTACTAAAAATGTTATTCATTTCTGTGACACTGAAAAAAATGAAATGAATCAATCAAATTGAACCTTACATGTAAACCAAAATAAATATGGAATAGATGAATTATAAATAACCAGAACAAAGCCTAAATAGCAAATAATTAAATAGTCAAAATGAATAATAGACGATTTGAAAAAATAAAATGTGGATCAACTTCTTATAGTAGATCAACAAACATAAAGTCTAATATGGTGAAAAGATTAAAAAAATTTGATAACATTATTCAATCTATTATTCAAAAACATCTCATCATTAATGTCTGTTATTTTTCCTCTTTTAACCTTCGTCTGACCCACTAACACAAAAATTGATCACCTATATTTAACTATTGTAGAGCATCGGAAGCATCAGACAATGCTCCTGCTAATAATGATAAATAAGTTTTATGAAGGGTAATGGAAAAGAAGAAAAGTGTAAAAATGAATAAGAATGGTTGATAGAATGAAAAAAAAAAAAAAAAAGATGTAGATAAAAGATGAGCTAGGTGATGCAGAAAAAAACGTATAGGTAATAGTGGCTAGGGCCGCTAGGGTTGCATTGGTATGAGTTTATTTTTGTAGTTATTTAGATTTTCAAGTACGTCCTCTATGTTTAGAGTGTGTTAGGACAAAATGTTTGTAGGTGTCTTCTCTTTGGATGAAGTCTCGATTTCAAATCATGTTAGTTGATAAATATATTCTGAGATATCTTCTTTCTGTTAATTCGATGTGTTTTAATTATAATTAATCAGGATCTAATATAATTAGAAGATTCTAAAGATTTTATAAAAAGAAAAAGAAAAAGACGTTATTTACACCTGTTTGGTAGCTTGATAAGTTCTATTCCAAGGTAATGGGTGTACTTGATTTCATCTGTGAATTAATAGCTATTTCTTCACGTGCTCATGTAATAATACCTAAAATATCGAACTGGGAAAGAGATATTATTCCTGGTAGCTGATGCTTAATCAAGCGCAAGGATGCAAACGGAAGCAATATTTTGGTGATAGCTCAATTAAAACCAATTATTGAATGTTGAGAAAAACACATTAAACTATTGAATAGGGTGGGGCTGGAAGGCGTGGAAGCATTATATATAATCCTTGACTCACATTATAAAAATGTTGCCTAGTTGAAATTTAGACATATGTTGGACCCATCCTAGCTAAGATAATGATATCGAACCAAATTCTCTCCCCACCATAAGCCTTATAATCTCCCCAAAATTGTTTTGGGGTCTAAACTCTTAAGTAATGCATGTATAAACAAAAATATCACAACTCAGGTTAAAGTAGTTGGGAAAACATCACTATGTGAAACAACTAACGAGTTAAAAAATTAGATTCTCAGACAATGTATACGAGCATATATAATATTAGGGCAGTAATGTCACACATGCTTATATTTTTTAATTCGTTAATTTTCTTTTCGTTAAGTGAGATGTTTTTCCCAACCACTGGATCAAATAAAAAATTTATGTTTTTTGAACTGTAAGAAAATGATATTATTATTTGAGGGAAGGGATACATTGTTAATATTGCATTTATACTACGTATATATACTCTTCCATTTAAATTCAGAAGCTAAAACGGGGGAACAAAAGAATATTTATCAATGTAGGAATTATAAATAATTGAACTATTAACATTAGAAGAAAAAGAATCATGCAACTACCTATAAACGTTCGGCGGAATTATGTCGAGCTAAGCCCCAACCCCGCAGGGTTTAGTTTTCTTTGTTTGTTTTGGGGCACTTAAGCTCGAACTTAATAAGTTTTAGAATATGGTTTGAATCTGACTTGTTAAAATTGATAATAATTTTTGAAACTTTATAACGTTATATTATGTCATTGTTGAACTTGTTATTTTGCAAATAAACATAATTTTAAAGGGGTAATTATAAAAATGATGAAATTTGAGGAGTGTAGGTGTGACTAATCCTTTAGTATAAAAATAGTTAAAAGCTCAATAAACTTAACTACGATTAAGTCTCAACTCGATAAAACTATCAAACCTAAACAAAGAATAGGTTAATAAATAAAGCGAGGCTCAACAAGGTGTAGATCAAAGTTTGGGCTTAGTGCTCAAACATCAACGTTATGAGCTTGCTTTGTTGACAGCCGTGTCCTCTACTCTACTCACAAGAGAAAAAGAAAACACAAATTTGGCAACGTAAGTGTAACTCTGACGTCGTCAATTCGCGGGCGTCCGATTCATCCCCGACGTCAACGTCAACGAAGACCTAACCCCGTTAATGTATGACGCCGTTTCGGTAGAAAACTGAAAAAAACTGCCCAATCAATAAACAACCAGCAGCACCCGCAAGGTCCACACTCCACCGCATTTAAAAAGGAAAAAAGAAAAAGAAAAAGGAAATTTATTTCTGAAGCTGTCAAGCTTCTGCAAAATAAAAAGGGAACCACACTTGAAATTTTGGTCTGTACTGTTTTGCTAGAGAGAGAGAGAGAGAGAGAGGGCGAGTTTTCAAGATCTTGATCTTGTCAGATCAGGCAAGTCTTGCAGGAAAATCCATCAGCTTCAAGCTGTTATAGGTAATGTGTAAATTCGAGTTTTTGATGCGTTTGGTTCTGGGTAAACACTCGAGCAATGTGGTTCGATCTGTGACTGATATGTTTCTGGTGTTTGTCTCTGTCAACCTCTCCCTCCTCCTCACGGCTTCTGATGTTACCAGTGTGAATTTCGCTCCTCTTTTAATTGCTGTCTCCTTGTTATATGATGACTTGTCCCCTTTTTGGGGCTTCAATTCTTTGATTTGAAGGACCTGTGTTCCGGAGTTCTGGTCCTGCCCTTTTGGCCTAAACGTATTAGATTTGCACCTGTCATTTCAATAATTTTTTTAAAAAATTTACTCTTGGTTGGCTGCTCGTCCGGGCTACTGTCTTTGCTCTGTGTGTTCTTCTTTTATTCCATGTCCTGAACAGAAATTGAACTCGTTTCAGCATTTGCTTTTGGATTTCGTTTTCCTCTTCCTTGCGTCATTTTTGTTTTTCCTGGGGATTTGGTAGGAATCATGAGAAATTGTTTTCAGTTTTGCTATATTTCAGACCTGCTGAAAAATTTTATTTATTTATTTATTTTTGTCTCTAATGGTCCTTTTTCTCGAGGAAAAAGTTGAACTTGTGTATCATGGGCCTCCTTTCTGGTTGATTCTCTCGTTCTTCGTTTGGTTCCTTCTAGTGTCCCAAAAAAAAGAGAAAAAAAACCTGAAGTTGCTAAAGTTCAAAGAAAAAAAAGGGAAAAAAAGTAAAGTAATCCTCTGAGAATACAGGATTCAAACCACTTTGTACATGTGGTGGTCTGTTGAGAAGCTTCTGCATTAAGTAGACCAGTAGATTTGTTCGACAATAAAGTGGTTTTTTCCTAATTCCTAACCAGTCCCAGTCGTAAAGGCAACTCTCAACTCTCAACATATTAGCAAAGAGAATTTAATCTCCACCAGATCTATTGTGGGAAATGGTCCTTGGCTCTAATAGCTTCATTGAATGGCAATATTTTTTCAGGAGCAGTAGGACCCCTGTATATATGACTTTTCTCAACCTTGACAGGCAAAATTTTTGAAATTTAATGAGTTCGGTAGAGCCCAAAATTTTCTGCTGATACTCATTTGGGTTTATAATCCTGCAATTTAATAATTTTTGTTTACTTGTATTAATGGTTTACTTGAGATATTGGTGCTAATGTTTTGTATTCAAGACAAATATCTGATTTTTGCCCTCCTACTGCTATTAGTTCATTTAATGACATCTATCTCTGTTTGTTTATTTCTTCACAAACTTGGCCTAACTTTTCTATGTTTTGACTAAAATTGGTCCTTTTGTATAAAAGATGCAGTTGAAAATTTCTACTTTCTGTTTTCTACTCTTAAAACTTCGTTTCATATCCTAGCAGTCTCTTGACAATGACTGCTCTTGTGTTTGAGGCCAAACCTCTAGCTTCCTTTTCATTCTGATGCTAGAGCTATAATTTTCTATTGCAGTGTGATGGGTAGGCATCTCACAGATGTAGAGATGGACAATAAGCAAAATGGTCTGCCTCATGACAATGTCTATGTTGCTCCCAGAATATCAGAAGGTATTGAGTCAAATGAGTATGAGGTGAAAGAATGCACCATGGAGAAGACAGTTGTTGAAAATGGTCATGAAAAGCAAGAGGTGCTTGGCGTCAAAAGTGCAAATTATGATGCCGCCTTCCCAGACGAGAAAAATGAGAAAGCAAGGTCCAGTGAAAAGAAGAAGTTGGGCTCCCCTGCATCTAAAGGCACTGTTGTAAAGCCATTTGATCTGGCAACAGAGAAGCGTGCCCCTGGTGCCAACTGTCTATCAAGTGCTAGCAACACACCTACAAAGAGTTCACAGGTACTTAAAATCTTGAGCAATGAATCTAGTGCTTGTTAGCCCTTCTGCAATTGTATAATACTATTTGGTAAGTGATGTAATTGGGATTGACTGATAGCTGAAGGCAACTTCTGCTGGCCTAAACATTAGAACTTGATTTGAGGCAGTATGCGCTGTGGTAACTCATGTTTATCTGTTTATTTATATAATTTTTTGGTTTTGGTGTGTGTGTGTGTGTGTGTGCGTGGCTGTGTCTTATGCTAGTCTACATGAATTGGTTGACAAGACTTTTCTAGTTTTCCTGCCGATTTAGATCATCTTGTGACAACAAGGGCAAGTTAAGAACAGTTCATTTAATTCTATGCTTCATCTTTCTGATCACTCTCACATCTTTCTGCTCACTCCCTGTTTTTCCTTCATTTGCTTAGCCTTACACATTGTATATCTAACTGTGGGTAGTTTGCTTCTTTCAAGTTTATGCAAGCTGCTTTTCGGCCTTCAGTCTAAGTTTGCAAAATGACCTTACATCGCATTTTACTATTATTGCTAAATCAGAGTAGCATTTCTATTTTACTACAGTGTGCTTGTACAATCGAAGTCCTATCAAAATCAGGAATATTGTAATTGACTTACTCTCTTACTGAAGCATTTTCTTCCTTCATTCCATGGCTAATATCTTATTTCGTTTCTTGTTTTTTCTTTTCCAGCCTGCCTCACCATTGACATCTAGAAAGAATCATGATGAGGATGATTGTTGGTCTATTACTTCCTCGTATCCTGTGCTTGTCCTTGTGAAGATAAAACATAGAATATTTTTGCAATGTTTTCTTGGTTCTTCTGCCCAAAATTACAATAGTATTCGTATGGTACTTCCATTCCTACATCTCTATTTTACACCATCCTGCGTTTCCTCTGTTTGCTACCTTATTCAAACTTGATTTCATGCCAAAGTTGGTTGTCCTTAGCTTTTCCTAGTGCTGCCTCTGTTAGAACAGCTAGATCCAGGGTCACCATTGGAACAGCTCCAACATTTAAAAGTGTTGAACGTGCTGAAAAACGCAGGGAGGTATATTTTGAATCCTTTTCTTTCTCACTGCCCTTCTTTTTCTTGGCACTTAAATATGCATCAATGTGTGATGTAACATGACAGTAATAAGTATCTTCACTTTTCACATTGTACTCTCATAAAAGGATTATGTCAGGAAGGACATCTGGCATAAAATGTGGTCAGTTTGCTTTTTGGGTAGATCTGTAATGTGGTTATGACTTTAAGCAGATAATTGATATTATGAACTTAACACTATTGATCTTTCATAGCTGGGATTAAGGTGAATGTGATGATCATAATGATTATATGCATCTTCACCCAGTTCTACCAGAAGTTGTTTGAAAAACACCAAGCTCTTGAGGTGGAGAAAAGCCAATTCGAAGCCAGGACTAAGGTAATCCGTTGTTCATACCAGAGTCTTAATCTGTTAGGTGGATGCTGTTCCAGCATATAACCAAACACAAACATTTTTGTAAATTTTCCAGGAAGAGCAAGAAGCAGCTATTAAACAGCTCAGAAAGAGCATGGTGGTTAAAGCAAATCCAGTTCCCAGTTTCTACTATGAGGCACCTCCTCCAAAACCTGAACTGAAAAAGGTATGATGAAGTTAAAGATATGCTACAAGGACAACTATGAGATGCATAACTAGTTAAGAATATAGAATTTATTTAATACCAGCAATAAAAAATTCTAAAATAATGGTGTTGGATGGGATTAATCATCAATTTTCAAGGATAAAGCGTATAGAACTGAAAGTATCTTCAAATGATCGATCAATTAGTTGGAAAATAAAAGAACATGGTACTGCAAGGGAGCTAAGACTCGAATGTGATGCCATTTTAAGCTTTTATAGACCTCCAGAAATTTGAATTGAAACAGAATCATGACATTAATTGGGGCATGGCATACTTCAAAACAGAAGAGGTCAGAGTGAGTTCTTACATGGGCCAATAATATGTGTAATTTTAATGCCACTTTGATCATAAGCAGAATTCTTTCCACTTGTACGTATTGCAGCTGCCACTGACTCGCCCCAAGTCGCCAAATCTGAACCAGAACCGGAGGAAGAGCTGTGGGGATACGATGAACTCATCAAATCAGGAAAAAGCAACAGCTTGTTGCCGGGCTCATAGGCACAGTTTTGGAAATCACAACGAAGAATCCACAAAATCCAGCACTCCCAAAAGCAAGGGGCAGGTGCGTAAACAAAGCAGTAATGGAACTTGCCAGGTTAAAGACCAAGCAAAACAGGTTAAAGAGAAAAAGAAAGCTGCTCCTACTAAGATGGCCGATCTGCCCAGTAATTCTGATATTACTGTTCAATCATGAGCATCCAGCTTTACTAACTCGTGGAGCGGGAATTGAAGTTGAATATGATATTTATATGTATGCCGTGAAAGAAATATATATTGCTTGTTCTGTATGAGCGACGACTTGTTCCCCGGTGGTATCGCATTTAACGTATTTTGTAATGTTGGTACATATTGTGTTACATATGATAGGAGTTAGTGTCTTAATGTGGACCAACTAACATTGATTTTATCTCGTGTAATCTTTGGAGTTTGGATTGTCTTCTTGTCTCCTAACTTCCGGGCTTCAACGCTTCCACCATTCCACTGGACTGTCTTGCAATTTTTTCTTGAAAGGAAACTAGTGTATGTGAGATAACAAAATTGTAATCTGCAGGAATGTTCCCTCATTGCACTTTTTGCCCCTTGCTTTGGGATGAAGTATTATTCTCCGCTAGACTGTATGGTTTTGTGCAACTTGAGTATCTAGTAATATTTGTTACCTTTAGTGAATAGTTTTTTGGGAGCATTCATATGTTGTACGTACTAACTTATGTGTAATGGAAGTACATTTTGAAGAAGATTTTTGGGATACAACCGAATAAAGTAAGCAATCCTTCTCCTTCTCCCTCTCCCTCTCCCTCTCATTTTTTAGTTATTACTATTATTGTCTAGTGGTGCTGAACTCGTAATAATTGTGACCAATAAAAGTTGACCCAACATATTACTGGTGTAGCTTAGTGAGGTTTTAGAGAGAGAATCTCTCTTCTTCCTAGTGCACTGCCTGGTCTGTTCTTCCTCTTCTGCTCCCCCCTTGAATAGAGTTGTAAACGAACCAAACGAACACGAACAAGCCCTGTTCGTGTTCGTTCATTTAATATTTAACGAACACGAATAGGAACACGAACAATAAACGAACACATTTTCCTTGTTCGTGTTCGTTCGTTTAGTTTTAGTATGTGTTCGTGTTTGTTTGTGTTCGTTCGTTTATACAAGCTTAAACGAACACAAACAAACATAAACGAACACAAACGAACGAACACGTTCGTGAACATAAATAATAATAGGTTATAATAAATATATAATCTAGTGTGTAGGGTGTACGTAGGGTAGGTAATAATAAACATAAATAATAATATATTATAATAAATATATAATATACGATATATAAAATATATATAACAATAAATATATAACTAGACACTAATACATAGATACACAAACAAACGAACATAAATGAACGAGTAAATGAACGAACATAAACGAACACTAACCGAACATTAACCGAACAGTTCACGAACATAAATGAACGAACGGGACTTTGTTTGTGTTCGTTCATTTAACTAAACGAACATAAAAATCTGTTCGTGTTCGTTCGTTTAACTAAATAAACGAATATAAACGAACTCCCGCCGAACCGTTCACGAACGGTTCACTGAACGTTCTGTTCGTTTACACCCCTACCCCTGGAGATCCTGATGAAGGAAATAGAGGGATGAAGCGGATACGTGGGATGGGTTGCTCATGCTCAGAGCCGTCAATCAAAAGCCATGAGTCCACTCAAGATAGGATCTCCGGGTAAAATCCACCAAGGGTCACGTAGCTTATTTTTTTGTCCTGTTCAAGTACCTTACCTTTATTTTATCCTAGCGAGATATCTTATATTTTATTATGTGTCCTATTTAGGTACTTTTCTTTAATTTCAAGGTTAAGTTTGATGGAAAATGATGACATAACATAAATAATACCAAAATAAATTTAAAATAATAACTTCAATGCTCACATTTTTTTCAATTACTAATTCTAACCTTTGGACTTTCACCAAATTAATTCTACCTCAAAACCCTAACTCTCAAAAGCTCCTCTCGTATCCGTGGTCGCCGATCGCCTCCACTCCAACCGTCACTAACCACCCTTCACCCCAATTGCTGCCAACCGCCCTTCAACCACCAACCTAGTCGCCAACCCCACTGCCAACCCTGTCGTCAGCTGCCCTCCTAAGGACCGACTCTCTTCTCCTTGAGACCGACTCGATCGAACGGCGACCATCTTCCTCGAATCGGATGCTGACTCCGAATCCCTCATTCTCCCCTTCCCCAAATCCCTCGTCAGTCTTGTTTTTCCCAAGCCTGTTGCCAGAGCCCGACAATTGTCCCAGATGTCACCAGCCAAGATCCTCTCCGGATTCCCGATTTCTCACACAAGGATTTTTTAGGTTCAATTCAACATTTCATTTTTTGAGTTTGAAATTATGGGTTTGATTCAATGCTTGATTTCCTGAGTTTGATTGTGGTTCGGGTTTAATTCGACGCTTTATTTCCTAGGTTTGAAATCGAAAATCGGAGAATGATGGGGGGAGGAGTGTGGGAGGTTGCGGTGAATGGGTTGAGAGAGCGATTGGGCAGGTTGAATTGAGGTATTGGCGGGGGCTGGTTGTGAGGTTGGTAGCTAGAGGATGGTTGGCAGCTGGGCTAGTGACTGGTGGTTGGAGGGTGGTTGGCGGTGGCAACTGGGTGGGCTACTTGTGAGGTTGCTTTAGTAAAGATGGAAGATTAAAATGTTTGGGGGTAGAATTGGCTTAAGTGAAATTTTAAGGGTTAGAATTAATAATTGAAATAGTTTGAGGGCTGAAGTTATCATTTTAAGTTTATTTAGTACTCCATTTGTCCCAGAAATTTTGATACATTTGACTTTTTGTTGTATTTTGACTTAATTTTATTCATATTATTATTTGTTAGAAAAAGAAAAAAATATATATTTAGAAACTACATATCTTAAATTATCATTCATATACAAAGATTTTTTATTTATATATTAAAATATTGAAAATAAAAAATCCTAGATTAATTGTAAAAAAGAGTAAAATTTTTGGGATGAAGGGAATATTATTTAATGTCATTAACATTTTCTATCTAATTTAACAATTAATTTGACAAAAAATAATTGAATAAGATGCATAATAGGAGAAAAATTACCTCTATAGAATAAAATAAAGGTAAGGTAACCGGATAGAACAAAAGAAGTGACCCATAATGGACTTTCACCTGGGATCTCCTATAGGGACACGCTCATGGAAGAGGATTCAATACTAGCTCTGTTTCCTGACGAGTTCGTTGAGGAAGAGATTCCGGATGATGGGATTCCCACCATCAAAATTACCAAAGAGCTGATCGAACAAAAAAGGTTTTTGGTCAGAAGGTCAGTTATGGGTTCTTGTTTCCTAGACATAAAAGTCAGTGGAAGCGGAGAGGAGATTTGACTTGCTTAGATCTTGGAGATGATTTTTTTCTCTTCATATTCTCCTCTCACGATGATTACCTTACCGATGTGCTCTCTACCAAGGACCTTGGTTTGTTGGCTCCTACTATGTTACGATTCGGCCTTGGGAAAGAGAATTCAGAACGGAGCAAGCCAAAATCACGAGGACTGCGGTTTGGGCTAGACTACCGAAGCTTCCAGTGGATTTCTATGAAGAAGATGGGGAATCAGTTTGGTACTCTTTTATGTATTGATAAGAATACGAAGAAAGGAACCCAAGGCCAGTAAGTATGCATGCCTCTGTGTGATGGTGGATTTAGATAAACCCTTGTTAACAAATATTAGAGTGGGCTGGGCTCGGTGTTGCAACTGGTGGTTTACGAGGGGGTTACGGCGCTTTGTTAACGCTGTGGGTGTATTGGACATCTCGAACCTGAGTGCAAAAGCCGCCCACTATCGGAGGAGGATCAGTCTTCTTCTCAGGAGAAGTGCGGCAATGGTTGTACTAATTAAGTGAGTTCGAAGACAGCCAATACGGCCCTTGGCTGGAGGTAAGACCCAAACGTAAATCGGTGATGAGGCAAAACCCTGCCGGAAAACCACCCATTAAACCTGTAAACCAGAATAGGGCTGGTGTGAAGCTCACTCAAACTTAGGCACAAGGAAGGAAGAATGGGACGGGTAACGGTCAGAAGTCTGTCAACGGCTGTGCAAGCACCTTTCCGAACGGACATGCTAACGGGACTCATCAAATGAACCTCCGGTTTAAGGCTCAAGGATCCAGTTTCGAGGCCCAATGGGTCAAGCCCATTTGCGTTTAAGGCTGGATCAAACCGAAAGGCCCCTTCTACGCCTAAACCTAAAACCCTGGCACTTGCCGCTCTGGCGCTTTCCACTCCACGGCCACAAACTTTGGATGGAAATTGCGTTACATCAACCGATGTTGTTGTTCCAGGATCTAGATTTGGATGTCTATTTGAGGTTGGGGAAGGAGTTTATTCTTCTGGACGAAGCTCCCTCTGTGCGCATCCGTGTCAAATCTTCATGTGGACCGACGAGATGATAGAGGAGGGTTGGAACAACCTCCTGGTGGTTCCGAAGAACCGCCACCCATTGGATTTCAAGGAGTCCATCTCTCCGTAGCTTCCGATTCAAATTCCTATGGAGGAGTGGCGAGGATCGAGGCAGAAGGAGAAAGAGGTCCGGATCCATCAATCGTTGCTCTGCGATGTGATCAACAGAACCAACGACCCTCTGGCGGTGATGGCGTATCCGGACAAGTCTCCGTTCACCAAGGTCTCGAAGGCGATCCACATGAAGTTCCCTTAGGAGTTACAGTTCTGCAAACTGCTGGTTGGAGAAAGGGAGATGAGGGAAATGTCACTGCATCTGCTGGAAATGAAGGAGGTACAGACGGATGTGTCGTGGAAGAGGATTGTTGTTCTGCCACACCGCCACAGACGGATGTGGGACGAGGAGAAAGCCCAAGCTCTCCCGATGCCGGAGGTTGCTAGCTGGTGGTTAGGAGGCAAAATTCCTTATAATTTCGATATGAAGATTCTTCTCTGGAATTCTCGAGGGGCGGGTAAAGCCTCCTTTAAATCCACAGTCAAAGACTTCATTCTGATGCACCATCCGACTATAGTTGGTATCCTAGAAACCCGTCTTGCTGGTGCACATGCTAGAGATGTAAGCATGAGTCTAGGGTGTGATGTAGTCCATCGTGTAGATTCTAATAGCTTCTCTGGCGGAATCTGGTTATTATGGGACATGTCCAAAATCTCCATCCATATTGCCCCGCATAGCACGCAAGCTATTCATGCCTCTGTCCAGGTTCCACACTCTTCTAACTCCCTTTCGAGCTGGTTACTTTCTGTTGTTTATGCTAGCACTAATGCAATTGTTAGAAGTGATCTGTGGGATGAATTACGCTATGTCAGTAATAACTTCAATGGGCCGTGGATCATTGCTGGTGATTTCAATACTCTTCTCTCCCACCTTGATAAGTTTAGTGGCAATAAATTATTTCAGCCGTAATTCTCCTTTATTGATTGTGTGAATGACTGCCGTTTGTTAGACCTAGGTTTTAAAGGTAGTAGATACATTTGGACTACTAAGCAAAAAGGATCTGCTGTTATCCATGAGAGATTGGATAGAGTTCTGGCAAATTCTGATTGGAGAGTCATGTTTCGTGAAGCCACTGTTTTCCACCTTGCTCGTGTTAATTCTGATCATTCTCCTATGATTGTTGATCTGCATTTTCATTGCACCATCTGCATTTTCATTGCACTAAGACTGGTTATATACCCTTTCGTTTTGAGCTTTGCTGGACGCATCATATTGATTTCAATGCTGTTGTTACTTCCAATTGGGTTACTGGAGGCAGTGCGACTGATAATCTTGATAACATGTCTATTGTTTTAAGAAATTGGAACAAGGAGGTTTTTGGTAATGTGTTCAGAAATAAATGCAGAACCTTAGCTAATCTGGCTCGTGGCCAAAGAATTTTAGAGTCTAGTAACTCTGCCTTCCTTTTAAATCTTGAAAAAGAGCTCACAGAGAGTTGTAATTCATTCCTTAAACAGGAAGAGGATTTATGGAGACTTAAGTCTAGAATTGACTGGGTTACTCAGGGGGATAGTAATACTGGGTTTTTTCATACGTCTACTCTTGTTAGAAGAAGGAGAAATAAAATCGTTAAACTTAAGGACAGTCTGGGAAACTGGGTAGAAAGTTCTGAGGGGGTGGTTAAATTAGTTTTAACCCATTTCACTGAGCTGTTTTCTACCTCCCACCAAACTGTCAGCCAGAGTCCCTTGTGGACTGTCAAGGCTAACTTGAAGTTGCCCACTCTGAGCTTAAACAGAATTACTGCCATTCCTTCTGTGGAGGAGATCCATGATGCCCTTTGGAGCATGAAACCTTATAAGGCACCTGGCCCTGATGGCTACCACCCTTTTTTCTTCCAGAAATATTATCCTACTGTCAAAGCCTCTCTGGTCAGGGATATTGTGCAAATTTTCCAATACAGAACCTTTCCTACTGAATGGAATTCTTGCCTTGTTTCCCTCATCCCAAAAACAGAAAGTCTTGCAATTGTCAAAAACTTTAGGCCAATTAGTTTTTGTAACACTAAGTACAAAGTGATTGCTAAAATCATTGTTATGAGACTTAGAAATGACATTGCTAAGCTGGTTGGTCCTTGGCTGACTGCTTTTATCCCTGGTAGGAAGTCTGTGGACAACGCCTTAATTGTTCAAGAGATCCTGCATTCCTTCAAACAGAAAAAAAGGTAAAGAGTCCTCCATGCTTATTAAGCTTGATTTGGATAAGGCCTATGATAGGCTGGAATGGCATTTCATCAAACAAGCTCTTGAGTTTTTTAGCATTCTCATTGATACTGTGACTTGGATTATGTCTTGCATTACTTCTAACTCTATGGCTTTTCTTAATCAATGGTGAGGTTACCGAAAAAGTTTTGCCAAGTAGGGGAATTAAGCAGGGAGACCCCTTATCCCCTTATATTTTTATTATCTGTTTGGAGTACCTTGCCTATAAAATCTGTCCTGAATGTGATGGGGGAAATTAGGAGCTGTTCAAGTTAGGGAAAAAAAAAGAGTATGTTTCACGCTTGTTTTTTGCTGACGACATCATTTTGTTGTCCACAGTGTCAAAAAGTCTGTCAGAACTATCTCTAGGGTCCTGCAGGAGTTTGCTAGTATCTCTGGGTTAGAAACCAGTATTGCTAAGTCTAGAATTTTATGCTCTAGTAATGCTTCTAACTCCTTGAAATTGTTTGTTTCCCGTGAGCTTGGCCTGCAAGAAACTCAGGATTTAGGAACCTATTTAGGCTTTCCCATGTCTACTAATAAATGGTCCTAAGATAAGTGTAATTTCATCTTTGATAAAATGAATAAAAGGTTGAGTGGTTGGAAAAGGGACTGTCTTTCTATTGCAGGTGGAGTGGTGTTGACTAAATCTATTCTTGCCACAATCCTTGGGTATTACATGCAACTAAATTCTCTGCCTAAGTATGTCACTGGCCACATTGATAGAATTAATAGGAATTTCATTTGGGGATCCTCTCCTGAGCATAGGAAACTCCATCTTGTTAATTGGGATACTGTTACTAAGCCCAAGTCCCTTGGTGGACTTGGTAACCCTGCGCCCAAGGAACTAAATGAGGCTAACTTGGCCAAAATCACTTGGAAAATTTACAAAAATGAGGCTCAACCATGGGTTAAAGTGTTCAAAGGTAAGTATTGTAGAAAACCTTACTGGGAACGACTCTTCTATGTGGAAAAGTATAAGGGCCTGCTGGAGCTGGGTTCAGAATAACTCCTTTTGGAGTGTGGGTAATGGTATCAATGTGAATTTCTGGTTTGATGCCTGGTGCTCTGAGATTCCTTTGAGAGCTCAGATCCAAGGGCCTCTTACTCGGAATGAGATGAGTTTGTCTGTTGCTCAGTATATGGTTAGAAAGGATTGCATTTTTTTTTGTCTTCCCTGATTTTTTTTGTCTTTCATAATTGATAGTACCTTTGTTAGTTTAAATTCAGATGCTCCTGATAAACTAACCTGCAGGTTTGTGGACCAAGGTAAATTTAAACTCTCTCGCTTACCTTGATAGATGGCAACTTGATACTGGTTTACATGATAGTCAGGACTGGAATTGGTTTTGGAAGCTAAAAACCTTAACTAAAGTCAAGTGTTTGTTTTTCTGGAAGGTCATGCATGAAAGACTCCCTGTTAAGTTATATGTCCATCGCATTGGTTTGAATGCTAATCCTAGCTATCCTAGGTGTCTGCACATCCCTGAATCTATTGTCCATCTGCTTTTTGGTTGTTGGTATAGTCTGGATTTTTGGAACTGTTTAAAATGCTTTCTCCCTAAAACCAATGACTAGAAGAATCTGTGTAAAAAGTCTTGTATAAATGCTGGTATCTCTCCTTGGCATGGTTTACCTTGGAATTATATTTTTCCTCTGGCCCTTTGGAAATTGGAATTTCTGGAAGGAAAGAAACTCGTTGGTCTTCCAAGGTAAATGCTCTAACCCTTTTATTCTGGTTAGACGAGTTACAGAACAAGCTTCTGAAATTTATGCTCTCCTGGGTCGTACTAAAGCTTCAAGAGCTCTATTTGCTGTGCCTAGTAGTTGGGACAGCCCCTGCTAGGGGATCGTTTAAATTAAACTTTGATGGTTCCTCCAACCCCGTGACTGGGGAGGCAGGCGCTGGGGGTTTTATCCATGACCATGAGGGGAAATTTGTTAGTCTTCGCTAAAAAGCTTAAATTTGCAACCCCTCTTATGGCGGAAATCTAGGGCCTTCATGAACGCCTCCGTATGGCTTCCTTTATGGGAGCCATCTCCTTGGTCATAGAATCAGATTGTCAACAGCTGTGTAACCTTCTGTTTTCTGATTCTAGTTCGCATTTAGCTCATACTATCATTTTGGAACGCAAGTCCCGAATGGAAAAAAATAAGGTGGCTCATCTGGACTATCGGCCGAGGGAGACCAATAGAGCTACAGATGCCCTGGCGAAGCATGCTGCCGACTTGAAGGGTTCTTACCAACGTTTTGATTTTTGTCCTGACTTTTTTGAAACCATTGTTCTTCAGGACGGTGTTAAAATATCTCAGGCTTCCTTGCACTCCTCATCATCTACGCTTAGTACGGATTTGTCTTTGTATTCCACTAGGCCTTCTGGGAGCAGACCTTTAGTCTATCATTCCGATGTGTATCAGCCCTGTTCTAAGGGCAAACAACTTATGATGTAAGCCTGTGGGGTTCTGCTGTTCGTTTAGTTGTTTACTTTTTCAACAAAAAGAAAATTGACTGGTAACGTTTGGGAAAAATATTCTGATACAAATGATGTGACAACTAGTTATTAATACATAATTGCGAGGGCCTTTTGGCCTAGTAGGCTAGTGTTAAGAGGGATGTAGGGGAGTTCTGAGGTTCGAACCTTGACCTGTTCATTCCCCAACATAAAATTGGTTTAAAAGTGTTTTACGAGTCCCAGACAAGTGGTCATTTTTTATGCACCCAAACATGCAAGATTACTTATATATATATATATATATGTCAGTTTTTGGACCGTACCTTGTGCCTGGTAGCATGGTTAAATAACTGGGTGGAAGAGAAAGGAACGAGTTCAAATCTGACCTCCCACATGTTGTTTTGTTCAGCCACCCCCTCCTCTCTTTTCCCTTTTTTTGCTTCTTTTTGCAACGTTTCATTTTCTTACGTTTTTCCCCTTTCCTTTTTTTCTTTTTTTTAACTTCTTTCCTTTGTTTTTTTTACTCCCCTCCCAGCACATTTTTTTTAATTTCTTGTTTTTTTTCTCACATCTTGTTTTTTTCCTTTTTTTTTTTCTTTCTTTTTGTTTTTTCTCATTTATTTTCGGTTCTTCTTTTGCTTTTTTCATGGCTGACGCACGTTCTTTTTCCAAAATTTGTTTCTTTTTTCCTATTTTATTTCCTTCCTTATTGTTAACATTATTTTTTTTCTAAAAATTATCTTCTTTTTTTATTTGTTCATATCCATTTTCTTATAAGTTATTATTTGTTCTTTTCTTAATTTCATCTATTTTTTTATCAGTTTTTATTTGTTCTTTTCTTAATTTCATCTATTTTTTTTATCAGTTTTTATTTGTTCTTTTCTCACTTCTTATTTATTTTTATTAGTTCTTGTCTATTCTTTTATCAATTTTATCTAATTTTTATCATATTTATGTGTTTTTTTTATCAATTGTTGTTTGTTTTTTTTTTCAGTTTTATTTGTTGTTTTCTCAATTTTATCTATTATTTTGTCATTTTAAATGAACTATTATTTATTATTTTTTTTACTATTATCTGTTTATTCTTTTATAACTATCTGTTAGTTTTTTAGAAAAAGTAATTTTTTTTGTTAATATCTTTTTGTTCTTTTTGAGGATCTGTCTATTCTTTTATTTGTAAGTATTTGTTCTTTTAGCTCAAATAGTTGTTTATTCTTTTATTAGTTGAAAAATTTAAAAGAAAACAATTAAATAAAAATAATTAAGTTCTAGGAAAACAAGAATAATAAAAGTAATAAAAATGAAATATAACTAAAAAGAGAAGTTAGGTAAATTAAAAATAAAAAAGGAGTAAAATTTGAAATAAAAGAAGAGATAAAACTGGGAATAATGCGAAAATTATGAAAAATGAAAAAAAAAACTTGAAAAGGTGAGAAAATGAAAAATAATAAAAGTAGAAAAAGTAGATATAAAATGCCAAAAAAGAGGGAAAAATTTGACGAAAAGATTAAAATGAGAAAAAAAATAGAGAGACAATAAATGAAAAACTAATGTTGGAGAGGAGACGGGGCATTTCCAGAATTCCAGGACTCAAACGCATCCTGTCTTCCCACCTTCCTTTATTCGGGCGGTAGCCACTACACCCAACTGGGGATAAAATGGAAAACAATAAAACTATATAAAAATAAATATGAAATGACAAAAAAAAAGAGAAAAAATACTGAAAAAAAATAAAATGAGAAAAAAATTGAGAAATACAAAAAAAATGAAAACTGAAGTTAGAGAGGAGAGAGGGCATTTCTAGGACTTGGCCCGCCTTGCCCCTTGCCCCTTCCCCTCATTTGCACGCTATCCACTACACCCAAGTCTAAAATGTGCAGAAATTCGGGCGCGGGGTCAAAATGACAATTTTTGTATATTTTTTTTTAAAGGATTGTGCATGGAATAAAACAAGCTTATACAATACTTACTGTAATTCTTATTACCCAAAAAAACTATTTAATGATTGCATAGCTGTTAAACTTGTGAAATTCATTTTTCTAGAATTATTTGTAGGTGTGAGCATAGCATTGTTATTATTATTTACTTAAAATTGGTTTGGAGGGGGGATTCGGTCAAACAGTGATAGTTGCATTACAAAAGAATGATGTTTCTAAGATATGCAAGACTAGTCATCTGTAACAATGGTTGCTATCATTTGGATACAATTTTAATAGCTCGGGGTTATTTGGAAACCGACTTCACACATCAACGGCCAAAGTATCAGATTCGTGGTATTTCAAAGATCAATTGATGATTTAAGCCTTGTAATTACAGTATTTCTGATTCTCTAAAGAGTTGTGAAGAAAAAACAACTCTTGCGAAAGTAGTTGGGCCTCATTGCCCCATATAGAAAACACAGATCCTTATAGCTACTGCAAAAAAAAAAAAAAAAAAGTAACATTGGTCTACATGCCTCGTATATTTTGGTCTAAGCCCAATCTTCAGTTACCGTTCTCCATTAAACCTCTACTGGTTCTGAATTCAAAAAGAACACAAGCAGTTATGTAAGTATTCTCAACAAACTATTTGCAGGGTTGTGTCAATAACATTCCATATTCTTCGTTGCCATACATATAAATAAAGATACACCATCGGAAAATTGAAAAAAAAAATTGTTTGATGAAGCCCCATCTACGCACTCATCAATCAATGGAACATTACTTAGCAATACAACGTTATGCATACCAATATTCCATAGGATAGGATTGTAAATGAATAGTTGTTTGGTGAACTGTTTATGTACCATTTGGCAATAGTTTGTTTATGTTCACTTATTTAGTTAACAAACGAGCACAAATAAAATTTTATGTTCATTTAATTTAAATGAACGATTATTTATTTATGTTCACGAACAATTTGAATAATGTTTATTTATATTCGTTCATTATTTACTCACTTATTTATCTTTTATAAATTCATGTATCCATAATAAGTTCATGAACATGTTCATTTAATATTGTTCATGAATGCATTCATTTGGTTCACGATAATGTTATTGTTAACAAATGACTACAAACATGTATATCTATAAACAAACGAACACGAATAAAAAAAATGTGTTCATTTATTGTTCGCATTTATTTAAAGTTAAACGAATGAACATGAACAAATCAGCTTATTCATGTTCGTTTAATTCATTTATAGCCTTATTTAAGACTTGAATTTTATAAATCTATAAAATGTCAAATTTGGATCTTGGAATAGTTACAACTACATGCCCATAAATAGTAGTATTTCTAATCACAGTGGAAAAATTTTAAAGGCCAACAAAATTGGTGAAATAAATTTTTTAGGATTCATTTAGAATTGGTTAGTTTTATTGTTGGAGCATTTAGACAAGTGTTAAAGTTATATAACAGCTCATAGATACAATGGATATATCTATGCTATCTGATGGTGTAAGTCTTATATGAGACCCATGCATCAAATAGCACGAACATGTTTATCGTGCCATGGACTAGCATATACCCATTACCCTTTTAGACAAAGAAATATAGAATAACTAACTAGATGGCCTCTTACAAGCAAGTGGAGTAGTCAAAAAAGGAGCAAATGTGTTACTCCTATTACCTCCTCAAACATTGGCTATTGAAATTTTTCTACAAACAAATCAGCTACCATTTGAAAAGGTAAATATGTCATTTATCTTTTATGACTTAGGTAATTCCTCACAATATTTCATTTATTTTTTATGAGTGAATATAAAAAACAATCCCTAAAGTATCTCTCATGGGCCAAATATGTCATCAAAAGTTTTGCATTTTGTAAATTGATATTTCTACCAATAATCTGTGTGTCATGTTGTCACCTTTAGCCTTGCTTGCTGTTCTTATTTGTCAACCAAAGGAAATTAATTGCAAACACTCTGCAACTTGTACCTCCACTTTTTGTGGAACTAATGAGGAATTATTATGAAGCATCAGTAGCAAACAATAATGTAAATGGCATATTTGTCCCAACTCATACTTTTTCTTTTCAAAAATTAATTCCTTACTCAACTTTAAAAAATTATCTAAAAAAACTTGTTCTTTATAAAACTGTTTGAAAGCGCTTTTTAGAATTTTCAAATGATAGAATTTCAGTCAGTTTGTCTACAATTTGAACAAATTATTTCTTTTATAACAACAAACACAAAAGTTGCTTTGAAAAAAGGAAAAATATATACTAAAAATAAAACAAAAAAATCCAGCCCAATAGTCCAACTCTCGATTTACCGTATTCAAACTGCTAAAGTCCACAACACTTGCCCTAATGCCTAAGAGCCTAATCAAAGATCAAATCCCATTAGGCATATTGTGTGCTAACAATATCAAATTACAGCTTAACGCCCTCTAGGTTTAAAAAAAATAACAAAATTTTCCTAATTTTGATAGATAATCTCTTATATCTAGTATACTTATAGAGATATTTTTAAGTATAAAAAGAAAAGAATGCTAAAAAACATCTGAAGCCTCCAAAACACTTACCTTTGAACTTAAATTCAGGACAACTTAGCCACTAAACTTTGTAAAACGGGTCAATCAAATTATTTGAGTAACACTTGTCATCAAGTGACTTCTATAATCTTAATGTGGATTATGCCCTCACTATTTTTGTCTTCCCAGATGCTATTATGGTGGCTTCCATCTCAAAAAATGATGAGGAAAGAGAGAGATCAAAGCTGTTGAACGATAATTATGTGGTAACAGGTCATGCATTCCCAAAAGATAACATCACAATGACCAACATGTGCCTTCACCAATTTTCTTCCTTTTGTTCCATTCTTGGTTTTTCAATACAGAAATGGCCTAGCTCTATAAAGGTGGATAAAAGCTGTTGAATGATAATTTATGTGATGCTAATAAAATTTCATAAACAGGCATCCACAAGGCAATAATCGACTATTGAAACATAGAAATGCTAGTGAGTAAACCTTCATCATGGTGATAGCAGCAAGCAATAGAAATTGAAAGAGAGAAGATAGTAGTTATCGGTGGAGCATATTATGAACACATAGCGAGCATCATTGATTGAGTCAAAATAAATAGACTTGCCATTTGTTTTCACAAATTTCTTAGAAACGACTTCACAAGAAGAGTTAAGTTAAAGAAAGTAGTACAACTCCAAAAAGGAAACTTTTGGAGAGGAGAAAAGAAGGAGAGAGAAAGAGATCAGAGCATATCCATTTGTTTGCAATTGGCAACGCGAACAAATGAGAAAGATTGAAAGCTTAGTGCTAGACCGCTGGTTGACGTTTTTGCAAATTTGCTTCTTCTCACACAACTTTTGATCTTCTTCTGTGGTTATTGCATTTATAGTGGAGTAATTGTTTTACCAATTCTCACTTTAAGTTCCTAATTAAATGGTCGAATGCTTATAATTGTTACAAAAACTTTTGGGAAGATGTAAACTATGAGTGAATACGAACATTAGTATTTCAAGAGTTATGACATGACACATGCTAGTTAAAGAGCTTGAGGGCCCATTTTACCAAATTTAGAGACTGAGTTGTCCCAAAATCAAATTTAGGAGAATAAGTGTAAATGTCCTGATAAGCCAAACTAGGGGTTTCAGGTATATTTTTGCCTAGTAAAAAATGTATCCGTTAGCGCGTCACTTAGGAAGCGTAAAAGAAATGCCACGGCCAACCGAGGACAGAATAGGGTTTTCACGAAAGAGGGGGATGAGGAAAGAGTTACTGGTGATAAAAGGTGCCGGGTCTAAAGAGAGGAGAGTCGGTTGTGTCTCCCTCCAAAAGCATGGCCACCGTGTCCGCCTCTTCTTCGTCGTTCCTCTGTCTCAGCCCTCTCAAAGCCTCCAAACCGAGCTCGACTTCCAAACCCATTAAAATCCCTAACGTCTTCGCCCGCGGAATGTCCACGCCCTCCCCGACACCCCGCAAAAGATCTTCCTACGGCACCTCTCGGAGGTCCATTCTCAAGAAATCCTTCTCACAGGAGCAGGTCACCTTCACCGCTCCTGTCTCCGACCATCCGCACGTCGCTATTATTGGCGGAGGAATGGCCGGCCTCATCTGTGCCTTGACGTTGGAGAAGAGAGGTGTCGAGTCCACCGTCTTCGATACGGTTCGTTGCTAGTTCCTTGGTTTCTTAGGTTGTTTTTGGGACCTAGGTTTTATTGTTTCTTTGTTTCTTCTGCTGCAGTGCGTGTTTCTTAGATTCATTTTTTCCTTCCACTTCGTTACTTCATTCGTAATTTACCCAAAATTGTTAGAATAACTAGTTCAATTTCCAAATATCAACAAACATGAACTCAGTGAATTGAGATCCAGTGCAATTCAACAAGTAAACTTTCCCTAGGCGTATCTAGAATAACTTGGTGTAACAATTGACTGTATTGATTGGCTTGTAAAGCCATAAATTTTCTTTCGTTCACACACGTTCACTGTAACTCTCCTCCGTTTAAACATCTGAGGCATAATTCGCCTCTTATTATGTGTTTTTTTTTCTTGTCCCTGAAAAAGGGATTGCATGGTCTTGGAGGAAGAATGGCGACTAGGATAATTGATCCTGTGCAACTCACATTTGACCACGCAGCTCAGTTTTTCACCGTGAGTGATCCTCGGTTTGCTGAGCTTGTCGATGTTTGGTTAGAGAAAGGTCTGGTCCGACAATGGAAAGGTCTGGTTGGTTTGCTAGAAGTCGGTGGCCAATTTGTTCCTCTTCCTTCTTCATCGCCAAGGTTCATAGGTGTTTGTGGTATGCGCCCTTTGGCTGACTCATTACTCAACCAGGTGATTGATTATTTATGCTTTTTGGAGAATTTCTCTGGCTTGTCAGTGAAAATAGGAACCAGGATTGCTCCTTATTAATCACATATATTGTTGAGATTGATCACCTCTGTGGTCTCATTTGTATCTCAAGCCAAAATCACCACTCTGACTGGTGCAATAGACCTTCACATGAATTTCATGATCAACACAGGCTTTTCCATGGTCTAAACATAGCAATATGTTGCTAGTCATAACCTTACTGAATTGGGTCATTTATTATGCCTTGCATTTATTCTTTCTTCTGTTATCTCCCCTTGTGGGCTGTCTTAATGCTTGTGATCTTTGCTTCAGACCTCAGCAGTCAATGTGGTGAGGCCATGCTGGATAGGTAAATTTGAGCCCTTTAACGGGTTGTGGCATTTGAGTGAGAATGGAAAGCCTCACGGACACTTTGATGCCATTGTTATTGCTCATAATGGTGATTCAGGGCTTCATACTCTCTACTTTATGTGTAGTTTCCTTAAATGTGTATCAAGATTATACATTGATTAACAATCACAATTTTGGTATTTCTGTTTATTAGTATATTGTTATTTTTCTTCATTCTCTTTCAGCTTTATGCCTATGTAAGTGTTACAGTAGATATGGTGTGGGCCACGATGTAAGTTACACAAATTACTACCACGTTCATATGCAGACAACTAAATCAAGAAATGTTATGCGTGATAAGTGGCATTGCAATTAATTTTATGATATCAAGACTAACATTATTCAGTTAATTGGCAGATTTACTTATGTTTCTAGGAGTTAAGGTTTATGTGTCCATATGCTAAGGAAAAAACTATGCAATTCTGAGTAGCTCATGCTTGTACGTGGCAGGAAAGTGTGCAAACCGCTTACTTGCTTCATCAGGCTTACCATTAATTGCCAGACAAATGAAGGTATATATCCTGATTTGGCTATCATACAAATTTGTCTGGTTCAAGAAGGGAAAACACAATATATTTGTTGCCAGGATACTAGTTTTTTCTTAGTTTTGATTTTCTATTTCTATTATATTGTAGAGGCTAGAATTGAGTTCAATTTGGGCCCTCCTTGCTGCATTTGATCTTCCAATTCCTTTTAAAGATGGTGTTGCTCCATTTGAAGGAGCCTTTGTTAAAGGAGTTAATTCTGTTTCTTGGATGGCAAACAACTCAATGAAGCTTTTAGGTCCTGATTGTAAATATCCTCACTGCTGGACCTTCTTCAGTACTGCAGCCTATGGGAGGCAAAATAAGGTTCCGCAGGTCAGTTATAAAAGAAAAGGCAGACTGTACATGTTACAGTTGTTGAAATTACTATCCAAATCTTTGTGCACTTTTAAGTAACAGGGAGTAATTATTAGGAAAGTCTTACTTATGCTGGGGATCTACACTCAGCAATTTTACCATCTAAAGATATTCTAGTTTTTGTGACACGTACAACACACATGAATTTTTTATCGTTTAAAATTTTTAAGGAAATAAATAAGATTTGGAATGCATATCTTGTTTTATATATATAGTGAGGACTAGTAATTTAAAAATGATTATTCACCAAATACGAAATATATTATGATAAGATAAAATTTTACTGAAGAGATTTAAACTATTTTCTTTTTATTCTTTAAGTGTCATCATTTTTAAGTGTTGTCATTTTTGGAACTTTGAAGATACTAGCAGTAACTGTATCTTATATTGGTTCCTAAGTTATATGCTATTTAAACATAAGTTTCTTACTTGAGAGAAATACTTTGTTGAGTTGTAGTAAGTTATAGCTGTAACTCTATTGGGAAAAATTCTTTCTGAAACATGTTTCTGACGTGGATCAAGCCTTAATATATTCATCAAATGATATCCTCGTGGACCATAAAAAGTTCTTCTTGGAATTCATCTTACAACCACATTTTATAGATATAAGGTTTTATAATTGCCTTTAGATTTTTAAAACTTGCAGTATTCATAATCAATGGAAGTTCATTATTGTTTTGAATATATGGAATTTTTCAATATTAACATCTGATTGTTGCAAGTTTATGTGGTATCGGACAACCTTAGAATTGGAGGCTTTCTAAATCCTTCATATGTGGTACTTGTTTCAAAAAACTGAAGTAATTACTTTGTCTTTGAGCAATGCTTGTATGTTGAGGGTGAAGTTTAACTTTAGTTTAAATATATGGAATGTTTCAAAATTAACATCTGATTGTTGCAATTAAATTTATGAATGGTAATGGGCAACCTTAGAATTGGAGGTTTTCCAAATCCTTCATATGTAGTACTTTTTTCTAAAAATTGAAGTAATAATTTTTCAATCTGTTCTACTTCCACTCTACTGTCTCTAGCTGTTCGGATGATTATTAGCTGAATAGAATTTCTCTTTTTTGGTCGAGTTGTGGAACTAAAGGCTTGATTGGCTTGATCCAATGATGAAGCATGTGGCATGAGGGATTTGGAAACCTGAATCAAATATGTTTGCGCACTTGTTTGCATGTTCATTGTTGGACAATTTGCCTGGATTCCATATGTGTGTCTGCACGTATGAGCATGCACGCTTGTGCAGAAGCATATAACTAAATTGGTAGGTTTACACTAGCTTCAGTACTATTCTAGACCAATTTGGTATCTCCTAAACTGAACACCCTAATGTGGGCTCCACAAATATTTTAAGTGCATATGTGAAAACTGAATTGTTAGGTTTCACTATTTTCAGTACAATTCTAGGCCAATATGGTAGTATCTTGTAAACAAAACACTCTAGCATGGGCTCCACAAAATATTGTGAGGCGACAAACTTTTGGTTTTAATTAAATTTATATGGTTAAACTTTAAATTCCAGTTTAATGGTATTTTTTTTGTTCAGGCTTAAATTCAGCTTTTATTATTCTTCTTTCTTACAATATCTGTAACTCAGTACCTTATTTTGTCATCAGGAAAACATTCCTACTGCAACAGCCAGGAAGGTAAAAGCAGGAATGCTGGAGGGTGTTGAAAGTGCTCTTGGACTACCAGAAGGATCTCTTCCAAAGCCTTTATATACTCGATTACAGCTGTGGTAAATTCACATTTTGCTGAATGGTGATGCTTCTACTCAATTATGACACGCTCTCAATTAGTGGGATTAAGGCTCTGTTAATTGATTGAGATACTTGTTTCTATTGCATGTGGAAAGGACAGTACTTGCTAAAAGAAAAGATCTTTCCAACTAGTGCCTGGTCTTTAGTTGACTTGGCGGACATGCTTCCAGGAGTCTAAAAGCCAGCAAATTTGTCTCTGAAAATGAGTTGATCATTACTCAGTAAAGGCTGTTGAGACTTAACATGGCAACCTGCAAAGAAGCCTTTTGTCTTATGACTTGTCCTGCCTATTTGTAGAAGGCAATATTCATCAAGGGTAGCATAACTTTTTTTTAATTATAGAACTACTTTACAGTTAGATCTTTTGGTCTCCTCTCTCTCTCTCTCTCTCACACACACACACACAATTATCAATTTGATATTTTTCGTGGTTGTGCAGGTCTAACTTATCTATTTGCTGCTTTTCTTGGTGTGCAGGGGTGCAGCTTTGCCGACTAACACTCCTGGCATTCCATGTATATTTGATCCTCATGGAAGGGCTGGCATATGTGGTGATTGGTTATTAGGGTCTAATTTAGAGTCAGCAGCTTTGAGTGGCATGGCTCTTGCCAACCATGTAAGTGCTACTGATATTCCTAATTTCTCATTTTGTTTATTTGATGAAGAATTTTTTTTTTTCTTGGAACGACATTGAGACAATAGTAGCTAAAGGCTTTAAGCAATCTCGGTTTACCTAATTGATACCAGCTGGTCAGAATCAAGGAGTTGTTGTTTGGTTGAGTGGTAACCTTAGTTCCACTGTTTGTGATGTCTTTTTTTATCTTGAGAAATAATTAGCGAAGTGTGCAGAAAAATTGATTAAGTTTCAATTCTCTTTTCCTTCCAAAGCACTTTAAAATTTCCATGAAGGAGAAATAAAGCCAGTGTCTTCCAGCAGCTACCTAGGACACCTCCATATGTAAGCTACCTTCCAAAGAACCCTAGCTGAAGGATGGTTTTTTCAAGATGACAACAACAGACATGCCTCAATTTATTGGAGTATCCTTTAGGAAGGCCCTGCCCCTTCTAAAACCAATACTTGGTGAACTACTTAGTAAATAAGTGCTGGTCAAGTTGAAGCGGAAATACTACAGTATGGCCGCTTGACTAGTCATGCTTCATGATACCTAGTTTTCGGTGATGAAGAAACAACATGCAAACAAAATGTTGCCTTGGATGTGAATACACACGAAGGGATAAAATTGGAAATGGTGAATATTTGGGGTACAGTACAAGTAGCTCTTAGACGGTTTAGTGGTATGCAGCATAAACCAATATCTGGATCAGTGCACGAGTTACAAACAGATAGGGGGGAGTAGAGAGGTTAGGGTATGGTAGACCTAGATTTGAGTGGCACTGGCTATAAAAGATGTTATTCTTTTAGCGTCCAAAGGAGGTTGCGTTCAATCAAGTAGAATGGAACTCAAGATTCTTGTAGTCAATCCCAACTAGTTGAGATTAAGGCCAAGTTGATTGATTGGTTGAAGAGTCAAGTATGCTCTCAAAACAGCCTACTGAGAAGAAAAACGCCTCATGATGATATGCTTTTGTTGAATCGAATTGAACGGGATGCAAAAATGCAATCAAGTAAATGCTGCGTAGGGCTGTAATAGCAGGATTAATCAATGTGGTCTTTGTAGTTTTGCCCCGCTTATAATTAAATTGACACGGAACAGCCTTGACTTTGATCTTGTTATTTGGGATTATGTTGGTTGATAGATCCAAATTGCTCTTTTACAAATGGTGTCCTCTCATGCATATGTGTGTGTTGGAGAATCCATGCATAGAATTTGCAGTTGTCCTCTTAGTCAAGGCATTCCATGGTTGTAATTCGTGTCAGCTTCCTTGGTAGCTTAGCGTGCAAGTATCCTGTGGCTATGAATGACTCCCGCAATTTTGTGTGATTGATGCTCGCAGATGGCCGATTATTTGCAAAGCGGAGGAAGCTGCCCAGAGGAATTTGCTGTCGGTATACAGAACGAGTTCCAGTCAATTGAAATGCATGACATTGGACAGTTCCCAGGCATAGAGTTGCCCGGTCAAGGCCAGGCGAACGAATTACAGACTCATCAGCTTTCCATTCACCAACTGTAGACCAAAAAACAACTTCATTCGATTGCATTTTTGTACAGCTGTAAATATCAATGAGCTTTTCCTGTTTGTTCTTCTCTAAAGTGAAGGAAAGTTGCTCAAACTCTTTTTATTACCCTACTACATGCAACGCGACCTCCAGCGACGGTTAGAGAGACAGAAATTTTTGATTCGGAAACCCATTTCATATTAGTAACACCTGAGATTACAGACCTACTCGCCAAATTACGAATTCAACAGAAAAAACAAATAAGATGGAAAAAAAAAATAGCCTCAAAAGTTTCAGCCCTTTACAAGAACTAACCCCCTGCAAACAAACCTCATCTTCACCCTCAGCCACTCACTTCTTCGCCGCCTTCTTCGCCGGCGACTTCACAGTCTTCACCTTCTTCACCGTCTTAGCTGCAGGCTTTTTGGCCTTGGACTTAGTCGGCGCCGCGCCCTTCTTACTTGGTCTACTCTTGGCCGCCGTCTTCGCAACTTTAGCTGGTTTAGCTTTCGGCTTCTCTGCCGAAGCTTTCCGCTTTCCCGTGGCCTTTGGCTTCTCAGCCGGTGCTTTACGCTTGGCAGGAGACTTCTCGGCAGCCATTTTCTTCTTGGCTGCCGCAGCCGATGCCTTGGGCTTAGCAGCGACCTTTGCCTTGGGCTTGGCAGCAACTTTAGCTTGCTTCGACTTAGGTTTCGCGGCTGCAGCCTTAGGCTTGGCTTCAGCAGGCTTCTTAGAAGCTGCCGCCGGGGCAGAACGCGCTGCCGGAAGCTTGTACGAACCCTTAACCTTGACGAGTTTACCAGAGGCCACAAACTTCTTCAATTGGACCAGCAAGAGCTTCTTGAAATTGGAAGGCAACTGTTTGTGCTTGTCCTCGATGAACTTGCCGATCGCATATTGGCTCGATCCAGTCCTTTCCTTCAACGTCGCTATCGCATCAGTTATCATCTGCGGCAATAAGATTTTAATCCATAACTCGATCGCTAATGGATCCAAATCGAAAACCGGATCACAAAACCACGAACAATTACCTGGATGAAAGGAGGGTGAGTAGGAGAGGACCTGGCCTTCTTTGGGGCGGCGGCTTTCTTGGGGTTCGGTTCCTTGGCCTTCTTCGCCTTCTGCTTCGAGACCTCTAGTGTTGACGCCGCCGGTTCGGCGGCTTCCACGGCAGCTGATGCCATCACTCAAATGAGGGAGCAGGAGAATTAGAGACGGACGGTTAAAGAGAGAGTCGCGAGAGTACGAGAAAGATGCGAGGATTCAACTTGGAAATGGAAGTTGAGAAGAAATACTTTATAATGTAAATGGTGGAATATGATTGGTTGGAAGGTAAGCGACGCGGATCGGTGAAATATGAATCTGGTCCGTCCGATCTGATGGGCATTGATGGTTGAGAATTGAAATGTGGATAGGCGATGGATTGTCTATTGAGTCCAAGGTTCCTTGGTTAGGCTTAGGAGCTCTTGGGGGGTGTGTTTTTGAGTTGATTTCCAGAGGGCATAAATTGGCTTTCACTCAATGGATTTTGATGGGGTTTTTTCTGTTCTGTAGATTAGGAACTCAGCTTTTTAATGAATGTTTATTTGGCTTTTTCGGCCAAGTACTTTGTCAGAAATTTAATTTCAAGCTCAAAGTGGTCAAAATTAGGTTTTCCATAGAGATCTTGGAGGATTTTCAATTTTTCTGAAAGGGTATTTGTTCGGTACTGAGATTTTAAGTTCTTATATGATTCTAATGTTACAGAGGAGTAAAATAGTCCAAGAATCACGTTAATTGGATACACTTTTCATATTGAAATCAATCTTGAAATAGACCTTAAGTTGAACATGTCTCTTTGGCAAGAACCAAAGGCATTGCAAGTTAAATACAACTAAATTTTTTGCAATGCTGCATTAATCCTTGTTATTCTTGTGAATATTCTGAATCATTTGGATGCTTAAGATTGTTTCGAACAACGCTGGATTTGAAAACGTAACATCATAATTTCACATTTGAACAACATTGCAAATATGAAAAAACAAAGTCCTATGTATTGACTAAGCAACTATAAGCCATGTTCTTGTTGTCCAAACACTTGTGCGGATATATTAAGAATGTTTTCATGAAGTCTTTTGACCATATTGCTATGATGTAAACAAAGATTTTATATATGTTGACGTTTGCATTTTCCATCATTATAGACAAAAACAAGCATTGCTTACAAGTACTGTGGTGGTCAATTTTGTCTCCTCCTAGAGGCTGGTTTTCCTTATCAAATGTATTGAGCAAGGTGACTAATAAAACTTCCCATATTGAATTACCAACCCTATATCTAAGTTATAAGATTGTGTTCACAGCAGGCAACTATCAACAAATTAGTTGTTCCCAAGCACAAATACTAAAAGGGAAAAGCAAACATGGTTGTAATGCATTTATAACTTGGTTGCAACTAAAATTTCAAGAAAATGAGTGAGCTGAATGATGTAATTGATAGGTTTGGATGAAAGTAAAGTATTGCAGTAAGAAAACAGGAGAAGATAATGGAGGAAAAAAACAGTTGTCAATTAACCTGACAATGTTGGGACTTGGTAATTTTGATAGAATGCTCTTTAGATACTATTGGATCAATATTTTGTTTGTGAAGAAGATTCGGGGTTTTCTTTTTTCCTTCCAAGCAACAAGTACAAAACTTTGAAGGTGATACAGGTCTAGATTGTTGTTTGTTGATTTACATAAAACTACATATAATAAGTAGACTACAACAACATGGTTAATGAACACATCTTTAGCATTTTTCAAATTTAATTGAATCTGTGTGCTATTTTTTTACTTCAAAAAGTTGATCTCCAACTAGGTGTTGAGCCTTCATCTCCCACATTTTGATAATCTTTGTATGGTTAAAACCTAACTAAGCTTCATGGTTCAAATCAAACGGCTTCCTCTCTATCTCCTATATAATATTGTATAGACATATATATATTCAAGTTAAATTCACAGCTACCCATCATTAACTTTAACCTTACTCAACTTCATCTCTTGTTTTTTGTAGTATATCATAGCCAATAGGATCATAAGTCAATCTAAAATCCCCTTAAATGAAAACATGAGATGCTAATATAGCATACCACATCACCACACACTCGGGTATCTAGGCACAACAAAAATATCAACTTCCATCCTTTAAAATCCAACAAGGAGAACCACTAACTTTGAAGATATGGTTCTTTCTAGTTCTTTATGAAAACAACTTAACTACTTAAACCCATGACATAAATGTGATTTTTGTCTCACCCTTGGTTCAGCATATCATTCACCCACCTCCACTCTTTTAGGCACAATCTTAGGAAGCAACCAAGCATGAGCAACTCAACATATGCTAGCAAGCAACATAAATAAATCAACAATGGTATTTGTTGGGCTCTCTTCCTTTAAGATTTGATTAGAAGGCTTTTGGTGATATCTAAGACTCAGTTCGTATTGAATTTCATGTTAAAGAAACACATTTTAATTTTTAAGGGGTTATGGATCAAACTTTTACTAAATGGTTGCTAAACAAGAATGGGGATTTTTTTTTTTTTATCAATGCTACATCCTTTGTCACTTGAGCTTCTTTTCTCTATCCATCCCAACTAACTAGTCTTCACTTAGTCAAATCGTCTCAAGCCCACCTTGTGTAGTCCCCTCCCTCATCGTCCTTATCCTCCAATGATGCCCTTACTTGATGTGACCTTGCTCCATGAACCCTTACCCATACTCTCGAGTCTTACACCCCCTGCTTTGAACCCCATAACCCGCACCTGCTACTTTGAGCTCCACCTAATATGCCAAAATTGCGTAAATCACACTCTGATAAGACTTGAGTGCACCGCTTCAACCAAGGACAAGGATGGACTTGGCAAAGAGTAGGCAGGGTGGTGAGAAGAGGCAGAGCTGCACACAAGGAGAAATTTGCCAAAAGCAACCTTATGGTTGTGGTGCATCATTGTTAGTCTAGCATAAGAACTTTTGCCATTTGACTATGGGCGCACAGTAAATGTGATCAACTTTAAGTCACTTTCGCATAAAGGTTCAAGCAGGTCATTCAAGACTCACTCAATAAACCCAATCTGATATCTTTTAATTCGTTAACATGTTTGTGTACTCCTCAAATGAACTGCATGTAAGGTTCTAATACATGTTAATTTGGGATTGAGAGCCACGACTTTTAAGATGGGCTACAACTAGATTCACACATTTGAATATTAAACTAGCCACCAACTTAAGGGCTTGCCTCGCACAAAACATAAAACCATACTCAATAGGCTCATTAGAATATGAAGAAGTAGCTCACGAGTTGCGAACATACCAATTAATAACTTTAGTTTTTAAGATACAAAATGTCAAGCCGGCTCATTGGAGATCAGGGTACTCTTCACACATCCTGCATATACATAAAAGCTAGTTAGATAACGATAGTTCAATTGGACGATTAATGTACGAATATAGGCTATAAATACTTCGTACGTTTAGTATTTTAGTTAAACTTTTTCTTTTATATACTTACACTTCTCTAAAATGTAAAAGGTACTTTCCCACAGAGTAGCTAATTATTGAGTGCTAAAATATCTTGTACATTTACTTTGACTACCTTAATTATAGCTTCAGCCCATGAAGCATATCTTCAATTCACTTGCGATTTTAAGAATCGACGTTTTCCTCTGTGAAGATGGATGATGAAAATATATGTGAATGAAAAGGACTTGAGTTACTGTAGTTTGATTTTTAACACTTAATGTATTATTTTAATTTTTAGTAATTATTTGTTCAACTTGTATGTCACCTACAGTCTACATTTTAAGAAGTCTAAAAAGTATTTTTGAAAATATTATTTTCTTTTATTAACCAATTTACAGAAAAAAAAAGTATATAAAAAAATAATTATTTTCTAAAAAAAATTATTCAAGTAATTCTTGGGTGAACATAGTATTAGCTTTTAAATGACATTAGCTCTAGGTGAAAATTAGAAAAAATGAAAGCAAAGTACTAATTAAATAATGAATTCCTAATTGTTCATACATTCGCATTAATTTATAGGAAGGAAGAAGAGTATCCAAAAAGCAACCATTTCCGTTTAGTATTTAAAGTAGATTTTTGGCTTTCTACCAAGCAATTCTACTTATAATTGTGATTATTATAAAACCAATTTGTGATATAATGAGTTTCCTTTATTTGTATAAGATAGTCGGGAGTGTTAACTAGTAGCAGTAACATTTATGAAGGTGTTTGACGGGTTGTTAGATGGTCAGCTTAGCGAGAGATCAGAGAAAAATCAACAGTAAAGGATTTTGAATCAATTAATTTTTAATTTAATAATTAAGATAAGAAACTCTTTCTCGACCTCTCTCATGTAAGCCAAAAAAGATTCTAAAAAAATGTTTGAATCAATTAGGTCATTAATAGGTTTCGTTTGGGAATATCATTGAAAATTAGCATTAAAAGTCAATTGTTGTAATATATTTTCCGAATTTCTATTGCTAAAAGTTGCTTTGAATAACTTTTCCGACCTTTAACGGTAAACGCTATTCTTATTCCCAAATAACATGAGAGTTGGAATAAGCCAAAATAAGAGTTTCCAAATTACTCAAGAATTGGACACTGGGAATTAAGAAATGAAAATGGATGTCGGCTAGGATTCGCTAAATGAGCAAAGCTTATAATATTCAAGATCTTAAATTAACTATATATGTTACAATGTGACAACTATTTGAGCACACATGAAAAATTTTCCAACTTTACACCTTGGCTTGGCCTTGCCTTATATTTGCAATTCCTTGTTCTTCACTTATTCCTTCTTACAACGCTGTTAGCTAGCTTTAAATTAATTCCTGACTCTGTAAAAATTAAAAAGAATGATTTCCAGCCAGACAAACACATGGCTCAGAGACAATCGGTTTTACCAGCCATGAAATAATTAGTTAGGTGTCAACTTTCCACAAATTATTTTTCTTGCAAAAAGAATTGGTGAACTAAAACCTGCGCTGGAACTGTAAGCCTTGCTCTAGAGGCCGCGAGGAAGGGGAGGTTGCTCACGGCAATTTTTCAACCAGGTCAATAATGTTTTACTCCATTTATTCTAAAATATTTTGTTACTTTTCTTCTTCTTTTTTTTTTCTGTAAAAGTTATGAATCTTTGGGATATCCAAGTAATTTTATATTATTTTTCAAAATTATACTAGACAAATAATGCAATTATTTTTTAATCATTTTGAAACATTAGACACGATCATATAATGCACATTTCAGAAACAAGTTTTCATCAACTCAGTAACTTAAAATCTTGCCTAAATTTGCACGTTTCCTCTCTCATGCTTAATAGTATATTCACATTTATGAGCTATTTCAGGAGGGGGAAAGCAAAATTTGGAAGAGATTATATAAATAGGTAAATGTGACAAACATTCTGAGACGCAAAAAATAGAACGAGTGACAAATATTTCGGGAAAAAAGAGTAGTTTTTATAATTTCATCAATTGATTTCAAAACGTTCTAGGAAGAAAAAGATCAAGTTGAATCACAAAAAATGTTCTATATTTATTATAGCACCTGACGAGCAAAAACAAATTGTACTGACTTCTGTTGTTATTTTTTTTTTCTTTCAGAATTTGGTAGTGATGTTCATCAAAACCAGTCAACCAAAGAAACTAGTTCCCCCGAACTTAACCTAACTAAACCACATAGTACATGGTTTTTTGGCATTTCAATTATATTGCAATCTCGTAATTAATAAAACTATGCATATAATTAAGGATAACAAAATCTGACCTAACACGATGACCTGATCCAACTCACCCGAATCCAAGTCTAAGCCCAACTTAACCCAATTTGACAAAAAAAAAAACGACTTGAACCCCGACTATACATAACCTGACCTGAACTTGAACCCAATTAAAGGGAAACCCGAAAAAACCCAAACCCAAAATGATCCAAGCCTGAATTAACCTAAATTTAAAATGACCAAAACTCGAGACTAATTTGACCCGAACCTGAGATGACTCAAAAACTAAACCCGACAAGACTTGATTTTAACCCTTACCATAAACCTTAACCTTCTTCTATTATTATCTTTCATATTAGGTTCGCATGTTTAGTAACTTCCATTTTTTGAGACTTTCATATTCAGTATGTCCCATATTTAGAAACGGTGACTCTATAATTAGTAACTTCCATTTTTTTGTATTTCTATTTTTTTTCTTCCATATTTAATAAATCTCATATTTGGGGAGAAGACTTCCATATTTAGTAGTTCCATTTTGTTTTTCAAACATTTATATTTTGTAATTCTCATATTTTGAGAGAAAGTTTTTATATTTAATAACTTTCATTTTTTTTAGGACTTCTATGTATTACAAGTATCATAATTGGGAAAGAAATTTTCATATTTAGTAAGTCTCATATTTGGATTCTTCCAAAAGAAGTAATTTTTATATTTAGTAAGTTTAATGATCTTAATAGGCAATTATTAAAATTACAATATTCATCCTTAAACTTTTAAGTATTGTGTAATAAGGTACTTAAATTTTAAAAAATTTCATTTCAGCCACCCCTAATAATTATAACATGGGTCCATGAATTTTTGAAATCTTTACACTTTCACCCAAAATTTTTCAAATTTTACAATTTAGTCACTAAGAGTGAACTTGATTTGCATTTCATAGTAATTTCAAAGAAAATGCATTGAAACATAAGCATAGCAAAATTGTCGTTATGTATGTTTGAATAATAGCTGGGTAAGAATCTAAATGACTTGTACAGTGATAGTTGAAGGGTGTGAGTTTAAAAAATAATCAAGTATTACTAACAATGTTAAATTACCTAAATATGTATTAAACTACAATGACAAAGATTTTTTATGAATATTTTAATTAAATATACTAAAAAAAAGAAAAATTAATCTAGATTAAATCACACAAAAAAAATCAAATTCTTTAATTTAAATTTTAACAAAAATTTAAAAAAAATGAATCGATTCAATCATTTTATCCTACACACAAGTAACCTGAGCAAACACAAAGGTCGACCCAAATTTGACTTAAAACTTGACCTGAAGTTACCTGAAACTAAAATTGAACAAACCTATAGTGAACCCGAACCCAAATAAACCCGGCCAAACTCAACCCAAATGCAAAATTAACTTGAACCTAAATGACCCGAACTAGACCTGAATTCATGCTAATCCAACTAGACCCGAACCTAAATAACTTGACCCGGCCTAGTTAATTGTCATCCCTACATATAATATGTGTTGCAGTTCAATTTTTAAAATCTATAATGGAAGAAAATCGTACTGTACCAAACCTGGCTCAAATACCATTAAGTCCTTAGCCCAACTCATTCTAACCCAAATATGTGCAATAGCCAACTAGCCCAAACCAAATAGCACCTTATCTTTGACTCAGCCCAATTACCCTTTCTGCTTCAATTGCTTGTTCTTCTCTAATTCCCAAATCATGAATTTGACTAACATTGTTGTTTAGGATTTTCATCTCTTGTATGTGTTAGATCTGTAATGAATTTGACTAACATTGTTGGTTGTGTTTATGTTATGTATTTTGTTCCTTGTTTAGCCAAGTCTTGTGTGTGTTAGTCTATTCTTTTGATTTTGGATCGTGTATCTTATCAAATGATTTAGATTTGTGATGTGAGAAATTGATACCAAACCGCAGCCAAAACATATTCATTATTGGTTTGTTTTTCCAATTCTATGTACAAAATGATGTGGTTATAGTTTTCAAAATGTGAAACCATATTTTATATGATACGATTGTGCATTGTGGTGAAATTTGCGTAAGCCCGGGTTGGAACACCCCTAGAATTGGTAATATGCTTGACAAAAAGGAAACAATGGTGATGTGGTTGAAAACTAAACCAAACATGTAGAGCCGTTCTCTAGCTTTAGCAGGCGCTAGCTAGAGCAATTAATAGACGCAAACTAATTGCAAAGAGGGGCACTTTGGCGGGTTGGGCGTCACTTGCTCTAATTGGACCTGTATTGGGTTTGGAGCATTTGTGAGCCGTGTACTTTGGATATGCGGTCCAAGCACTTCTCTAAGGACCATAAAATCCAATTGCGCCTTTTTTCTTTTGAGGGGTCTCTGATTAAATAAAAATTAAATGCTATTCTCTGAAGAAAAAAAGATGACTAAATAAACCAACTGATATATTAGGTCACAGAAATCAGGTCCACTTCTCCAAATTCGATTCAAATATGCAACTATTTGTAAGATAAATGCGTTTACAGATGACAGGTACAATGAAGGCAATTACTGCAATTTTGATTCTAGTATGAACTTACAAATGATTATTGTCATATTAACCCATCACCCCGATCACAGTCATTTGCCCAGCTAAGAACCAAGTGTAGGACACGGAATGTCTGCTTGGGCCAACAGCCCATAAGCCCACGACTTGACCTGACGCCGAGTTGTGCTCCCGTGGTTAACCCTAGCCAAATGGGCTGTAACTTCCGAAACAAAAGATGAAACCAAAAACAAATGCAATTAATTTGCGATGGAAATCGTGGCCCCAGAACCATTGTATTATTACTTTGCAACATGGGAGTGAAAATTTTTATTGGGATTAACCAATCGAAAATTAAGAGAAAGGGGTCAGATTGCCTACCATAGTGCAAATTAGCCACTTGGGGAAGCAATGACTAGAATATGCTATTGTCTCATAAAATATTCCGTGAAATATAGTGATGATATGATTGATTGAAATGGTAAATTATACAATTCATCTTTAAACTACACACTCTTATGCATATTAATTGTTGAACTATAAAACAATACACAAGAACCATCTTCTTCCCCAATTCTCTAACTTGTGAATGTTTCAATTTCAAGTTTGAAGTTCGACTCCAGCTAAATTGGTCTAAGATTTTTGCCTAAAACATGATGTTATCTCTGCTCAGGAGCCACCAACATGCTGAGATTAAACACCACCAAACTACACTTTGGATTTGTCAGGATTGTGGAGAAAGTTCTACCATGCTTTCAAATTACATCATCAAGCTCTACATCCCTTGATTCAATTTATATTGTCAATGGATTGTTATTTGCATTTTTTGCATGGTTAAATGGCTTAACTTTTCGCATTGCCAACTCCTAATTCTCTTGTAAACCTCCATGAATATGCTAGTTCTTTGCATTGTTTTGCCATTTTGTAGATGGGAGAAGAGCTTAAAGCTGCGGAGTCGAGTTGGAAAGGACTTGGGTGAAAAATGGCACAAAGGAATGCCAAAGCCTCGGCTTCCAGAAGTAAGAGGCAGCTCCCATGCCCAGAACACACCAACAGCCAAAGCCTAGTCTTTTAGATGTCAGGGGCTCGACTTTGAAGCATCAGAATACCAGAAACAAGACAGAGGAGCCAGAGCCGCAGCCCCCAGAAGTGAAGGCCGTGGCTTCCAACACCCATGACTACTAGAAATACTCTAGACTTCTCAAAGCCGCGGCTTCTATGTGTACTTTAGGATGCATACGAACAATATACTCTACAGAGATAAAATATTATACCGGAAATGTATTTTTCATGATTAATACAAAATCTATATTCTTTGCATTTCCATCTATCACCAATATAACAAGATCCTTCTTACCCTAATTTTTACAGCTGACATTTGAGTTCAAACAAAGGCTAGCATCAAATCAATTGATCAGGTCTATCACAAGTCTGCCTTTTTTTCTTTTTTTTTCCATTTTTGCGCTAAGTACTAGTCTGCTTCAGCAGTAATGTACTAGTTTGATCCTGAGGTCAGAAAACCACACCAAACAAATATATACAAAAGGACCAACCAAATGATGAGTTACTTAACTCTGAGGCTGGCTGTTCATACGAGGGCTGACTGTGATGAGGCCAACCGTGAATGGTTATGCTCCCCTTCATATGTAACAATCAGCATGGAAGGGTCCTCTAGACATCTCTCTACATGCTTCCTCGCTGGACAACCCCTAACACTACTACACTTATAATATCCCCTGCATCAACAGGATCCAGTTTGTGATCTTGAGGGACAAATGAGTGATCAAAGCAAGTATTGGCACTCTCTTCATTAAACTATCAACAATTCTAAAATAGCAGGCTTCTATTACTATAATTCTTCTCCATCCAAAAGGGTTCAATATGAACAATAGTATATAGCAATGCGCCCTCTGGTTTGAACGTTAAATAGCTCTCTAAAGAGCTACAAGCAAGAATATTAACCACATGTACCGCACAACATACTGTACTTCAGTTATTTAAGAATTGAATTATGCATATATGGGCTCAAGGCTTAAAGTTGTGCTGCCCTAGGGTTCAATACTCTGAGTTGGGTAGGACAGTTCATGCATTAAATTTTTACATATCAGATAGATTGTGGAAAAAGTAATCACACCAACACTTGCTTCATCAGCTAATAATGAAAAAGGAACCAGTAAGCTAATAATGCTTTTGGCTGCTCTTGAGTCAAAATAAGATCACAAACATGCACCTAGTAATGTTTGAGTGAAAAGAAATAGAAGAAAGAAAAGGAGGAGGCAAACTAAACAATACCTGGGGTGCGGAGAACCCTTAATTGGCTTCTGGCCATACTTCCTCCATGAGTACTCATCCGGAGGAATATCTGCAACTTTGTTACTTATGGCTGGAACCTTGATTGATCTCTTCACCTTTAGTTTCCTATTTACCAAAATGAAGCAAACCATAGATAAAAGAGAAGAGACAATAAACTCCACTTCCAAAACATAAACTATAAGAACTAGCCCACCTCCTCTTTGAACAATGGCATTTGTTACTTCCACCACATTTCAAACTTCCATCTTCCCTAGCAGAGCACCTCCTCCCAGACTGTTGTGAGATCTGGTCGAATGACTGTGGCATGACGGTCAAATGGAATGAATTCTGCTCTACCTCGGCCACACTAGCCTCCATAGTACTCAAAGATGATGCGAAGGATCTATTGGATGACATAGTTGGCGTGCACCTAGACCCATCAAATTTTATGTTTATGCAGCCACTACTCCTAGAGTAAGCCAAATCGGCATGATATTCCATTTGCTGCTGCTGCTGATATTGCAGCCTCTGCAGAATCTGCTGTTGTTGAAGAAGTCGGAACTCTTGTGATGGCCTCAGCTGAGAATTTTTGGGAGGAGACTTCATATGTGGGTTCCCAAAAATAAACTTTTGGCTCTGTGGGAAATGAGTTCTAGTTCTGGGATCTAGTTCACTAGGAGGTCTGTCAAGGAAATTGCTGGGGTAAACTTGGAGGGGTTTGGGTGATGAGATTGTTGTGCTTTTGTCACTATCAAGGAAGATTCTTTGAGGCAAATTTGATCTAAATTTCTTAGCTTTCCTCACTCTTGTATGGCTTAAATCAATGCTCAGGAGGGACACAACTCTCTTGAACTTATAAACAGCCTCCCCAGTTTCTACCATTAAGTTTCTATTCTCGGTTTGATCCTTTGGTAGAGATAGGAGGCTGAGAACTCTGTGGCAGCTTTCTATAGCTGCCTTGCTAGCCTGCTCAATCTCCTCCATACTCAATCGAAAGAACCATCCGTCTTCAAAACATTGTCAATAATTTAAAGTTAAAAAAAAAAGAAAAAAGAAAAGGATCCTCAAGAACTTCAAATAGAGAAAGCTACTCCTTTTGACTAACTTGTCCCAGAAGCACCAGAACTCATATCCACATGCTGCAAATTCCAAGAAAGTTCTTGTTAGAGGCTGCAAATCTTTGAACACGACTTGAAACAACTACATAAAAAAAAACCCGTGAAGTGAAAAGAAATCAAACTTGAATGAGAAATTACAAACCTTTTAAGCATAAAATTTGAAGAAAACTCCCAGATTATCCATTGGAAGGTGTGGAGGAAGACTTCTGCCTTCTTTTTTTTTCCCCCTCCCTCCAGAGGACTTACCAAAATGGCTCGAAACGGAACACAGCACCACTTCCGTCCTCTGATTGAAAATAAATAGTAGAACAAAAGGGAAAAATCAAAAGCCAAATGGTGAATAAAAATATATCCAGTGAGAGAGAGAGGAGATAGAAAACAAAGAGCAGCCTGTTCAGTGCACTGTGCAGGGGCAAACAGCACGAAAGGACTGCCGTTTCTGTCAAAGATCCTTACACGGGGCCCAACATACCCTATTTATTCCCTGTACCACTCCTTCTCTTTCTTTTTTTCTTTTAGTGTCAATACTCTTTTTTCCTGAAGTTTATAACTAAGTACACTTTTAACTTTCAGGTTTAAAAACTTATACTTATCCCCTTTCTTGTATACTCTTTTACAGTGATATCAACTTTTCAAGTTTTAACCCAAACTTCTTGGTTATTATATTCCAATAAATCTAATATATTTACAGTTTTGAATAATTTAAATCATCATTTCTCTTCTCTATAAATGCAAGATAATAGTGTTCTCTATTGAAGTTTAAAAATCGTATGAGTAAAATTAGGCATCCAAATATGGGGTGAAAATGAAAATGGAACCAAAAATTGAGTAGCAAAGTGTAATTCAGCTTAAAAAAACACAGACACAAAAGAAAATGAAGAAAATGTTCACGATGTTCTTTTCCTTCGTAACCTCATTAGTACAACTAATAAACTGGTTGGAATTTTACTTTATTCCTTTTTTTGTTAATTAATAGTGCCTCTACTTATTTTTGTATTCTATATATTTTATAACATTTTTTTTTTAGTCGTCATATATGTTTTAGACTACTTTTTTATTTGATAAATTTTTCACATCTTATTTACCATTATACCTCATTTTAATTCATCTCTCCCTTCTTCCCAAGCACACTCCTCTCTCGCTCCCTCTTTCTCCACTATTTCAACTCATCTATCTCTCTCTGTCCTATTTCATCCTTGATCTCGACCATCTTTATTCTCACTTTTCCCTTTCTTCCTAATTTATTGACCACCGTCAATCATTTTGACAATCTCTGATTTCCTTTTTTCTCTCCTTCTTCCACTATTGATGGAGGCAACAGTTTTCAGCTCAGATCAATTTCAGGTTTTCAAATCCTTATCAAGCAAGGAGCCACCACCAGCTGGCTTCGTCTTTTGAAGATGATTGAATCCTGCCTATTGCCACTCTAGCCATGATGAGGCCTTTTTTCATCTAAAAACATTATTACTCGTGGATAGTTTCTTGCCGAAACAAAGGTTCTCTGTTTTAGGAATGACAATGGATGTGGTGACAATAAGGTTAGTCGATGGCAACGATGGAGATGTCTAAAGGCGGCAGATTAAGGTTGGTCAGCAGTGAAGATGAAGATGTCAGAAAGGAGACTGAGCAAAACAGAGGTCGACAACAGAGGGAGTAAACACGATGTGGCAGCAAAGAAATTAACAAGAGGGAAGTGAGGAGTAGAAGAACAAAGTTGGAAAAAGGATGAAAACAATAGTTGCCTTCGTTTGCTTGCGAACTCAAATGGTGTGAGCATTATGGGACAGATGAAGTAATATTTATTTTTTTCAATTATCTCAAATCTTTATAATTTTTTTGTATAATAGATTACCTTATCATATTACACTTAAAATTATTATTATTATTATATTCATTTTTTTTAAGTTACAAAAAATAGTGAAGATAAAAAATGAAAACTACCTGAATTCAAATTATTTTTTTAAATTAGATACAGATAGTGATTACTAATTAATTGAAGCTACATCAGTTTGGTCCAACTATTAAAGTGTTTTTGTTCTATCCTTAAAAATAATTGCTCCTCTCATGACAATCAATTTAGCGTGGCACACGAACTAAACTGTCAACACTGATTGCTTATGTTAGAGTCATTTGTTTATGTCTTATAATGAACACCATTTTCTTTATTCGACTTCGTTCATTTTTAATTTTTCAAAGTTTTGGGAGTATGTCCCACTACTCGACACAGTTAAAGGTAATAAAAAAATATGAGTAAATTACGTAAATAGTCCCTAACCTTTAATTTTTGTTTCGTTTTAATCCATAATCTATTGAATATTCTGTTTTGGTCCTTAACCTACTAAAATTGTTTAGTTTTGGTCTCTCACTAGATGCAATTCATTAACTCAAAATAACTGTCTGACATAAACTTTTAAAATTTTAATTTAAATATTCGGTAACTGTGTTTCAGTAAATTTAAGCAGTTTAATATTTTTTTATAGCAAATAAATAATTTAAATTAATAATTTTTTTATTTCTGAATAAAATAAGTTCAACTAACAAAAAGAAAAAAAAGATTATTTGAATTTTCTATTAACTATAAAAATTATTATATAGATTAAATTTATTGTAAGACAGTTACTGAATAGTTTAAATTATAATTTAAAAACTTTTTATTAGACAAATATTTTAAGTTCACATATTTCATTCAGTGGGGACCAAAATGAAATGTTTTTAATAGATTTAGGACTAAAATGAAACTTTTAAATAGGTTTAGGACCAAAACAGAACATTTAATATATTAGGGACTAAAACGAAAAAATAGTTAAAGATTAGGGATCATTTATGCAATTTACTCAAAAAAATATAAACGAACGCATATCAAAATCGGACATACAATCAAGACAAAAGCAATGTATCTCTTATCCGGATAAGTTGATTTTAATTATAGACTAATGCATCTTATAATTAGATAAATGAATTTTTATAAACAAACATGTAATCAAAATGAAACAAATGTATCTATTTTTTAAAAAAAAAAAAGATAGCAAATCCAGACAAATATTTATCATAATTAAACAAATGTTCATTATAGCTAGACAAAATGCATTTCAAGGCTACATAAAATGAATCTTAGAAATAGATATATAATTAAATGAAAAACATGTATCTCAAATTTATACAAATGTTTATCAGAATTAGAAAAATATATATTGGAACTGGGCAAGATATACAATTAAAGTGAAAAAATTGTACTACAGGCATAGGCAAGATAATCTCAATACTCAATAAATGCATCTTAGAACTAAATAAATGTATCTCACAATTAAAAGAAAATACAATTAAAATAAAATAAATGCATCTCACAATTAAAAGAAAATACAATTAAAATAAAATAAATGTATCTCAATTTTAGATAATATGATCTTCATTATAGACAAATGAATATTAGAACTAGATAAATTTATTTCAATATTAGACAAATATATCTTAAAATTAGACAATTTATTATAAAGAGATGCTAAATTGATAAAGAGATGCAAAATTAATAAATGATAAAGAGCCTCATAATTTTATATTTGTTTATTTAAACATACAGCTTTATGAACATAACAAATTAATTGAATATGCACATTTATGAATACTACTCAAATAATCCGTACATTAATAATGTAAAGTATAAACAATCAAGTGCACCAATAAGTAATAACTAATAAATAAGTAAATGACCATATTCACCAAAAAAAGATAACATAAAAATATTTATTTCCATTTAGTAAACATTCAAGTAAGGAAGACACGACAAACATTCATTCAAAGTTGACAAGAATATGTCTTCAACTTCCTAAGTGGGTGGGCAATAAAAAGATACATCCCGAGTAACAAGTTAAGGTTTACGTGATGTCGAACTTCACATAAAGGGCAAACAATCCATAAGTCAAATTAAAGTCTAAGCCAATTTTTCAGATTTTGTGAGTGAGATATTTTACCACTTAACCTCTCTTGTAGTATATTCTTATACCTTATACTTATGATGATTCCAAATGAGAAAGGAAAAAAAGAATGAATATATAACAAATCCCGGGGGAAAGATCAGAGGTGGGGGTTTTACCTGTGCGGAGCGAGGGCAAGCATACTTATAAATAAATAAATAAAAAACATAAATATCAATGAATCTAATGACATTGAGGTGCAATTTCTTTACTTGGATTGATCCAATTTCCGTTGTTCTTTTGTCCGCATATCTAAATAAATTTTTATAATTTTTTTACACACTCAACTTTAAAAATAAAATTTAATACATAAAATTTAACTATAGTATACAAAAATCTTATTTAATGAATTACTAAACCTATATAGTAGGCCTTTCAAATCATATTGGCTCTAGATTGAAAAACTATAATGATATTTTGGATTATTAGAAAACAAAAAAAAAAATTTTTTGATTTTGTACAATGAGAGTTTAAATGAATATTAAAAAATCAAATATTCTATTTTTTTATATTTTATGAAATAACAGTTTAAATGAGAATGGTAAAGTAAATTATATATTAAAAAATTAAAAAAAATGTGAAATGATTCAACATTTTCCAAACATCCCAAAAAGAATGTTTTTAATTCTTTTAAGAACTTGGGCAGTATCTAAAATCTGTACAGAAAACAACTAACAATTTAAATAGTTTTTTAGTTGCTAAAAATCTATTAGACGATTTAAATTCTATGGAAGATAATTACCAAACTTGTATTGCACTGGTATAAAGAAAAATTAATAAACTAAACTGATTATTAAATGTTAACAAAGCATTATAAATCTTAATTCACTAATTGACATTTGCCAAGCATTTTAAATTTATATTTTAAAATTTAATATAAAAATATAAAAGTAAAATAAGATTTTCAAATATTGAAATAAAATAGAAGTTTCGAGGTAACTTGAGAAGTACTATTCTCATCCCTGATTCTAGCTTTTAACATGCCCTAAATGCACCAACAGCCCCCAAACTTTCCCAACTCACACAAGTTGGTTCTCAAACTTTAACCCAACTAGCAAAAGCCTCAAACTTTACAATTTGATATGTTTTAGTCCAACTCATTGACTTGACTCTTTTATTTTAATGGCTTAAATACATGAAGAGCCCTCAAACTTTTGCAACTCATTTATGTTGGTTATCAAACTAGAACTTGGATTACACTAGACCCTAAACTTTTGAATAAATAATAAGAATTATAAAAATTCAATAAAATTAATTAACATTCATTATAAATAATTAAAATTGATTTTTTAGGTTGGGTAAATAAAAACCCATAAAAAATAATTACTTCAAAAAAAATATTATCCAAGTGCTTGTCAAGCAAACATAAGATTAGCTATAAAATGATCTTGGTATTACATAAAGAAAAAGTAAAAATAAAAAAATGTATTACCTATGATGAAAAAAATAACATAATACCTAGAAAAATGTATTATCTTACTAAAGTATCATACTTCATTTTCGTGTTTCAGTTGAATTATTTTTTTTCAATTTTATCATTAAATCAAATGAAAATTGCTGAGGTGGAATTAGTTAACATTAAAATAAATATAAAATAACAATTTTCATCATCAAACTTTTTCAATTAATTATTCTAAACAATGGAATTCTAAAGCTAATATTTATATGCCTAATCTCTAATCTTTCTCCCTTTTGAAGAGAAACAAAACAATACTGATTAACACAATTTGCTCCATTTTCCTTGCACGTCTCCCATGCTTAAGGAACAAAGGGATGGATTTGATGAGATGAATCAAACATGAAAGTAGTGAATCGATGGGATGAATCGAGGAAGAAAAAAATGAACCAATAAGATGAATCAAGGAAGAAATAGCTGAAGAAGTCCCCTTCGAGTTTGATAATCTAGATGATGATGTAGAAGAGGCGAGGCAAGTGAAGTGAATTGTAAAGAACAATTGCTAGCGAGCAAGGTGAGACAGAAATGCTATGAAGAGGTTTGGCGAAATTGACCCAATCGACAAAAAGAAATTGACCCAACCAACCTAATCGAAAAAGAAGAGACAATAAAGTAATGCTAGAAAACGACGGCAGATTTGGTGAAATCGATGGCAACAATCGACAGCGTCTCCCAGCTCTGATGAAATTGACTGCTCTAGGGGGCCTCAACTATTCCACCTCTCATTGGCGAAATCGATACATAATTTTGGTTTTTACTTTTTTTTTTTATCGATGAGCAAGATCATTTTTATAGCTAATTCTATATTTACTAGATAAGCACTTGAATAATATTTTTTATGAATTAATTAATTTTAATAATTTTTTCTTTACTTAACCTAAAAAATCAATTTTAATTGATTTCAATTATACAAATTTTTATAATGCTTACTGTTTATCGTAAAGTTTAGGACCTAATGCAGACCGAATTCTAGTTTAATGACCAACTTAAATGAGTTGTCAAAGTTTGAGGTCTTTTAATATATTTAAGCCATTAAAAATGAGTGTCAAGTCAACGAGCTGGACTAAAACATATAGAGTTACAAAGTTGAAGGGCCGTTGCTGACTCAGTTATAATTCAAGGACCAACTCATTGAGTTTTTAAAGTTTAGGGGGCTATTAGTACATTTAAGCCTTTTAATTTTGGCTAGAGTGCACTTTTGATCTCTTAACTTTGCCAAATCAAACAAGTTCGTCTTTTATAAATGAATTAATACAACATAGTCTTTTAACTTTGCAAAATATAGCTAGTTAGTCCATGATTGGATGGAATGGTACCTCACCACTATTAGCGTTTCTTCTTCGCACACTGTTGATCTCTCTTATTTGAAACAAACCCTAGGTTTAATCTAAATGATCTGATGTCAAATCCTATAATCTACCTCTAAAATTTGCCCCCACAGTTGCCAAATCCTCCATCTCCCAAATCGTCATAGTCAAATCCACCCCTCATTATTGAAGCCTTTGCCATCAAATCCACCTTTACCATTGAATCTGCTCTCGTTGTCCATGTCAAATCCACCCTCATTGTCACCTTTGAATCCACACTCACTATCATTTCGACGTAGTCCTCTACATCATCGAGCTCCTCAGCTAATCCTCTCCTTGTCTTTTGCTATCAGAAACTGAATTCATCTCTTTCACAACTGAGAATCCCATGTTAATCAAGTGGTGGTAGGGAGTCATTTTTTTGGGAACTTTCATTGAGCAAGTGGTAACGCATGTGGTGGACACCTCTGTCCTTTGCACCGTCAGCCTCCCCAACCCATCATGGGCCTCTCTTCCCTCCTTGTAGTCGCCAACATCCAACGTTCTTTTCTTAGTTTTAACTTCCCTAGCACCACCTTGTTCACCAACGTCATCACCGTCATGGTACAACACATGGGCTTTTTCCATCAACCTATGGACTAACTTGCATAGATTATCAAAGTTTGAGGACTACATTGCATAATTTTATTGGTCAAAATCAAGGAACTAAAGAGTTTGCAAGGTTGAGGGACAAACCATGCATTTAGGCCTTTAATTTTTGTTAGGGGTGAGCATGGGTTGGGTAAACCCGAAACCCAACCCGGACCACCACCATTGGGTTGGGTTGGGTTGGGTTGGGTAAAAATTGATTATGGTTCGCGAGTTAGTTCCACATATAAGAGAACCGACGGTTTTTGGGTTGGTTCTGGTTCCATATGGAACCAACCCGAGATATATATATAATTATATAATAAAAATTATAATATTACTAATATATCCACCACACACACACACACACACACACACACACACACACATTTCTTTGAAGTATTATGATGGTCATTTTGTGTTTTTATATTAAACTCTTAAACTGATGTTCCAAATTGAAACAGTATGGAAGTTGTGGGATTATTTATGAAATTTTTCCATATTCATTTAAATTACTTTGCTTCATAGACCCACCACTCCTAAGTCATTTTGCTTTCGATCTTTCATTCCAGACTACTCTCTACGACACAATTATGATATTTTTTTTCATTTATGAGTCATGCAAAATTAAAAATTTATGATATCAATATATTTTAGATTTTGATACTGAAGAAGATGGTCTTAAAGGCTCAATTTTTCATATTGAATGTCATGTTAATATTGGAATTACCGGAAGGAAATAAACTAGTTGAGATGAAAGATGCCCCCACAAGCAACTCTTTTGAACCATTTTTGTAAGAATAACATTTTAAACTCTCCTGAATGTATTTAAGTACATATATTTAAATATTAATTTAATTATATATTATGTTGAATATGTCATAAAATTGATTATGGATATAAATTTATTGAATTTTGGTGTTGTTATAAGTATATGGTATAAACAAAAAAACCTGAGAACCAGAACCGAGAAACCCAGAACCATGGTTCTGGTTTTGTTCGGTTCTCGGGTTGAGTAGAAAAATTTTGAAACTGAGACCATTTCAGGTTGGTTCGGTTCCACCATAAAACTGAACCAACCCGACCCATGCTCACCCCTAATTTTTGCTTTTGACATGGAATGGACCAAAAAGATTACTTGTCCTGTTGTCTAGACAGATGGTGGGGTGGGGGGGACTCGTCCACTCTGGAGTGAGACCACGACCAGGTGCACCACCACGCAAAATCGACGGCCCGAAATAATCCAGGTGGAGGATCTGGGACACTTGCAGTGTTGAGTTGTGGACAAGGTGACAGTTTTGTCGTTTGATTGAGCCCGACGTGGGACCCACAAGGTTGAAACATAGTTGACTAAAAGAGAGTCTCAGTCCCTCCCTGCTTCCTTCCCCGCAGTTTGGCGGAAGGGAACAGTTCTGGAGCAACATTTTGTTTTCCTCTATTAATTATTTTATGCTCCACCATTTCCAGGGGGCCGGGCCCCAGAAGGTGTGAAAAATATCAAGTGCTCCCTCATTTTATTCACGAGTTCAGCGAGTCTCCCTCAGTTCCCATTTTACCCAACTCCAACATTTTATGGGAAAAATTACTGCAAACCCCGCCTCTATTTTAGTTGAGTCGAAGAAACTGCAATTACTTTCCAATTGTTTATTAATTGAAAACAACAACGATTACATAAAATGTCTACTCATACGCAGATAACTGAAAATTATGATTTATCAAAATTTATAACTAAGTTTAGGGATTCACCGATAATATATGTTCTATGACTTTGATAAAACATCAGATTCCGTCATGTGTTTAAGTAGATGTTTTTTTTTCTAGTCGTCGGTATTTTATGTTTGACATTTCAATATTTAGTTAATCAATTTTTAACGTCCAAAATAAACTATTGGAGAGTAACTGTTAATATATTCCAGAAACTATTGTTTTAATAAAATCTTGGGAGTTTTTTTTTTTTTTAAAGCAACACTGATCATCCATCTCCTTATTAAAATGAGGAATTTGAGACAAACTAAGTAGTAAATAAATAACGGGGATAGGAAGAAAACATTAACCATTCTCGTGGTCGTTGAAGAACAAATTCCTTCAAAATTATGCCACGTCGGTTTTCCGGAAGCTTCCCTAGCTGTATGTTTAGTTAAAAAATGTCATAATAATGTGTCTACGCACAAATTTCGCGTGTAAAAAATTACACCCTGAAATTAATTGTAGCACAAATTACAATATTAAAATTTAGAACAGAGATTTTGGGGAATTGACTTTTTCCAACGTGTTTCTCACGTGCACAATCCTCTGATTAACACTTCGAGCTTTTGGTGGAGACACGAACGGCCTCTTAACGAACACGGACTCCGGATTTGTGTTGCATGAACACAAACCGAGGTCCTTGCCGCTTTTTTCGGTGTGAGATTTCTGTTGTACTCCTTAGACTTGGGGGCTTCGGGTAATGTCCGCCGCTTTCTTGCTGCTTTCCTTGGAGTTTGACTTGACGCAGCACAGAAACGAATCTTTCACGTTCCTCACTACTTCCGCCGGATCTGGACTTAAACTTGATACAGTGCTGTCCCGCGTTTTTCCTGTTCCTTGCCGCGTTCTTCAAATCTGACCTCGAAACTGGGATTTGATCTTCTTTGGAGTTGATTTTTTCTTTCACCGAATATTTGTGCTTGATCGGCTTGAAGAACAAGAGAAAACTTTTTGTAGAGAGATTTTTCTTCCTCTCTAAGTTTTTGCCTCTCCAATTTCTTCTCCCTCTCTTTTTTTCTTCAACCTTGGGGCCCTATTTATAGGTATGGAAATGAGGTGGTTTGGTTCAAGAGAACCACATATGACAATTATCATATATTTATCTCTTGCATTTTTTAAGAGAAAATAAACATGATAATTATCTCTAATTAATTATTCAATTTATTTAATTTAAATGGATAATTAATGAAACATTCTAGAGTATTCTAGAATATTTGAGCTAAATAATGGGCTTTAATTATTTTGGATTTTGAGACCCCATTTACCAAAAGTGGACTTTGGCTAAAATGACATAATAAGTCTTCATTCATGGCCTGCAGTTGTGTGCTTTTCGGTCTCCCAAAAAAATTTGATGGACTTTTAAATTTTTAGCATCAATTTAGAAATGGGCTAGAGAATTTAAATTAGGTTTAATATTTTTTTAACCTAATTAAATTTTGATATCTACAGTGTGACAGACGAAAAATGTGATAGTTTCATTGTAAATCCCACATATGGGGTCATTGTATCTATCGTTCGTTGCAATAGAATTTTCATTAAAAAATGAATGACATACATAGAGTTTCAGTGAAGTAATTTGGCATAGTTTTAGGTGTATAAAATTAATTATATGTTTTCAAATGAAGTGGATCAAACAGTTTATTAAAACTGTCTATATCCACTACAATAAGGAAATGTTATACTCTTGCCTTTATACTTGTCTTTTCCTTTTTGTAAAAAAAAATGTTGTCCTTCAATTTGTTTATTGCAAGTAAACTAAGTATCGTTTTATTTTGGATGGATTAAGTATTATTCTTTTTGTTAAGTGTTTGATTTTTTTGCGAACACACATATGTTTACTGGGACTCAAACCCAAGTATTATTGTAGCCGAACAAATATACAAGTGATAAAATAATTTTATGCTGGTGATCATATGAGGTGGAAGATAAAAGATTTTCAGATGTAATCTAATGAAATCAGCGCACACAAAAAGGGAAGATCAGACACTTACCGCACGCTAATGTTACTCCATTAGGACCATTAACTTGGTGGAGGAAGCACAACAATTTTTATTTCTTTATAACAGTATATAGTACGTTTACATCCAATCTGTTTTTTTGTGTTCTGATTTTTCGTTTGGTATACTGAAATTTTTGTTGATGCGTTTTTAGTGGCATATATTGACGACACTTGAGAAAGTAATTTTGTTGTTTAGATGTAAACGAGATTCAATAAGACCTCTTTATTGCGCTGTACAATCCATGTTAACATTAAGTGCAAATATAATCAATAAGATCAATGATCAAGAAAATGCTTTTCATGAAATTAAGTAACTGATTTTTGGATTTGACATAATATTAGGGTCTGATCGTTATACAATAAAAATTTTGAGGACCAATAGGGCATGGAGCAGAATTTTAGCAATTAATAAGACAAAGAATAAAATTTTAGTGACAAAAAGTGGGATTTAGTAGTTGGTAAAAAAAAAAAAAAAACAACAACAACAACAAGAAAAACAATAAAAAAAAATTCATACATGAGAGCAAATGAGAAGACTCCATGTATGAAGTAATAATAGTCAGCTACTGTCTTTGCATCTTGGTCGAGTTGGCAAGGGATTTGCTCTTCCAAGCCGTCGGAACAAGTTTGATGCACCATTACACCTTCCCTTAATATTTAAAACCCTCAACTTTAGTGTGTAGAAGATTCTGAGTTAAATTAAAAACAGTTAGACGCTATTAACTTAATAAAGGATAAAAAAATAAAAAAAAAGATGGCCGAAGTCGAATAACCTGGAAGCATATCCAAAGATAGGCAAACCACAATCACTAACATTTTGATTTAGGAAACAATCATAAAGAAAAGCAACAAAAAAACTTAGGGGGCAAGAGAGGAAATAGAAGGATTTTAGGTATTAAGAGTTTAGAATTTATTTAATGAAGGTAACAAAAAAAAAATGTCGAAGCCTGATATGCACAAACAATGCAAGAAAACAAAGAGACCACGGTGATCGAGGAAGTGAAAAAAAAAAAAAAAAAAAGAGTTTAGGACCAAGAGGGTAATGGGAAGCCTTTAGTTATTAGGTTCGAGGACTAAAATGACAAACGAATAGAACATGGGGACTAAAATAGAAAATATCATTAATTCAGAGACTGAAAATGCACTTCATACCAAACAAAATGTGAAACAAAATAATAGCTGAAAATTGCAACACAGACCTTAAAAAAGGCGATCACCTCCTAAAAACGACCAAGCTTTAAAAAGGAAAAGTAATCAGCATTCAAAAAAGGGAAAAAAAAAAAAAAACGAAAGAGGAAAGATCACTCCATCAAACCAATAGATACTGTCTGTAACAGGGAATTTCAATGTTGAGTGAACAATGTGCTATAGATTTCTCTCGGTCGCAAATTTTTTTATATCATTTATTTTTTAGTAATTAATTGAATTTTTTTTATTTTTAATATTTTAATATATAAATAAAAAATTATATATAAAAATAATAAGTTAAGACTAATAATTTTTAAATATAATTTTTTAATAAATAATAATATAAATAAATTTAAATTAAATTAGTAAAAAAAAATCAAATGGAGGAAAGACAGTGGGACGGAACGAGTAATAATATCTTTGGTTCCAATCAACTTAAATTGAACAGCATTCATTCAAGGTGCGTAATCGTCCACCAATTCAAGCACAGATTCCTCCAACATTTCTACCTCGTCACCAATTGTTTTGCGGCAGGCGGCATGCAATGATATTCTCTCCTCTAGAATATCTATCTAAATTTGTCGGAATAATATTATAATACGTACACTAACTTTTTCTATGGACAGGTAAGCGGATCTTTTCCACAGCTCCTATGTTTGACAGTCTCTAGAAAAACAATTATTCACCATACTAATTTTATTGAAGGGAAAATCATAAAACCCATTTTATTTGGGCCTAATATATACTTTATTGCTACTTTTTTTTAAAAAAAAATCAACATTTTATTTTCTACTTATTTCATGTTATTCTACACAAACTTTTGAAACCCTAATTTAACTTATATGAGTCATTTTTAAGTAATTTTAATATCTTTAATATTTTTACAGTTGATTAACATTTTAAATCATTAAATTTTCTTCTTTTTTTTTTTGTGAATGAAAATATATAATATTTTTAAATGTTAATTAATTGTAAAAAACATTGATAGCTTAAAATTCTAAGAATATAGTTACATGTTCAGAAGTTATTATTGAAAAGTATAAAGTAAGTAATGAATAAGGTGTAGGTTTTCACAAACAAGAAAACAAAATATAGATTAGGCCAAATAAAAAGAGAATGCTTTGTAAATTTTCTTTTACAGAATTCATTTTTATAAGTGCATTTAAGTTTAGAATTATCAAATTAGATATTATGATGTATACCTCTATGTGCAAAAATTGATCAAATTGTCAAACAAAACCTATCAATCGATGCTATTTTGTTTGTCCACCTGAAATGCTTGGAGAACTTTTCAGCTTATGGTGATGAACCTACCAAGGGAAGACAAAGAAGATGATCAGCCCACCTTGATCAATTCTTAAGAGTTAAGACCAACCACAAAAGTTTGCACTATCACCTGCATACGGTAATAAGTTGGGATTTATCAGAAAGCACTTTCTCCATTATATTAACACATTGAGAAAAGTACAAAAACCCCCTTGAGGTTTAGCCAAACCTACAGTTGTGTCATCCTTGTTTCAGATACTTACGATTACACCCTCAAGGGTTAACTTCGTCATTCATAGTTAATACAGAAAGAGAAAAATGACTGACTTTACCCTCCTAACATTCTTCCTTAAAAATTTTGCCCCTCTAACCTTTAAAAGTTAAAACCCATTCAAATAAAACAAATAAATCTGAAAAAAAAAAAATCATTTCTTCAATCTGGAAAGACCTAGCCCTCGCAGTCGCCGCCCGTCTCTCCCCTCAGCCATGCCGCCCACCCAATTCGTCGCCATCGAAGAATTTGTGATGAAGCGATGGAGGCGATGGACTGAAGCGATGGAGGTGACTGACCGAAGCGATGGAAGCGACGAATCGGTTCGGCCAATTGAAGCGATGAAGAGACGAGGACAACGAGGATGACGAGGCGACGACCGACGAGGATGACAAGGCGACGGCGATGGTGGTGGCAGAGGCTGTGGTTTGATGGTTCTTCCGATTTCAGATTCGAGTTTCAGAGGCTGTCGACGCCGCTTGCTTCTACGTCGAACCATCGAGACCGAAAAAAGTCTGGGACAAGGAAACGACGATCGGAGGGAAGAGGGTCCGAATCAGATTTGAGGGAAAATGACGATCGGAGGGAAACGATGATCCGAGGAAATGACAGGAATCAGATGCGCCGGCGTGGCTGGGATTCGAATCCAGGAGGGCGAGGGCTGGCACGACTCCAGGAAGGCGACGGTTGGCACGACGGAAGGAGGGCGAGCGGAGGAGGAACGATATCTGTTACGGGCGGCGAGCGGAGGAGGACGAATGAGGACCATCAGAGGAACTTTGTTTTGATTTTGTTTCTCAAATCTGCGTTTTTGTTTTGATTTTGTTTTTCTCTGTATTTTTGTTTTTCTTTCGATGCAGAAGAAGTCGGGGGATAAAGTTTCTATGGATGAATGTTGGGAGGGCTACTTCAGTTGTTTTTCCTTTTCTATAGTAATGGTCATTAACGGAGTTAAGTTTTGAGGGGTAAATATGTAGGTTTTTGAAACAACGAGGACACAATCGTAGATTTCACCAAATTTTAGATGGGGCTTTTGTCATTTTCCCTAACACATTAATTAACTACAGGGGTAAAGGGGCGAACTCCTCCTGTCTAACTTCGGGAAAGAGGTGGAAATACTTCTTCTTCTTCCGGTGATGAAGGTGTTCTCAAGTTATCCCCTTTTTTCATTAATCAAGAAAAGTGCTTAGAGGTTGTTGAAAATTTGCTCTAATAATTAGAAAGGAAAGTGTTGCTTTGAGCTCACAGTACTTGCAATTGCATCCCCTACCTTAATTATTAATACTGATAAGTGATTTTATGTCAATCGCGATATTTGTTTGGCAATATATATATATTTTTATAAAAGGTCATTTATCTCAGTAATTATAGGCCAAATATTATCTATAGCAGAAATAAAATACTGAAGTACAGATAACAGTTAACTTAATTATAGGCCTTATAAAGTAATCTCAATATTTATACTCACAAATCTGAAAAGATAAGCCAGAATAACAAATCAGCAAATTAATTGAACATATCAACACATTGATTCGAACTAACACATGGTTGGACTAAGGCACCATGATCCAAGTATAACACTTGAACGAGTGTTAACGAAAACAAAACACATAAAAATAAAATAAAAAAACAACACAAAACTCCTGATTTATTATTAGAATATTCCTTACCGCTATTACGAACTCCATGTCATCTTCTTTAGGCTTAACAAATCCAAGATTGACAAAATGACATATCACAATCCACAATCAAACCAGCTACAATACTCAATGTCTACCAATAAACTCGTTTTCAAAAGAATATAGATCACCAAAAAGAAGAATATACATGAAAAAAAATATTAGCAATGAGAGAGATCAGGTGACATAAGATAATAGATTGACCAGCCATGCTTGGTTATTATAGATCGACCAGTTAGGCTTGGACTAGAACCAAGCCCGACTGGGACTAAAAAGTTGTTGAGGGTGCAACTAGGTTTTTTATACGGGGGAAAGAAGAAGAGCGGCTAGGAGATTGTGTGGCAATATATGCGCATCTGATGGTTTATTTGCTACTTTCAGGGGGGAAAAAGGTGCATTCACTGTATTATCATAGTATGTATGATTCAAGGATGCAAATGAGATAAATTTAAAGTTGGAGATGAAATATGGAATGTTTCAAAAGTCCAAGAACTGTTTGTAGACATTGAACACATCTCAGATCAATCCTCAGGAAGGGGTGAGTAAAATTTCAGTTATATCCAAAATAGCCGAATAACCGGAAAAAAATTTGGTTTTGATTACCATATTTAGGCATAATTTCAGTTTTCAGCTATAATCGAAAACAGATATATAATTTCGGTTCGGTTTTTAGTTTGCTTCAATTGAAATTCAGTTAACTGAAATAACTGTATTTTTACTCTACTAGTATTTATGTTTGAGATTTGGAAAAGATTACATATGTGATGAATGTTTGTTATATGTATAAATGTGATGTTTGGATTTGGAATAGATTATAGATGTTTGTTATGTGATTAGAATGTGTATTTAGATTGAAATATGTTATGGATGTTTGAGGTTTGAAATACGTATTTATAAAATTCAATTATTTTAGTTGAAAACTAAATAACTGAATTTTTTTTTTATTATTTTGGTTTCTCCTATAATTCAGTCCATTCGGTTATTAGTATATAAAACCAAAAACTAAATAAATTTAAGTATTCGGTTCGGGTTAAAACACAAAACCGATTGAGCAGCCCTCGCCAGCACGTTACAGTCATTGTCTTGTGACGACGCCTCGTCCACTAAACACATGTTGATGACACAGACAGAAGTACATTGGATAAACTATTTATATTAATAAAAATAACGATGGGGAGCTAATAATATTTTGAACACGTCTTCTAGATCCGCATACGAGACTTGGGGCGCCACAATTTCCTTCAACTATTTATTGTAAACCGGACATAAAATTGCAAACAATAATTTTTGGTCGCAGAATGAAGCAATAGGTAATAGTCATACATTTAATATATATGTATTTCGTACACCATAAATATATAACACCAATCAAGTCGAGAAATTGGATCCCTTCGTATAACTAAATCAAGCACAAGGTAGATTAATGCCAGCAACGATGTATGAGACTAAAACCAAATCACGGAATAAAAATTTCACAAATTTCAAGTTACTTGGGAGGCAAGCAAGTTGGTAGTTTTATTTACATGCTCGAGGCAAGGCCTCCGAGCGAGCGCTTCCCTTTGATGATCTCCTCCGTGTTGAAGCAAAACTAAATTCTCTCACCGTCACCGCCCTTTCGGATGAGCAAGTTGAGAGAATATGGGATCTTCATAGGAAGAATACACTTCATTCTCCGAGTTGGAATCCCTTGACGATTCAGCTACAGTGCTATGTGATCTTGAACCATGTATAGAAAATTGCGCAGTTTCCTGCAACTGGAGAGCAAACTCAAGATTCCAGAGGACATCACCCATTGTCGGCCGATTGATCCCATTTTCCGACAAGCATTTCTCTGCCGTATCTACAAATTTTTTGAAGCATTCGCTGCTGATCCTCCCCTTCAACTTGGGGTCAATTATGTTCTCAAGTTCACCTTTTCGTTGGCAGTGAAGAGCCCAATCTGCAAGACTAACTTGCTCTTTCGGTAGCTTAGGATTCAAGGCAGGTCTGCCACATAAAACTTCAAACAGAACAACGCCAAACGAATATATGTCAGATTTTTCTGTCAGCTGCTGTCTCTTGAAGTACTCTGGGTCCAAGTAGCCAAAGCTACCCTTCACCACAGTGGAAACAGGGCCTTGACTCATTTCTGGACCAGTTTTTGAGAGCCCGAAATCCGAAACTTTAGCAACCAGTTTCTCATCTAGCAGAATGTTAGTTGTCTTCACATCCCTGTGAATGATTGTGTACTTAGCTCCGGTGTGCAAGTAGTGGAGACCTTTTGCAGCTCCGATGCAGATTTCCAGCCTTCGTTTCCATGACAAATTGGCTTGCTGTGAGTTGTAAAGATGCTCCCTCAAAGTTCCCTTCTCCATGTAGTCATATACCAGGCACATTTCTCCTCCATCATCGCAGAATCCAATCAAAGACACCAGATGCTTGTGCCTCAGCTTTGAAAGCATCCCAATCTCAGTTTGGAATTCGTTAACTCCTTGTTCTGATTGAGGGTTGGATCGTTTGATAGCAACTTTCGTTCCATCTTCAAGAACTCCCTTATACACTTTACCAAACCCTCCAATGCCTATCACATTGGAGTCACTGAAGTGCTTCGTTGCATGCTTCATTTCTGTTAAAGAGAAATTTCGGCATTGGCCTTGAGCCAAGGCTGATAACTTGCTGCTGTTGCTTTGCCCGGATTTGCTCACTGATGTACGGGAGTGATACACCGGCAGCCAGCTAGAAGCGTTGGATTCTGTGTTAAGATGGTCCCTCTTCCTTGTGCAGGCAACAAGCCCAATTGCTGTTATTAGTCCAAATAAAGCAATTATCCCTCCAGTAATAAACACATGAGCACTGCTTGACTCAAAAACCCTTTTCTGCTCTTTCTCTGCCTGAATAAGCATAGCAGATGGTTCTGGATTAGTGCCTGATAATCCCTTACTCCGATCTGCCAGCTTGAATATCTCCAATCCGTTTAGCTGAGCATCAAAGAATTCAGGATGTGAATCAACTGATGGGAATATGTCCACCCTGATCATCTCATCCCCTTGCTTATCTTCCACCAAGACCGCAAAATCATGATACATTGGCACACCCTTCTCACCTGTGTACTGGAGTATATCAAAGGCTTTAGGAGCAACACTGCCTGGTTTGTTGTTGATGTAAATGTTGAATACTTTCTGATTCACCTTAGTCAGCAAGAATTCACAGAAATGCAACCTAACCATGTACATGAATCCTGGATCAACCTGGAACATCCAAGTAAGGTTGGATTGCTTGTTCACTTCTGGATCTGGCCCCATTTGCCTGCATGTCTTGTAAACATCAGCAGGAGCTGAAGTTTCTGGCCAGTCTGTGTATTTGATAGTGAGATTAGGAGGAGCCTCAACGTCTATACCACTTCCTCCTCCAAACAAGTAAGGCATATCATTGTACCAGCTCCTGAACAGCCCACCAGAATCATTTTTGGGGGAAATGTATTGCCCCGCAACATTTAATCTGTACATAAGCTGCAGACTGAGAGACTTGACATCTGAAGTATGGTCTTGGAATCCAACCACATTTGCGAAGTCAAACATATCAGGCATTAGGATCAGCTCAATCCCATTAACAAAAGCAAAACTTCTGGAATGGTTGGCTGATGGCGTGAAGGTGATGTTTAGGACATCAGAACCAAGACCAGTCAGAGAATACTCCTTGACCAGGAATGCTTGCGTGAGGGCTTGACAAGTCAAGGCAGCACTGAAGTTCCTCAGAAGAGCAATTTCGTTGGCTGTGACAGAGAAATAGGAGTCTCTGACATCATACTGCAGGTAAGAAGAAGGATAAAAATGGAAGCGGACAATGTATCGGGAAGTGGAGTTTATTGGGAACTGATATGTTGCTTGGGATGGGAAAATCCTGGCACTCATGTATGGAATTGAGGACAGAAGTGAAGGGTCTTGAAATCCAGCTTCAACCTGCTTTGAAGGGGTTCCCTGGAGAAGAAACTTTTCATCTGGTTCCCATGTTCTTCCATCTTCATCTTCTCCCCCTTGTGACCCACAATCCAAAGCCAATGGCTTTTCTAGGCTTGAAACATGAAGAAGTGAGTTGAGGATAAGAGCAGAGAAGAGCAAAACAACCAAATGGGAGGAACTCTTTGACATGGCTGGATAAGCGCAGGAAAATGGCAAAGGGAAATCTGGGCGTACAGGAAAACGAAGAAGTGAAAAGCAGAGAAAGAAAGTTCTCCTGTACGCCTAGAGATTTCAACTGCACAAAATTGGCTGCCCTTTTCTCCTCTTTTTTCCCCTAGTGCAAATCAAAGTTTAATTAACCCAAGCCAGACTTCCTCATCTCAAGCATGTTGGTTTGAAGCCCTGCCTGGAGTTCAGCAGAGGAGGAAAACCAGGCAAGAGAACAAGGTTTACGGGTTCATTCTTTTTGTTTCTGCATGAGATCAATTCCATTTTTGGTGTTCAAGTTGTTGAGAGAATTCGAGAGTTGCAAATCAATGAAGGAGAGTAAGAATAGCAAATTCATAGGTTTCCTCGGCTCTAAAATGAAATGGCTTTTTCAGTTTATATTTTAAAGGCTAAGCAGGGTGCTAAATTTAGCAAATATCCAGGCATGTCAATCTTGTTAATGAAAATCTAAATTGTCCTCCTCTCTTTTCTGAATTATTGCTACTAATTGGTTTATAATAATGACTTAATAGAAGTTTTTCCTAATCTTAATCATGTCTGGTACCAAAAATAACAAACTAGAACTATTCCAGCACAAAGAACATTCTGAATTATGTTTGGACTGAACAAATCCCTAACCATTTCTCTCACAACCCTCCGCCATTAACAACAATGCGAAGTTCTGGTTACCGTTACAAATGGGTGGTATGACCAATTTCACGACACTCTCAATTCTCCTCCATTAAAGCCCCTAAACTCTCTGCCTTCTCCACCGATTCCAAAACAAAATCCCCGAATAACCAACTCCCAGAGATTTGTGAGCTCATACGATTTGAATCCCGCCACAGCATTCTCATTTCTTGGCCGCGGCAGCGCCAAGCTGACGCGGCCAATGAAATACAAGCCGTCTCCGGTCTTCTCTGTATCGTTTTCAATTTTACTAGGAGCAAGATGATTAGGGGGAACTTAAACGAAGTCGAATCGTCATACCTGACTCAAGAACCCAAAGCAATGGAGGGCGAAGCAAGAGCTCCGACTGCGAGAGCGACATGTTCGTTGTCGACATCGCCAGTGACGTCCACCTTGCGCGAGTCGGAGACGGAGGAGTTGCAGCGGATGCCTTTGGCGCCGCAGTTCGTGAAGAGCAAGAAGCGGCTGTCGAAGCAGCTGTCGCTTTGCCGGACCCCACGCGATGTGGCATGGGAGAGGCGGCGGCTCCTGGAGCGTCGGCGAGGCAGCAGCATCGAGGTGGAGAAGCTGACGGACGACGACTTCCACGAGCTGAAAGGGTGCATAGAGCTAGGGTTTGGGTTTAACGAGCAAGGTGGGCAAAGCTTGTGCAACACGTTGCCGGCTCTGGACCTTTACTTCGCTGTCAACCGACAGCTCAATTCTCCCAGCCCTGTCTCCACACCGAGAAGCCGTGAGTCGTCGTCCTCTATCTGCCCCCGATCCGACTCTTTCGGGAGCTCCAAAAGCGATTCCGCAGAGTGGAAAATTTGTAGCCCGGGTAAGCTTGTTTTTCTGATCTGAACCCGCGGTACTTGTCACTTGAAACCAACCCTTTTCATTATAATGGATTTGTAAGAAAAAGTTGATAAATTTTGCAGGAGATAATCCTCAACAAGTGAAGACAAGGATACGACATTGGGCACAAGCTGTTGCGTGTTCTGTAATGCAGTCGTACAGAGATGTCAGTGAGATATGAGAAGGTGACCTAGAAGAGAAGACCCGTATAAATGTAGAATGTCTGTTGAAGCATGGGAAGGAAGGCTGAGATAAATATAGAAAGCAACCCTTCCTTTTGCTCGTCCAATTCCATGAATAAACATGGGAAATTCATAACCACAGAACAGAATAGAGCCAAGCAAAAGTATTTGAACCAATAACTTTGTGCACAAATATTCCGGCTGCCCTGTCCTCCTGTGCAATAGCGGATCCTGTGAATCCAAAGAGACTGAAGGAAGATTATAAGACTCAGGCTGAGAAAGACAGACCAACCTTACTGAACTTCAAAAATCAAACCAAAGTTTACATGGATCTTCTAAACAAATCTTCTGAATCTGCACCAGCTCCATATCATCCAAAACATTCTAAATGGACAGCAATCCCAAGTAAGCATCTCAAGTTGGCAAGCAAAAAATTTTACACTCAACATGAAGCGCACAAAGGATTCAGTCCAGTCAATCCTCTTCAAGATTAATGGAATCTTTGAATTTTCCGTACAAAATTTTCTTCAGCTCTGCCATTTGTGCGAGTACTAATTCTTTCTCTTCCACGAGTTTCTCCAGGTTTTTGAATGTTACTTCTTTCATCTGTTCAATTCTTGTTTCCACTTCCTCCCTTGGAATGTGGGCAAACACTTCTCCAATTTGGAACCGCACAACTTCCTCATCTGTGAGAATCAACTCGTTGCTTGCATCCTCCAGGTTATCATTTGTTTCCTGGAAGAAAGAGAAGAAAACAAGAAATGAGTAAGTGAGAGAGAGAGAGAGAGAGAGAGAGAGAGTCAAAAAGAGCAGGTGGATTAGGATAAATTGTGGGAAGTAGAGGGAGTACGTGCTTCTGCCATGCTTATCAGGCAGCATAAAAGAATTTAGGCTTGGTCAGTTATTTCAGGGGTTAGGAGCAATAAAGGGAATTGAATTTGTTTCTGATCTCATTAAGGGCAGGTGGAAGAACAGAAGTTCAAACTCATACTAAACACACATCATGAATGCCACAAACAAGTTGTCTTTCAATTGAAAACCTCAGTTGGACGCAAGATTTGTACAAAATAAAAGATAGTCATCCAAAGAATTCCTCACTTTATACATAGGTTATCAATTCAGCATGTATCATGAAATGCTACAAACAAGTCTTCTGTTAATTGAAAACCTCAGTTGATCTGTACAAACGCATGATTTGTGCATATCTCAGATACCCATTAGAGCTCCACATACTGTTATCAAAGTTTTCAATCTCACTGCAGGCTGTGGCAAGCAACTGTTGAACTTTCAAACCACTTACGGATCTTCCTGGAGTAACTTATAACTAGAATGGCCACAAAAGTTGTTGATATAAGAATCACATGTATGGCTAATTTTTCAAGCGATGATCATGTTAAACTGGATGAACCTCAGAAGGTAAACATTACTCTGCTCATTTTTTACAAAAATTATGAAATGCTGTGCCACATCATCCTTTCTACTATCAGTTTCCCTTCCACTCCCTTGTACCATGAGCAGACACACCACATGAGAGCCCGGCCTTGGTAGTTAACTTAGTAAGTTAGCAACGGTAAAACTTAAAGACCATATGCAATATAAGGTGTTGCTGTGAGTAATGCTTAACTACATCAAGCTTTAAGTATCCTGATAACAAAATGCAAAAGCTGACAGAAAACAAGTGCCTAAAATTAAAACTGAGAGAATAACTAAAGCTCCACAGAAGTAAGAATCCCAGAGCAACAAAATGAAAACAGGACAACATCCTTTCCACATTTAATTTCCCAAAATAAGTAATCTCAATCATTCACAAATACTCCACGACAAGATTTTTTTCCCCTTTCTGGTTATCAGTATGTATGATCAAACAGTAGTTGGGGTCTTCAATTTCACTGCTACTAAAGAGCTTTTGACTTTCCCAAACCCTGTCAGACTATCTTGTAGCATTCCTTGAAACACCTAAACATAAGAGTACAGTCTGAGCGCTCTCAGTAGATTGTCACGGTCATACTCCAGCAGAACATAACTGAACCGAACCTATGCTTCTAAATTCTCAAGGCCCCAACCGCAAATACGAACCCCAGAAATACTAAAAGAGAAATCTATTCAAACTAACAACGTTAAAGGAACTAAAAGGCCAATAGTTTGTCAACAATGTAACTGGGTAGGTCCAAACAAAAGGGAACGCCAGAAACGGAGGAAACCCAGTTGAACAAGAACGTTTGAATTGGAAGACAATACCTTGGCGATTCTAATTTCATCCTCAAGCTCGTGGAATCGGTTGTTTAGCCTCCCGAATTTGTTGATGTTCTGCTGGTCTTCCCAGGTGACCTCGGTCTCAGATCCTCCGCCCTTCATAACAGCGACTCTTACAAATTAAACATCTGGAAGCACAAAAAATAAAAAGTGGATGCGAAATCAAGGAGAGAACTACATTGAACGCCCTAAAATTGCTTACCTGCTGCATGGTTGCTTGAGTTCAGAAGCTGATAGATCGAAGCTTCACAATCACCGCAAGGGATTGTGGCCGCAATGAGAAAACGAATGGGAGGGGTTTCCGTTCCTAGGACGAATACGAAAGAAGTCCTTACAGTTTAGAAAAGAGTGCAATACAATGGTATTTTTTAATTCTTTTTTCCAATTAAGCCGGATACTCTCTCTCTCTCTCTCTCTCTCTCTGAAGAGATTCATCCGGTTTTGACACCTATTCGCTACCTGTTGGAGTAATGTCAGTTTCAGCCCTCACCTTTACTCTGTTGTTGGGAAGTGGTCCCTGTTTTGTGGGACTTTACATTTTGACTACACTTCATGAGGTTGATGGTCTATTTGCCTAGTGACTCTTCCATCTGTTACTGTTTTATATTTAAGCCACTGGGCTTTCAAGTCTTCCACCTATGACAGTATGAAAATGTGTATGTTTGTCCCGATGTTTTCGTTCTCTCTCCCTTTTGCATGCATTTAGGCCTTAGCACCGTTAATTATGATTTCATGTGTGTAGCTAATTCCACATTTTCTGTTCTTATTCTGTGATTTCATATGGGTGTTTTTGTGAGGACAAGAACTTGGGGGAGTGATTAGGTATTAAGAATTTGTTCATTGAGTTAATTTAGGTTAAGGTGCTGATAAATTCTTTTTCTTGCGATTCAAATCCTTAGTGTGCGAACTCTACTTCCCAATGCACTGACCGAATTACTCATATTCTTCCAAGTAATTCCAGCTAATTCTCTTACTCATCGTATATACTTATTTACCACAAAATGAACTATTTAAGTTGCCTCACTTTAAATGCACAAAAAACACGGAAGTTCATAGCTTCTATCATTCTTAGGTGTGTGTGTGTGTGTGTGTGTGTGTGTTTACAAGAAAAAAATCTTGAAAGTTATGAATGAAGAAGTGTTATATGAGGAAACAAAATTAAAGTGTTCAACTCTTTTTAGATTGAGGAATATGATGATTAATAACTTATGTAATACTTTAGGAATAAGACAAATTAATTGGATAAGAGTAAAATTTTTATACTTCTACTGTAAAATTTTATTGATAATTATGTATAAGCACATATTTAGGGATTTGTAAGTAGTATTTAAATTATTCATGTTATCGTTCTTGTAATAATATGATAGTCTTTGTAATTTAACATTTAGTTTTCTTTGTTCATTAAATATATAGATATACAAGTATTAAGGATTCCTATATGGCGTTATAATTTCATTTTTTCCATACATATGTGATGCATAGGAATATAAAAAAAACTATTGAATCTATATAGCACAAATAAAGAAATGATAAAAAATATTAATTATATAATGTAGAAAAAATATAAATAAAATTATAATTATAACATCATATATTTTATTTATCATTAAAACTTAAACTAATAATCCTATAAATTTAATTAACATTTATAGAATAATACATGATAGAGGAAATAATATTTAGGAAAGTAAAAGTTAGGACCAATATTTTGAGGAAGTATGATATGTGTAATTTCATTTCGTGAGGGACCAAAGTGAAACATTTTTAATGGTTGTGAAGAGGTTATTCTATGATTTCATATGGTTGTTTTTGTGATTTCATATGGTTATTCTGTGATTTCCCTAGTGTGCGAACTCTACTTCCCAATGCACTGACCAAATTACTCATATTCTTCCAAGCAATTCCAGCTAATTCTTTTACTCCTCGTATATACTTATTTACCACAAAATGAACTATTTAAGTTCCCTCACTTTAAATGCACAAAAAACATGGAAGTTCATAGCTTCGATCATTCTTAGATGTGTGTGTGTGTGTGTGTGTGTGTGTGTGTGTGTGTATGTTTAGAAGAAAAAAATATTGAAACGAAGTTATAAATGAAGATGTGTTATATGAGGAAACAAAATTAAAGTGTTCAACTCTCTTTAGATTGAAGAACATGATGATTAATAACTTATGTGATACTTTAGGAATAAGACAAATTAATTGGATAAGAGTAAAATTTTTATACTTCTACTGTAAAATTTTATTGATAATTATGTATAAGCACATATTTAGGGATTTGTAAGTACTGTTTAAATTATTCATGTCATCGTTCTTGTAATAATATGATAGTCTTTGTAATTTAACATTTAGTTTTCTTTGTTCATTAAATATATAGATATACAAGTGTTAAGGATTTCTATATGGCGTTATATTTTCATTTTTTCCATACATACGTGATGCATAGGAATATAAAAAAAAAACTATTGAATCTATATAGCACAGATAAAGAAATGCTAAAAAATATTAATTATATAATGTAGAAAAAATATAAATAAAATTATAATTATAACATCATATGTTTTATTTATCATTAAAACTTAAAATAAAATCCTAGAAATTTAATTAACATTTATAGAATAATATGTGATAGAGGAAATAATCTCTAGGAAAGTAAAAGTTAGGACCAATATTTTGAGGAAGTATGATATGTGTAATTTCATTTGGTGAGGGACCAAAGTGAAACATTTTTATTGGATTCAAACTAGAGTAAATTACTTTAAATCTTAAATCTTTAAGTTTTGGGTTGCAAATCCATCCATAACGTCTCACTTATTGCATAATGGTCCAAAAACTTTTCTCTTAATTACAATTCATCTAAGGCCTCATTTTAGACCATGTTGGTATAGAAAACTGATTTGTATGGGAAAAAATAAATATTTTATATAGTCCATTAATTATCAAAAAATTATTGCAAACTTTGAATTAAAAAAAAAATTACGGTTACCAAATATTTTAAAATTACAACTTAAAAATTGGTGTCGGATAATTATATTAAAGTTAATAAATTCAAAGAGTTAGAAATTATTTTTGAAAAATATAAAAAAGTTAATATGTTGATGATTGATGAACTACGTAAATAATTAGTTTTTTCCTCTATAAATCAAATTTGTGTACCAACTTGGTCTGACCTAGAGCAAGAGATGAATTTGACTAAAAAAATCTGCTATTTAAGGTTAATGGTTAGTTCGTGAAATTTACTTGTCTAATATATATTGTTAAAACTTAAATTAATAAATCTAAAAATTTAATTAACATTTATATAATATAATACTCCCTTTGTCTCATTTTCTTTGCTCCATTAATTTGAGTTTTTTGACTAGTTTGACTTTAATTTATTTATATTATTGTTTGTTAGAAAAAAAATTTAAAAATATATTTAGAAACTATAGGTCTTGATTTTTCATTCATATATAAAGGTTTTTCATTTATATACTAAAAAGTTGACAATAAAAAATTATAAATTAATTACTGAAAAGTGAATGGTATAAAGAATTTGAGACAGAGAAAATATGTGATTGGTGAAACAATATTTAGGAAAGTAAAAATTAGAATGAAGATTTGTTAAAAGTATAACATGTGATACCATTTGGTGATAAACTAAATTGAAACACTTTTAATAGGTTAGGGATAAAAATAGAATGGTTGATAAGTTAAGGACTAAAATAGTATGATATTTAAAATTAAGAGACTGACAGAAAGTTAGATCATCTAGTATATTTATTATGAGCATTTATTGTTAATTAGAAGCCAACTTTCATATGTATATATAGAATATAGATGATTAGATGAATATGTATAACTGTTTCAATATCTGGCATTATTTCATAAAATTTCAATATCATTTTAGAAACGTCTAATGTCACAAAAATGTGAAATTACATATATACACCGAATATACTTAATTAAGAACGTTGTGGGAGTGTCAAAACCGTAAATATCTACTTAGAATTTGTGCATATCTCTTTCACAAAGTAATTCGATTTTACACGTTAAAAAGGCACCGATAGAGAAAAAAATTTTGGAACAAGAAAGCAGTTAATTAATATCTATTAATAGCCAGCTAAGAAGAGTATAAATAAAAGAAAGTGTCGGATGGAAATAAATAATCCTAAACCCTGCAGCCCGGGCCTTTTCTCCTAGTAATCACTATGGATTTAAGCAGCAGGAGGAATCATGGGAAGGGGTGTTTTTCCTGACTTTTTGGACACCTAGAAGAAAGACATGGAGTAGTCGAGAATACATTAATATAATACCAATCAGGAAACTGAGCCATAAACATGAAGTTGTTTGGGCCTAAGTACTACAATTAAATTTCCAAATTAAAGAGCAGATCGATCCCGCCGGATGCATGCCAAGTTCACCCTGCTGCAGCTGGTAGGTAAGCAATCCCAGACCAGACTGGCTTCCGACTGAAGAATTAAATTGTACCTTTTTAATGGGGCACCAACCATTCTAAGTGAAGCAGAAGCCATGCATATATAAATGGCCGCTTGTGGTTCAAATTAATTGTGTATCCATTACTACTTTTAATTGTCAGAGAAGCCACCATTGTCGTCTCGTCGTACGTCGTTGAAATTTCAAGCTTGGATGTTATGTTAATTTTCCAAATAATCCCATGCATGAACTTGAATAGTCTGCATGGAACTCCGTATACGTCTTTCCTTGTGTACCATGTGCATGCATGCATGATAGGATAAGAATATTCGTCTCAAATAATCATAGATATTTCTTGGCAAAACGACGATGGGTACTGTAGGAACAGCAATATCAATTTTTTTTTTTTATTTCTTTCCGTGTACAGACTTATTGCTTTCTTATTCTCAAATAGCTAGTATATATAGTAGGAGCAGCTTTTATTGACAAAATATATATCATTATTCATTAAGAGTCATCAAAGACTCGATCGTGGGTATATATATATATATATATATGGGAACGGGTAATTAGGTAGAGGTTGTAGTATATATTAGGGTATATAGTGGCTAACGACTTCATTAGTCTCCACAATCGACGAAATCATAATTTACAGTAAGAAAGCCCTGATTATATCCGTTGCGGTCGGTGTCAATCTGATTAAACACATTCACATCCAAATCCAACCCTCCATTGCTGCACTGATCCACAATCCTCACAGTTGTTTGAGCTCCCGTCCTCGTATTAGTCACCTAATTGATAATCATCGTAATCAATAAATTATTACTCATCGATCATTGGTTTTCACATGAACCTAATTTGATGCTTCATGTTTTTCCATCAACTATTGATATATATATATATATATAGTATGTTGATTATTTATTAGAAACAAACAATTGCACGATGGTTACACGTACTTACCCTTAAGCAACGGCCACAAGAAGCTTGGCCCTGAGGCCCAACAGGTCCACAGAAGGCCGTCCATCCATACCTCTGGCGCCAAGCGAGGGGCTGGTCGGCGTCCCAAGTGGCGCAGAAGACGCTTGCGGCCCTGAGATCCCAGTTGATGTTTTGAGGATTGTAGAGATTGTAAGTTGCTCTCACATTAGAGGCACTTTGGGCATAGCCACAAGCCACAATACAAGCCAACGTTAGTAACCAGATGCTCATCACCTTTCCCATTTTCATTTTGTTCCTTGGCCTTGGGGCACAAAGCTTGATCCGGTCTTCAATTTATATTCCTAACTTATCGCGTGTAATTATCCAATTGCCCTTGCCTCGGGTGATAAAACCCGTCTGAATATTCTTGTTAATTGATATATACTAATAGTCCATCCTTAATTTTCCCGAGCTAACACGGCTCCTAGAATGTTCTCATCTTTTGGTCTGACTTCGACATGACATGGCCCCCTTCAGTGTTTATCTAATAGCTAGAACCGTAAAACGTACGGTACCAAAATGAATGTGGTGAATATTTAAAATATATTCGTCAGCGGATGTAATTCCACAAATTTGTCAATTTAAGTGAGCAGAACCACCTGTAAATTAAGGATAGATCTGACCAAGTACTTGATTTCGTCCAAGTTTGATTGAGTATCTATGGTTCTAGAAGTCATCCATACACAAAGGCATTCTTAATTTTATTATATGGTCGCTTTCGAAATAGGTTCAAGCAACAAAAAGGTTAAAAAATATTATCATAATTATGGCCTGCATAAGAATATCGAAAAAAGTTCTAAATATGATCTCTCTAATAATATAGTGGACGATTTAATAAACATCAGGAAAAGCTATCGGTTGCTAATCTATCATATATATTACAAAGCAAAAACTAGAGGTAAGTTAATTAGTAACTGTTAAGTTAAATAATAGGCTAATTAAGAGCTACATCAAAATTTTAAATGAAAACTAGTTTTACCTCTCGATTTGTTAACTCAGTTTTGGCCACTCTACTAATATATTGTGCTGCCATTTTGAACATATTAATAAAATAAAAAAGTATTAATAAAATAACAAACATTAAGTTCATCTAAAGAAGCAAACATAGACTAACAAAAAAACAAATATCTACGAATAAAAAAATAAATAATCACTTATAAAAAAACAAATAACTAGTAATAAGAAACCACTACAATAATAATTAAAAAATAATGGAGGCTAGAGGCTGCGTGTTGTAACGATTCATATAATCATTATATAAATTCGTAAAAAAATGTAGAGACTTGATATAACAAAAAAAATATATGCTTTCAAGTTTCAGCTTTTATAATTTTGGAACAAAATAATATTCACACCTTACTAGGTAAAGGCTAGACTAAAAAATGCTACTACCAGAAATATAATAGAAACAAATCATGGTTACCAATATTTTGCCTTAGAAGACAATAAAAAATAATAAAAAATAGAAACCAAGAGAACAAATGGAGAGGTTTAGTGACTCGCATATTGTAGTGGATATTCTTTATAATAAATTTGAATAATAACAGTGCGACACATAACATATTATATGCTTCGAAACAATGCATATTCAGTTTGTTAATTAAAAACAATTCAATAAAAATTTTCATCTCGTATTAATACAAAATCTAATTTTTAATATTGATAAAAAATTTATATAGAAAAATTTACTCTCAAATTTAACAATTATTGACCAAATTACTTTATTAAACTATAAAGCTTGAAATAAATAATTGATGCTACAAATCTTAATAATTAATAATGAAATAATAATGATAGAAATAATGATTAAAATTTCATTTTAGAAAAACAACAATAAAAAAATCAATAAAAAATTAGGATCAAGACAAAAAAAATGAAAAAAATTTAGGCATTAAGGATTTAAAAATTGACTTAATGAAGATAAAAAATTGTTTAACTAATAAATAAATAAATTATGATCACCAATGTCTTACTTTAGAAGATAGTACATAAAAAACAACAAAAAGAAAAACATGGGGGCCAAGAGAACAAATAGAAGATTTAATTAAATAGTTATAAAATTCAGGGACTAAAATGTAACATAAACGTAACTTAGGTCTAAAAAAAAAAAATTATAAAATTAGGAATTGAAATCACATTTTAACTGAGAAAAATTTGAGACAAACAAAAACAGTGAAAATTGCAACCTAGGCCCTGATAAAGGCAATTACCTTACGAAATCAGAAAAAACTTTTAAAAAAAAAGTTAATCGTATGCTAAAAAAAGCATTAAAAAAAAGTCTAAAGCAAAAAGAAAAACCGCGAGACCATGGCTCAAAACCAACTGGGTTCAACTAGCCCAAAACCAAGTTACTGTTCATCCAACAGTAACAATTTTGATATTTAGAATATAGTGTAATAAGAAATATAGGTTTTTGACATTTGACAACATATACCCTGTTTCATATGGTTTTATTTTATTTAGTTTCTTCTTTTACTGTTAATTTTTTTATGTATCAGTACTTTAGATCTAGTTTTTTTATTCAACACGTATGAACATAATTGATGATCACCTCCTTTGATACTTCATTATATAGGTGCATGTATTGCTTGTGAGTCTTTCTTTTTATCTTAATTTTCAGCAGTAAGATTGAGCTTAAATCTTAAAATATGTTAATTATAATTGCCCAAAGCTTTTGATTAATTATATAACCACAAAAGTTACATAGTATATATATAATCTTCACATATTGTACATAAATTTAGAATATAGTAAAATTTACAGTATTTATACATTATACATTATGCATATTTGTCTTTTTTTCTTTATAAAAGACATTTTATTCCAATTATAAGTGGGTCAAACAACATCTTATAAACCAACAACAGTATAAAACTCTAAGGGATAACAAGAATATAAAATTGGCCACGAGAAGGCTATTTGTTCATGTGACATCATATGAATAAGAGAAAATCGGATCAAGTCGAACCTTTTATGTAAGCCAAAATATATCTAACATACAGAACTTACAAATAACTGGAATAAAGTCCAAACCAAGTCAACAATAATCAAGCAATATCAAAACCAACAAGATATCAGAGGCTTGAACAAAACTATATATAAAAGTAAAAGATTACCTATAAAACCTAAAAAAGTAAAGGCTGACTTTAATTTATGCAATTGCCTTCATATCTATTACCAAGCATCAGGACACCCCAATAAATGAGATTCTAGTGAATTCAAGAGACGTAAATTCATTATTTCTTACTCTCAATTGAAGATATATCTTATAAGAGTCTCGAACCATTCTTGAATGCTAAAACTTGAAGGAGATTGCATCCATCATAAAATCTATTAGGTACCATCGGATAAGGTCAATCAAGCAATAAAAAATTGAAAGAAAACTAACCAGATCCGGATCGAGGTCTAGATCTAGCCAAAAATGAAAAAAAATGATGGGAGGAAAGGCAAAAAAAAATAGATTTTTATCCAAATCTAACTGAAAAACGGTAGAGAAAGATAGGGGAAGCAACAAAAGAGAATAGATTAGACGAAAGAATGTTATTTATGTTCTATTCAATCACTGTTTTTATTAATTAAATTATGATTATATAACAATATAAACAATAACTGATATCTTTCTTATGTAATTATAAACTTCCTAATAATATAATGGATGATTTTGTGCTAAACATTAAGAAAACCTATCATTTGCTAATATAATAGGCAATTCATTTCATTGGTTTCCAATTAATCCAACCCTATTATTTGGCTTATGGATGTTCATGAGAATCGTGATTTGATCTCTTATCACTTCCAGAATTCCTTCACCTCCACTACACCTTCAAACTCAAAATTGTAAAAGAGGTATTGCTCTTAGATGCCTCGTAAGCTCTTTCAAGCACAATTAGATTCTTTAATGCCCCTTTTGTTCTAAAAGAGGTTAAAAAAAATAATCTTTCAAATTGGGAATTTCAAATCACCTAGTCCAAAAAGACTCGCTGCTACTTTTTCAAACAATTATGGGGAGCAGTAGGACAATTTGTTACCACTGCGTTGTTTTCCTTTCTTCAAGATGGGAAAATGCTCAAAGAATTGAATTGAACATTCATTACTCTTATTCAAAAAAAAACTAGCATCCTTAATCCATTCATGATTTTCCGTCTCATTAGTTTATGCAATGTCCTCTACAAGGTAATATCAAAAGGTTTAGTCAATAAAATTCAACCAATCATTCATTCTAAAATGCATTTATTCCTAGCAGGTCCATTCAAGATAATGTAATTATTGCACAAGAGTTATTTCAAGCCATTTTAACCAAAAAAGGTTAAAAAAATAATCTTTCAAATTGGGAATTTCAAATCACCTAGTCCAAAAAGACTCGCTGCTACTTTTTCAAACAATTATGGGGAACAGTAGGACAATTTGTTACCACTGCGTTGTTTTCCTTTCTTCAAGATGGGTAAATGCTCAAAGAATTGAATTGAACATTCATTACTCTTATTAAAAAAAAACTAGCATCCTTAATCCATTCATGATTTTCCGTCTCATTAGTTTATGCAATGTCCTCTACAAGGTAATATCAAAAGGTTTAGTCAATAAAATTCGACCAATCATTCATTCTCTAGTATTAGAGCACTAAAATGCATTTATTCCTAACAGGTCCATTCAAGATAATGTAATTATTGCACAAGAGTTATTTTAAGCCATTTTAACCACACAAAAAAGACTGGTCCTTGTGCTTATAAAGCTGCATTAAAATTATATATGGAAAGGGCATATGATAAGATGGACTGGGGTCTTATTTAGACAGTTATTTTACAAGTTGAATTCTTCGATCATTAGGTCAACATGTTTATGCAATGTATATTAGCTGTCCCTTATTCAGTTCTCATTTATGGGTGCATGACCCCATGGTTTCTCCCCATTTATGATATTAAAATAAGAGGACATTCTTTCACCGTATATCTTTATTATATGCGCTGAAACCTCATCTTATCATCTATCAAATATGCAAGCTATAGGCCAACTTACAAGATTAAAAGACAACATATCTTAGCCACACATTAATAATTTATTTTTTACAGATGACTGCCTCCTATTCTTTCAACCTTCAATCAAGCCAACCATGTCCCTTAAGAATGCATTGGAGATGTACACGCAAGCTTCTAGCCAAAGTGGTTCATGTCCAAAAATCTGACTGGGTTTTTAGTAAGAAATTCTAACATGGTCTATTCACATGTTCCAGCAAATGATATCGTTCCAATACTATAAGAGGCTTATAAAGTACTTGGGCATTCCTTTCAATCTGGACTACTCAAAGACTAAATCCTTTGATTTTTTATGAGATAAGGTTGAATCTTAGTTATCATCTAGAAAATGGAAAATGCTCAATCCTGCTAGTCATCTTACTCTTATCCAATCCACTGTCTTCTCATTGCCCATCTATCGTATGTCAAAGCTAAAGATTTTGGTGACTTTATCTAACCATATTTCAAAGACAAATGTATGATTTTGGTAGAGTAAGGATAAAAAAAATGTTTACCCTTTTGAGACCGCTTCACCTTAAGACTCCCAAAAGGTATAAAAGGCTTGGGTATTCTAGATGTGAGACTTTTTTATCAGGTGTTGTTAATGAATACATTTTGGCAAATTGCTATATATGAAAATTCACTTGTACACATAGTTCTTGCTGCAAAATATGTAGCAAATAAGTCCTTATGGCAAGCTAGGAAAGGCTCATCTCTTACAGCTGAATTAAGAGCAATTTATGAATGCCTCAAGTAGGTGATGCAAACAGTTGAAACAAATATCACTTTTCTTACAGACTGCGTGGATGTTTTTTTGTAGGTTTCAGGATCAAGACTAGCCAAACCTAAACATGCTACATTGGTAGCAGATATCAAGTTTCTCATTAGCAAGATTTTGACTTGTGGTGGTCTTGTAGTGTATAGATTTGTTATTCAAGCAGCTCTACATCTTATCTGTAGTAGCTCATATTTCTTTTTTTTTTGTTCATTCTGAGTATTAAAAAGAACCATTATTCACCTCAGCATGTGTGTGTCAAAATATTAAAATAAAAAAGACTTAAAATTGATATTATTTACAAGGTAATGTCATTGATTCAATATAAAAATTACTTTTCATCTCTCGGCACACTCTCCTCCATCCCTCCATGTTTCTTTTCACTTCCCGTGAAGCACTTGTTGCAAAATTCTCACCGATTGGAACACTTAAGTTAAAAAGAAAAATCAGAATAACAAAAAATAATGAAGGGACCTAGGGTGGAAGGATCCGAAAGAAATAAAAAAATTTATGAAAACAGGAATATATATATATATATATATATATATATATAGGGGGAGAACGTATATGGGGGAAAAAAAAAAGAGTTCAAAAATACAAGAGGAGAAAATTAACCCATATGTATACCATTGTGGAAAACAAATAGTGTTTAGTTTTCTACTCTTAACTCGTCGTGGTTCTTTTTTAGTAAAGAAAATAAGCAATGATTGAAAATCAATACCAAATTTAGGATTTTCTTCTCAAAAGGAGTAAGTTTAGTGAGTTATAATTTAGTATTCTCTTGTATATTATGTCAAAGATATTCATGTAAATTCAAAAAGAAATAAAAATATTTTGGGAAAAATTTTGATAGGTTTTCGATATCAGAAGAAGTAATTATGATTGAAATTATTTAGATGATTTGGGGACAAGTTTGGTGACGTTTTGGCTGATTAACTGTGAAGTTCGGAAAGTTACAGGAGGATTTCGGGGGAAAAAAGGAAGAATTCGTGTCCTGGGCAAGAATCCGGTGAACCATAATGTTGATACCTAGAGCTTTGGAACGTGTGCATCCACATCCTTGAATTTAAAAACGTTTCAGTTTCATCACTGAGAGTTAAGACTTGTACAAATAATCGGATAAATAACAACATCAGTTATTGGGGCTTTTAGCACTAGTTAAGCAAGTTCTTAGGTTTCATAAATGTTCATTTAAGCCACTGACTGAGAATAATTTTAGGTTATTCTTTATATTTATTTGGTTTTGACATAGGCTTTTATATAATTATTTTAGGTGACTAAACCTTTGTTTTGGGAGTTGAAAAGTTGTCATTTGAGGTAAGTGGTCGTCCACCATTCAAAGCTTAAATTATTATTTTGCTATCCACTTTATTGATTTTAAATTATTGAATTATATTGAATTCTAGTTCTATGAAGTATTGGTTTCAAAGTATGAATAATTTGATATTTTGACTTCTTCTATTGATTTCACCTTTATTATTTAAAATTTTATTCTAAATTTTTGTGGTTTAGATATATTGGAAATAATTGAATGTGCATTATCTTTGTTTCAAAGTATGTAAAATGTGTTTTAATAATTATAGGATCAAGCATATTTTACTACTGTTATTACACCATATGATTTTCTGATTTTTATGGACCTTTGGATTCTAGAAATTCATGAATATGAATATGAATATATATGTTTTCACTATATTTTAGTTTCTGTTGATTCTGTGCCCGACTACTGGGAAAGTTTAGTTTTAGACCCTCCACGTAAGGTATTCTGTTTAGTTATGTTTCGTAGTGCAATGTTTATGACTTGTCCTTCTTAGCACTCTATCAATAACAATTCTTAGTCAGTTTATGACGTACTATAATGATTAAGTATAGTTATTATGATATGACATACTACAGCGGTAAGTGTAGTCATTATGATATGACGTAGTAAGACGGTTAAATATAATTATTCTGACATGATGTACTGCAGTGGTTAACTGTAGTCATAGTAATCGCCCCACTTACTATACTAAGAAATATTATGTTTTATTGTTTGTTTTAAATTACTCTGTTTTGGCTAATGATTTCATGTATGAATTTTACATTTGCTTTCTCAAGTTTTATGATAAATTTAATTGTAATTGTTTGTAGCACTTATGTGACTTTTTATTTTTATGAGTATGTCTTTCCTACAAATAAATATTATGAGATATTTATATGTTTATTATTTTTCTAATTAATATTGGATTTATAATATTTTGAATAAGATTTTTTTTTGTTTGATCTCTATGTTATATAGATTGTACAAATTGTTTTCATGTTTTATAAATAATGAACATCCTGCCGTTTACTAGACATTTGTACTTATTTCCTTTTTTCCCGCTAACGCAGATAGCAAGTAATACAAGGTTAACTAGTTGGGAATTGACTACAAGAGCTTAAGATTTGAGATAGTATTAAAGTGAGATGTAATTGACACTCTTATGTTAGAGATATTTTGTATTAGATTTTAAGTTGTAGTTGCTCAACCACTTGATTTCAAACGCCAAGTAATAAGTTTGGATTATAAGTTATGATCATTTGGATTTATTTGGAATATTTGTAGCCTTGCATGTTTGAGAAAAATTTTATTTTTTTGAGTGCGTGACGTGTAATCATCCTGAAACTCATATAGTGGGTTTTAAGGCATGGCAGGAAGCAAATCATGAGCGAGAAAAGGTGGAGTCTAAACAAAGGAAAACAAGAACATATCTGAATTCATTTTAATTTAAGTCAATTTAGTCCTAAATGAAATTGGTTTCAGGTAGAAATGATGTAAAAATAAAAATAAGCCATTTTTTAGTTAAGTTAACTTAAATTAAAAATAAATTGACTCTAAAAAGGAAAACAGTGGCATGAAATTGTAAATTAGTCTATCTCCGGCCCCCTTTTCTTTTCCCAGCCTAGTACTTTCAGTTGACAAAGCCGAAACCATTGACTGATTAATTAAATTAAGGGAGACTTACAGTTACCCTTTAAGGTATGCTCTAACCTACAATTTGTCCTACCTATTTTTAAAATCTTACACTTTATCCATATATTTTCTCACTGTCTAATAACAATTTCAATCTCTCTAATATTTTTTTATCATTAATAAATATTTTAAATTATCATTTTTTCTTTCTATAAATACACATCAGTATCTTTTAAAGGTCGGTTAGTTGTGAAAAAAGATAAAAAATTTTTAAAATTTCTGAAACATAATTATTAGCCAGTTTAAATTTAAAGTTTTAGAAATTGTTGTTGAACTCTATAAAGGAAATATAAGGTGAAGTGTAAGTTTTTCTAAAAATAGAAAAGGTAAAGTGCACGTTAAACTAAATCATAGTGGAGATTTGTGTAATTTTTCCTTCAATTAATTGGTAACAAACTGCCCCCGACATCAGGGAAACAAATAACAATCACAACTCCTTCGCCTGATAATGAAGTAATCTAATTACTTTAAAGAATAAATTATACATGTCTAGTACATATGAATACAGCCAAGGGAGAATAGCTGGGAATTTGAGAATATGAACATTTTGAATAACATTCAAGGATTTGCACCATGACAAAATAAATTGCCGCAACTTATGAGTAAGGAGCTGACCACTGCAAACGGAGTACAAATAGAGATGTTCAAAGGGCTGACCGGGCCCCCACCGGGCTGGTTGCAGGTTTGGGCCTAGGCCGTGCTTTATTTTTCTTTTTTAAAAAAATTATTTAATTAATTTTATATTATCTTTTTTTTTTTTAAGGAAACATTATAACTAAACTAGATTTTATTAATTAAAAAAATCAAATAGCACTTAAAAAAAATTGAAATAAACTCTTTATTTATAGGAGGTGTTGGACAAAAATGACCTCAAAAATTAATTATTACTAGTTGTTTGTTAGAGTGGACAAAATTATAATTTAAGGCTAAAAGGTAAGTTAGAGCCGTTGGAAGCCTTAAAATGTCATTTGCCCATTGTTTAACGAATTGAAGAATAAATGTTGAGAGTCACCTACCAAACCTGGCCTGACTTGGCCCTGAGCACACTTGACAGTGACACCTTCTTGGCCTCCCGGCCCAGAACCAGCCTACCTCTAAGTAAAAATGTCCGTCCTACGCGCCGCCCAAAATTGCTGTTACATATTTTGTTTTACGTATTTTTAAAATTTTTAAAACATCTTATATTTAATAAATTATTTTAATATTGTAAGATTGAAAATATTATTATAATATTTACTTTTTCCAATCCTTTTAATTTACTCATAAAAAATTAAAAAACAAAAGTGCTCTTGCAAGGCACTTGTCCATGGTGGATTATTCATCATCTAGGCAAGATGAATGCTATTACAAAGCAATTGTCCATGGTGGGTTATTCTAGCTAGGCATATGGGTATGGTACCATGGAACAAATTATTATTGCTCTTGCTCTCGACACTTAGCAGTTGACGAAAGCATAGTTGACCGTAAGATAGCCTCGGTTATATCCGCTCCTGTCCGTGTCGATCTGATTAAACACGTTCACATCCAAATCCAGACCTCCATTGCTGCACTGGTCCACAATTCTCACAGTTGCTTGAGCTCCCGTTCTTGTATTAGTCACCTGCAATTGTAGTTGAATTTTAAATCTTAATTCCAGAATAATTGAATTACTACTGTATATAAAGATCATGCAAGAAACTAATGATGAAAAACCGACTAGCTAGTTGGCTCACCCTCAAGCAGCGGCCGCAAGAGGCTTGGCCTCGAGGCCCAACAGGTCCACAGAAGGCAGTCCATCCATACCTCTGGCGCCATGCCAGGGGCCTGTTGGCGTCCCAAGTGGCGCAGTAAACACTGGCTCTATTTAAGTCCCAGTTGATGTTCTGAGGATTGTACAGATTATAAGTGGCTCTCACATTAGACGCACTTTGCGCAGAAGCACCTGCCAAAGCGCAGGCCAACAATAGAACGCAGATGCTCACGACTTTTCCCATTTTCATTTTCTGGGTTTCTACTTCTGGTTTGGTCTCCAATTTATAGGCAGGCGGGGCATTGATTGTGGAATTACTGAATCACCCCTCCTTTTGATCGCCAAAGTTCAAAACGAGGAAAACGACAAAACCCCCACCTGGAGATTTAGCCTGACTTATACCGGGCCCTTTATTCGTTAAAACCCACAATTTGCCCCCAAGTCGTGTGCTCCATTATTTAATCTCTTTTAAGAAATTTATAATTATCTCTTTAGGTATGTTCTAACCTATAGTTTATCCATTCCATTTTTATAAATTTACACTTCACTCATCTATCTTTTATACTATTTGATAGCAATATTTAACAAAAGAAATATGATTTGTTTTGCCAAGAAGCTTAATAAACTTAAGAAAGGTTATTTACATATGAAAATTATTTATCTTATTTTATTACTAAATCAATTATATTCATTTGCAAGAAATATGAAAAATATAAATTTAGGAAATATAAATATATAAATTAAAAGTGTCTACTAGATTAATTCTGGCCTTTATTTAATAATAATAATAATAATAATAATAAGCAAAAGAAGAAGATCAACTAACCATATACATGCATGTCCTTATGATGGCTAAAGTACAAGACCAGGAAAACTACAAAAACCCCACTAGGAGATTTAGCCTGACCTATACTGGACCCCTTATTCGGATCATCCTCAGCCATATAAACCTTTTCAATCACTAATCCTAATGTATGTAATTCTAACTCTGCACCCTCACGCTCTTCCTTGCTTTCTGCTCAAAGAAAATTTGACTTAATCATCGGAAGGTCTCCCTCAAGATACCACCACAGGGTTCTAACGCTGCCTTTGTACGCAGGCTTTATCTCTAAGGTCCACTACACCTCCAAACTAATGATCCCATAAACCATTAGAAAGAAACCAAGCCAAAAGATACGTATGATTTCTTTGGGGTAAAGTACCAAAAAACACACCATGGTTATAGGCCTAGACCAATTTGGTTACTGTAGTTCTAAGTGGTTCAAATTACATTACTAAAATCATAATTTAGGCCCAAATTGACTATTAATGTTACGGTTTTGTACCAAATATGCCACTAGGCGTTAAAAACCTAACAGTAAATATGGGAAGCTATTGGTTTTGAAAATTTTGAGTGTTTATGTAACTTTTAACAAACTGCATGAATTGTATATAATTTACCTTTTTACTTTTTTTTTTTTTTGTAGCAACCACCTCTATCCTTTACTGGATTTGTCACCAGCCCCTTCAAAAATAATATTCAAATTAGTCATCAAATTTTTATACTACAAATAACCCGAACCTCGATAAAATAAATTTCATTCATCCAATATTGATGTATTTTGATCATTTGCTTCCTGATATTTTTTATTTGCAAATAAAGAAATCCAATGCTACCTCCTCCGGCATCACTTTCATCACCAATGGCAGATCGAACGATAACCAATGCAATGATTGACACGCAAAATAAATGAAAATTGTGAATTATACAAAATTTCTAAAGTTTTAAAAGTTATATTAGCAGCCAAAATTTGAAACTAACAACTTTCTACTTTTACTGTTAATTTTTAATTCTCAATGGTATACTTGGTACCAAACTGTAATATTAGTAATTAATTTAAACCCAAACTATGATTTTAATGATATAATTAGAACCATTCAAAATTATAGTAACTAAATTGGTCCAAACTCATAACTACGGTATTTTTTTAGTACTTTTGCCTTTACTTATTAAAATTTTAACATAATCGATCTTAAAAATTAATAAAAATATTTACTTAATTCTTTTCCTAGTCGGTATAAAGAAAATTGAATTCGAACTGAAATTATTCGATAAAAAAGCCCGATGGTTTTCACCGATGCTAATGGTAATCCATAGTTGATTAGTATTGATGTAGTCCTGTTTTACCACTTTGTCTTGGTGTACTCATATAGTCAGTCTTCCACGCTGCCTGACAAAAGTTGTTTTGTCAATTCCTGCCAGCAGACGCATCCTTGGGGTAGGGGTAATGTACCAGCAGTAAAAAATACAATCGAGTCCCCTGTTGCGACTATTCTATCACTCCCTACCTGTCCATTCATCATTTTTTTTATTTGGTAATCCGTGCATCCAATTTTGACGAGAAGATACTTGGGGGAAAGAATGATTCGTGGGGGAGTTCGTTTCAATTTCAGGCCGGGTCAGATTTTTTTCGGATTTGGGTTATTATTTGAAGGTAGTCACATTTTTTTGAAGTATTTATGAAGTGCGCCATCCTATTTTTCAGGGGTTTTCCCCCGTCGACGCCCACATGACAACTTTCACCTGGCACACAAAGATGGCATCGGAGCAACAATCTTCACGCTAACACGATCCTAACCATCTACAGCTAGAAATTGGAGCATGCTGTCAAGGATGGAGACAGATAAGTAGATTCGGCGGTTCTGGTTGGACAAAGGACGAGCTCGCTATGTGGGGAGGTGCATCGTTGATGGTAGATGAACACGACGAGACAAAGCAACTCGTTTGTTTTATCCTGTCTATAGACGGTGCTCCAACGGTGGTTGACTAAGTTGTAACAAAAGCACAAAGCTTGAAATTAAGGGGTTTATGTCTCGGTTGACCGACGCACAAAGGTAAGGGCTTTGAGGGACTAGATTCGGTGCTATGGGTGGAGGATGCAATGGTCAAGCAATTGGCGGAATCCTTGAGACAACGAAGGCAAGCATGGACATGAACCAAGTGAGCGGCTGGCAAAAAAGGCAGGCAACTTTTTGTTGGCTATGTATTAATGGACAATGGCATTACTTGTAATTTTAACAAACTCTAGCTCCAATTGCACATATTACTTTGACCCCTCTCTTTTGACCGGATGCCCATTTTGACCAATTAAATTGATTAATGCAAGCCAAACTCCCCCTTAATTTACTTTTAAGAAGTCCTTCATTTTTTTTTTGTTAGAAATATTTATTGTAGTTTTATTGGATTAAGTCTCAAATTTATCACTCTAAATAAGTTAAAGATCCAATTTTATCATCAAACTTTCAAGTGTATAAAATTTGGTATTGAGTTCTATCATTAAAACTAAATTTACCATTAACATTACAAAAAATTGTAAAGTTATTACTCGTCCATCAAGTGATTATCAAATGAGAGTGGAAAATAACAGTATTAGTCTTTGGCTCTTCATGTTTCTTCTATTAGTGTCCTAATTTTGCCCATCTAGTGATCATGTCATCTTTTTCAAAATACAATGGCATGTCGCGTGACTAATGAACCGCTAGTAACTCGACCCACCCTATCCTCAATGTCACTCTCTCTTGTTTCCTCAATAAATTGAAGAAGAAAGGGCATCCCGCCTTCTACAAGCATTAACAAGAGTTAGGCCTCCCCATAAGGTGTGGTTGAGGACCACATTAGCACCTGGGGCAAACCTTTGATGGCCAGTTAGATCCATGAAATCTGATTTGGAGGACTTATTGTGCCCTCCATTTATTATCTTCTTGAACAGTGTTAAAAAAATGAAGTTGGAAACCTAATTTGATTCGAATTGATGAACTAAAACCGACTAATTAGCTCGTGATTGGGAGGTGATTGTAAATTTACATCAAGTATGATCCTTAGAGCAATAGCCTTTATAGTGTCTCACAATCAAGAAAACCGAAGAACAAAAAACTTAAAGCTTCTATATCAAATGGGGAATGGATCTGTGAAATGATAGTAATGTTAAAAAATAAAATGAAAAAGAATTGTACTACTTTTCTATGGAAGAATGATTAGAATCAACTATTAATCGGTTGAAACAACAAGTCATCAGAAAGTGGTCTCTAAAATGGGTACAATTGACCAAAGAGTGAAGGCTAGGGTAAGCAAATGATGAAGATTGCATGATCACTGTATGAGCAAAGTTAGGGCCTTAGTAGAAGAAACATGAAGAGCCAATAACAAAAATTGTCATTTCCCCCCTTAATTTGACCGTTAGTTAATGGATGAGCAGCAAATCTATAACTTTTTGTAACATCGGTGTAAATTTGATTTCAAAGGTAAGTTAAATAGCATATTTGGTAACTTGAAAGTTTAAATGTGAAATTAGTCTTTTGGCTAATTTAGAGTGATAAATTTGGTACTTCAATAAAGTTTTAATTTGTTTATTTCGTTCAAATGTAATATTGTAAACAAGGAACATGACTTTCTCTCTTCTGATTTGTTCCCTAAAAAAAATATTGATAAAGCTAGTTATTGGATGAAGTTCATTGCGTGTATTGTAATTTATTTTCTTGTCCTAAATAGGTACCAAATATTTAAATTTGTCCTATCAAACTATATTTATAAACTCATATAGCGCATTGCAATTGGCAGTTTCTATCAATTTTACCATTAACTTATACCGATGTAACATTAAATAACACTAAAATAAATTTAAAATAACAATTTTGGTCCTTAAAGTTTTCCAATCACTAATCCTAAGCCTTAAACTTTTATTCAAATCAATTTCGCTCCCCAATCAAACTATCTTCCTACCAAACCCTAAATCCTCTCAACTGTCGCCGCTCCTGCCTTCCCACCAAACCCACTATCTTCACGATCCCGCTTCAATAACTATCCGGTGGATTGCGATGATGTGAGACAACTACGGCGGAGACACCACTGTAGAACCTGAGAGTCCCCTTATCTTGGAAGGTCTTGATGACACCACTATAGTGCCCTCCTTATGCAGCTTTGTCTTGAAAATGCCATAAGTCAAGAGGATGTATGCACAAGTGAAGGCACTGGCGATTCCCCCGGCGACTGTGCTGACCAAAGCTTGCTCGAAGGTGGCTGTTTATCGAAATGGGTCTAAGCCTGCCAGGCGACTTGGGTTTGAACTGGAGCCATTTGGATTCATGGGCTGGGGGAGGGCGAAGAAGTAGGCGAATTCATTGGAAGGAGGGGAAAAACTCGGAAGCATAGAGATCAAACTCATCCATGAAACAGAGAGAGACAGAGAGAGAGATGGATCGGGTGGCAGAGAGAACAGGCTCTGTTTCCCGTCGGCACCGCCGATATTTTTCTTAGGCAAAATCCTACCTGATAGGCTGCAGAGGTCAAGAGCCGTCCGAGTCAGAACTCCTCGTCCGTTCGATCTTGCCTGAACTCCTAGTCTATTTTCGATCGATCACTGTCCGAATCTTGCAGGCCTTTTAGAACCGGCGAAATCAATGGAGGACATGATATATGAATTTAAGTAGTTCGAGATTATAAATCTAAAGATTAGGTACCCATTTTAGATAGAAAAATAAGTTAGGGTACCGTAATTGACTTTATCCATTAGTCATTAGAGGAAGAAGTTGTAAGAGCACCAACTAGCAAGTCATTAGTCGTTGCGTCTAGATCTTGGACTCTAGGGACGCGATGAATCGTTCGTCGTGTCGTGGTTGGTACGTTTAACAAGAAAGCCGAAGCACACCTCGCAGCAGCCTCTGCCTGGCCAATGGTCAAGCGATCTTTGAGAAGATCATATTCTCGATGCGACTTCTATAATTAACTTTTCTCCATCAGATATCAATTCTATACACTGTTCACTTTCTTTTCTGGCTTCTGGCTGCCGCTTCTGCTTTTTCATGCCACAAAAACTTAAAAATACTTTTTTTTCCCACAAAAACTACTTGATTTACTTCGTCATGCTTCTCCCACATTTTTTTTCTGTAATCAGAATAAAATCTTCCCCTACATTCATGAGCATAACGCCAATTCATTTTTTATCCTTTTTTTAGTTTCTTGTTTCTTTAAAATTAATAATTTCGAAAGTGCGATGTACTTAATAATAGAGGTATTATGAACCCTCGGTGAGTTTCCTAGATGCTGACGCGGATTACATTTTCGGACACCTTTGGGTTACATTTTCAGTAGCTGTGAAATTGTTACACATAATTCAAATACTTGTTACAAATATGTTTGACATAAAATCAGTTACGTTAATTTTTAGGGTTAATATTACTTGTCATCCATAAACTATTCTTATTTAGCTTAATAGTTCTGAAATTTTTAATTGCTACATCTATCATCCTCAAATTATTTAATTACCTTTATTGTCCTATTATTTTACCAACCATTAAAAAGTGATGGAAATGGTGGAAAAATGTATAGTCAACACTAAAAGTTATAAAACATTTTATCTAAGTTATAAATCTTTACAATTTTCTACTCTAGTCATAAAACTATGAAAATGTGTATATTATCTTCAATTTCTCTCTTGATTTCATATAATATAGTCAACACTAAAAGTTATAAAACATTTTATCTAAGTTATAAATCTTTACAATTTTCTACTATAGTCATAAAACTATGAAAATGTGTATATTATCTTCAATTTCTCTCTTGATTTCATATAATTAAGTGTGAGTTTCTTGACTTTGCTTTAATAAAAATTTTATAATTGAATTTTAAATTATTTATTCCAGTTTCTTTTATTTTTTTTCTTTTGCTTCAGTTTTTAAGTCTTTTTTTATTTTATTCTTTTAATTTATTTTTTGTTGTCGCCTCATTCATATCACTTCTTTTTCTTTTATTTTTTCCTTTTGTTGATCTTTTATTTCCTTCAAATTTTCTATTATTTTTTACGTTCCTTTTGTTAATGTTTTTCATTCTTTCACCTTTTCTTTTTCATTTTCTAAAGGTCATTACTTCTTTTACTTACCCTTTTTTCTTTACAAATAACCTTTCACAATGCAACATGTTTCATTGAATCTTATTCATGTTCATTTAATTTTAGGGCTTAGACTAATTTAAAAAAATCTTTACTCATTTCTTCTTACTCTTCTGGATTTATTGTATAATTTATGAAAGAACTTAGGAAATATAATTTCTTTTTTCTCCTATTTGAATTTAACATATAATTCATGAAGGAAATTGGGAAATTTAACTTATTTTTTCTCCCTTTTCATTGTTTACAAATAGAAATGAAAGGATGAAATTGAAAAACAATATGCAGAAAAAGACAATTAAATTTCATTGCAATTCTGATCAACAACATGGCAGAGGGGATCGGGAGAGAATTTCTTTTACTTTTTAATAAACATGAAGTTGAAATTATAACAAACTCAAACATAAATTAGACCTATACATAAATATGGGGGAGGGGGAGAGAAAAATAGAAGGATAAAGAAGAGCAATCTTAACAATATCTTGAATGAATGAAAAAATGGTATGTGAATTCCTTAAGTTGCTTTACGAATTATAGGTTAAATTTAAATATGAGAAAAAAGAAGTTAAAATTTTCAAGTTCCTTTATAAATTATACACTAAATCCAAAAGAGTAAGATGGAATAAGAAAGGATTTTTTAAAAAATTAGTCTATGTCCTAAAATTAAATGAACATCAATAAGATTCAAGAAAATATGTTTCATTGTGAAAGGTTATTTATAGAAAAAAAAAAGAGTAAGCAGTAGACAAAATAACAAAAAACATTTACAAAAGGAATGTAGAAAAATAATGGAAAATTTGAAGGAAATAAAGGATCAATGAAATAAAAAATTAAAAAAAGAGTGGGAAGGATGGGGCAGTGATGAAAAATAAACAAGAAGAATAAAAGAAAAAAAAATTCTATCAAAAGAAAAAGACTTAAAAATCAAAATAAAAGAAAGAAAAAAAATTAAAGAAAATGGAATGAATATTTAATTAAAATTCAATTATAAAAAAATTTATTAAAGAAAAGTCAACAAATTCATGCTTAGTTAGAAGAAACCAAGAGAGAAATTAAAGAGAGTAAACATTTTTATAGTTTTATGATTAAATTAGAAAATTGTAAAGTTTTATAACTTAAATAATTTTTTTTCCCTAAATTTTAGTGTCAATCGTACATTTTTCTCATCATTTTCATCACTTTTTAACGACTAATATAATAAAGGAATGATAAATATAATAATTAAATAATTTAAGGATAATAAATATAACAATTAATAGTTTAAGATCCATCCGTGATATTAACCCTAATTTTTAGAAGAGAGTAGTCTCTTTTTTACATTTTATTAAAGAGTAGACAGAAAAAGTAACTCCCATTTTACTGCCAAAATACTGTCGTACTCGGGCAGTTCTTTCGGCATCTTCCCCAGCGTCAGGTCTTGAACAGTTCACTTGTTTTCCCTCACGGTTAAATTTGAGGATAAGATCGAGAAGCATCATATCAAAATTAGAGAGGGAGAGAGAGAGAGTACTAGCCAATGGTCACTTCCTCGGGCATCCTCTCGAGGGGCAAACGTGTTTGCTAACATAAATACACTTATCGTTACTAATTTTGTAAAATAATATTAAAATATTCTTTTAAAATAACATACATTAAATATAATTTTTTAACCTTTTTAAATGTATACTATTTTTTTTATCATCATAATTCAACTAAAATAAATAAAACATATATAGAAGCCAGTGTTTTTTTATATGAAAACACATGACAAACAGAATATAACACAACGGCAAAAAACCTAAAATATTGTTCTATGACACAAAACGACAAATGATGGAGCTGTGAGTTTTTTATGTATATTTTTATGTATCTGAGACATGAAAAAATAGTTATAACAATTTTTAAATCTAAATTATTTTAACATCATTTATTAATTAATTTCTTCACCAATAAAAAATAAAATCAATGTTTTATATTAATGTATGTATATTAAGTATTTTTTATGATTTTATATTGTATGTATGATAGTTTGATAAGAAATTACCTCAATTTTATATCATCGTATATACCATAGTAAACTGAACAAAATACACAAAAATACATTAATATGCAATATACAGCACAAAAACCCATATAAAGGAAGGTAAGAGGAAGGAAGAGAACAAACCAGTGGTCACTTCTCTCTATTCCATTTATTTTTTCTCCTTTGTTCTTTGTGAATCTAGTAAGACATGAATACCAATCTAGGCTTGTCAGGTTAATTTTTCACCAATAATTTATTCAATTATTTTCAATTATTTTCACTGTTCTTTCTCCTTCATAAAATTCCTTCACCACCCTCTATATGAGCATCACTTGATTCATCTAACGTTTTACGTGACAAATTTGAGTGACCCATTTTCAAAATTAGTAGGTATGAGAAGATCGAGTGGGATGCAAAAAGTAGTTGAGATTTAGATGATTAGATATTTATAAATAATAAATTGAGATGATCTTTTTTTTTGTTTATTTATCTTGTCCTTTATTTAGTTTTTTTTTTTCAATTACCTATGAGTTATCCAAATTATCCTAATTTACTTGGAATGTTTTAGTTCTATTTGATTCTTTTTCTTTCATTCAATATCACAGGATGCATAGCATTTTATTACTCAGTTTATATGTCATTGTTATTCTTTAGTAATTTATACAATTGGTTTATAAGATATCATTTTACTCATCGGTAATAAAGATGAATTACCCTTCGATAAAATAAAAAAAAAAACAAAGAAAAAACCGGCCGGCTGTGGCTATGATACCCATATGTGATTAAGCTATTCGACTTAAGAGTAAAAGCCCGACTACGGTCCGCAGATTGTACCCAGTCGAGTCGTTCATGTCTCGCTTGCTCCTGTGACCACCGTAGGGTAAGTCACTGCCTTCTATTGGTGCACAACGGGCTGGCCCGGACCGGACCGGCCGGTCCTGGGCCTTAGTATTTTGGGCCCAGGCACAGCCCGTGTTTACACATGCCGGTCCTGACCGGGTCCCGTGCCGGTCCTGGGCCGAACCCGAGCTGGCCCGTTAAATTTTAATTTTTAAAATTGTAATTTTTATTTTAATTTTAAGTTTTAGTCTTCACTTTTAAATCAATAACTTAATAAAAACAAGAGTATGAGAGTTTTTTTATAAGTGATATTTTATAATCTAGTGGATCTTAAATTCCACTTCATATTCAATTCTACTAGACTTTTAAATTAATCAAACGTTAAATGAATAACTTAATAAAAATAAAAATAAAAGGTAAGAAATTGACCAAAAAGTTTGGAAACTTTGATATATTTGATTTTGAGTTAAACCATTTTTTGTAACCTTTATTAAGTCAATTATTAAAACCTTAAGGACTAAAGTTATTTCTTTATGCTAAAGAAACAAACCATGATTACCAAGATTTTACTTTACAAGACAATAAATAAAATAATGACAAAAAAACTAGATTAATATTTATTCTAAGCTTATCTTTATATTTTGTATAATTACTTGTTTTAAGAGTAAAACACCACCACCGGTGTGAACTTTTATTAATATTAAAGCCAAACGGCACTTACATACCATGGAACGGGCTTTACATTACTCAATAGCGAAACGTTCCATAAAATTAAATGCAAAATAAAATGTATGATCTGTGCTACACAGCAAAATCAGATCAAATACAAAGTAAGTAAATAATGAGCAAGCAGTGGATTTAAGCATCTACCTCATCGGGGTTTTCCTCGTCAGAACTCTTGTGGTCATGTAATCTGCAAGCTACAAGACCCCAATCACGGTTGCATATACAAACTTCAACTGCATCTGGTGATAGCCTTGCGCGTCTCTCTGAAATGACACGCTTTCCAGCGCTGAAAGCGGACTCCGATGCAACGGTTGAGACGGGAACAACTAGAACTTCTTTGGCAATGATGGAGAGTATTGGAAATTTGTTACTTCTTGCTTTCCACCAGTCTAGAATGTCGGTCTCACTATTCTCCCAAACAAGGTTAAGGTATGCGTCCACTTCAGTAAGACCGGATGCGGCAGCACGGGGCCGTTTGAGGAGTTGTTCAGCCGGATTGAATGACAATGAGGCCGATGAAGACGCGATGGTAGATGAAGTAGTGTTTGCAACCTTATCCTTATGCCGACTGGCATATATCTTAAACAACTCTCGCAAGTGCTTATCAATAGAGGTAGTTATAGTATGAACAGAAATATGTGCCATTTCTAAGAAACTATAATAACCCTCAAGTAGCTGTTGCGTACCTGTGATTCTTACGGTCGGGTCTAGTGTAGCTGCAACTAAGTAGATTGGGGGTATAGTACTGAAATATAAAATCCATTTATCTTTCATGGCCTTAATTGTGTCTTTTAAGAACTCGTCATCTTTGTATTGGTTCAAAACCCATGCAATGTTGACCATATGCATTAAAACTTTGTGCGATGTGGGATAGTATACACCGGAGCAAAAAACAGTGGCATCATAAAAATATCGCAGCACAGCAGCCAATTTTGACAGTTTATCCCACATCTCTTGTTTCAAAATCGTGTTCTTTTCTCTGACATTTATAAAACATGTCATGTATGCAGCAAATGGCATCGCATCTATCAACATCTCATAAGTGGAGTTCCATCGGGTAGGGCAATCAAGTTTAAAACATTTTCAGGTAGGGCAATCAAGTTTAAAACGTTTCCAACTAAAATCGAGGCCATTTTCCAGACAATATTGCTTAAACTCTTTAGAAACTTTCGTCCTTGACTTTAAATAATGGAGTGCCCACCTAATTGGAGTAATTTCATTACTCAAAACTTGAAGACCTTTTTGGACAGCTAAGTTTAAAATATGACATATACACCTAATATGAAAAAATGCGGCATCACGGACAGGTTCTAGTGATTCCTTCAATGTCTCAGCCGCGACATCGTTGTTTGATGCATTATCAAATGTTATGCTAAAAACCTTGTCATGACAAAAAAATTCTTTTAAACTTTCTGAAATTACATTGAATATGTTCCAACCAGTATGATCGACCTCCATCCATTTAAATGCAATTATACGTTTTTGAATGACCCAACTATCATCAATCCAATGTGCAGTTATACAATAATAATTTTGTCCTAGTGGTGAAGTCCACATGTCACTAGTAAATGAGATACAGTGATCTAAAGCAGAGAAGTATGCTTGTAAGTTTGATTTACGAGCTTCATAACTTTTAAATGCCTCCCTCCTAGTAGTGGTCGTAGATGTTCTTTTAAAAGCAGGGTTTAAGTATGATGTAATCCATTTTTCCATGTGTCTATCTTCCGATTGTGTAAATGGTTTTTCAGTTAACATCATTCATTCTATCATGCCTTCTCTACAATTTTTTTGATTAAATTTAAAAATACCTGATCCGCCGGCAGTGCTTGCAAGCTGTGTCTGACCGCCGGTACTCGTAGCTGCATCTGGACATAAAGTCGGATGCTTTGATTCCATGTGACGTCTCAGTGTTCCTGTGCCAGCGTTCTTCTTGTGCGAGAGCTTTTGCTTGCAGTGTTTGCACTGTGCGAACCTCGCATTGTTTCCATGACTATCCTTCTCAAAAACTTGGTCAAAATGCTCCCAAACCCATGCGGTGCACCTCGCCGTCTTACCTTCTGGCAGAAGTTCGGCTTGATGGCTTGTCGGGGTTTGTTCAGAACCATCTCCTCCACCAACATTCCCTGCTGCCGTGGGCTCCACTTCCTCAACGTCGTCATCAGAAAGTTGATCGTCGAGGCCCAAGTCGTATTGACTCATATCGAATTGCTCGTCATCGTCAGTTTGTTGGATATGAGTCCCACGGGTCGCCGGTCGGGAAAGGCCACGGAAAAATGACCTCAAACCGGTGCGGGATGAAGAGCTTGAGGCATTTCCCTTTCCTCTTGATGCCATTTGTGTGAGGAAAAATTGAGCAAAACACAAGCTTCGAAAGTAATTGAGAATTGATTGAGAATGAAGAAAATAATATTGACTGCTTGAAAGAAATGAGAGAATATATTAGTAGAGAATGAGAGATTGCTAAGATTGGTGTGAAGAAATGGTGGAAATGGCCTCCCTATTTATAGGGGAAGGCCTTTTTTTTTTTTTTTTTGCCTAAAAAACCCTTACAAAATAGTTGTTGGAGGGGGCAAAAATGTAATTTCTGGGGTCCAAAAAATGCTGCCAACCGTTAGAAGGACCAAACGTGCAATTTGCCCTTTTTTTAAAAAATTTCGGACATTGGAGAAATTCTGGCCGTTGCGCCGCCGGTCCGGTCCCGTGCCGGTCGCCGTGCCGGTCCCGTGCCGTCCCGTCCAGGTCCGGGCCCAAAACCTCCTGGGCCGTGCCGAGCCCACCTCCCTCCCCCCTCCTCCAGGCCCATAAACGGCCCACATTGCGACCGGTCTTCTGGTGGGCCTGGGCCGTGCCGGTCTTGGCCGTGCCTGTGCCGTGCTTCAAGCGAGCCGGTCCCGAGCCGGACTGTGTCAGGACCGGCCCACTGAACACCACTACCGCCTCCAAGGCCAAGACCTGTGGAAGTGGAAGTGGAAGATCATCTACTTTCAGAATTTCACTAAGATAACTGTGTATCTTTATTTCTTACACAACTATAGACGTCACGTCTCTTAACACATGGAGTATTTACTTTGCAGTGTGTTTTGTGCATCCTCACAAACAAACCAAAGCGACTAATAATATAATAAACTCAAGCTGATTATATTACGACTAAAAACCAAATCAAAGTACACTATACGTACTGGCTGTCGAATTACTTCTTTCTTCTGACTAAGCGACATAGATTTCGAGCAAAAACACCTGAAATCAAGATTACATTACAATTTAAAACCAAAAGAAAACACATACTTACGTTACGCTCACTCGTCCACGATCAATTCCATCACCAGCTGCGGCTTCTTGAGTTACTTCCTCTACACTGATCCAGACTAAGAGAGAGATAAAGTGATCAAACAAAACTAAATAACAACAAATCAAGATTAGGTTAGATTAAATTGAGAGATAGGGAATTAGATTAGTACGATATATAAAAGACCAGAAGAAATCAAGCTCGTTCACTCGCGCAAATCTTCATCCCCAGTAGTTCCTTTGGTATCTTGTTCTCCGGAGGCAGCTACATCTCCATAGAACAACTTGTCCAATTCTTCTCAACCTCTGGAATTGCGAATGGAGAAAGATGGAGAGCAGAGATAGAACGGTGGATGGAGGGGGAGTTTCTTTTGAGACAGTTGTAAGTTCTAACAGACTACGGGCCCAATGGAAAATTACTTGCCCAGTTATTATAAAAAAGCAACTATTAATTTCCATCTTAATGAAAAAAATGCAGTACTTGCCTTGGTCATGGCTAGACCATATATATTACGTTCAACCGTATCCTTCCTTCCTTCCTGCCAGCCTCATTTTCTGTAGATTAAGGTAATTTAGACATTGGAAATCCCTGGGTTATTCTGGCCAAATTGATACAACTGGTTCTCATATTTTACAAGAGCTCGGAACAGGGTGTTACATATATTAATTTTATGACAAATTAAGATGGGCATTGGTAGATGAAAACAGGAAAATGTGTAAAATTGTAATTTATTAAAATTTAAAGGCATGTTTTATCCATTACTAATAAACGATTGCAGGATGTTTTTGGTAGGTTGTGCAAAAAAAACAGAAGAAGAAGGTACTATCCACTTTTGTTTTGATAAACCTGAAAAAATGATTCTGTCCTCCTCTCTCTCTCTGAGAGTAAGATTGTGGCCCAACTGACAAAAGGTTGGGTCCGAATGAATTTGAGAATAGCCCAATAAGTAGTGTTCAATTCACCAGCCAAGTCTAAAAAGAGTTTATATACTCGCGTTGCATATGATCAAATTCATTCAAAACGCAATATCTGTTGTTCAGTTAAAAGCCAAAAAAAAAAAAAAAAAGAAAAAGAAAAAGGAGTCCGAAATTGATAATAGTGCCCCCCCTGCCTGGAATGGGAAGAACATGCATGTTAATTAACCCGTGTAAATAAAATGCGGGACATATATTGTGTTGAGCAGGAGCAGGAGCAGGAGCAGGACCACAAATTGAGTGACATATCACTGGCTGCGCTTGCTTGAGCTTGCAAGTTGCAATAAGATGGCCAGGCCAGGCCACCCAATAAAATCGATTCAAACCAAACAGACAAAATTGAAAACTATAACTATAACTATATATATATAGTTAAGTTATAGCCTAAAAAACTCTCCCTCCAACTGTTCACATGCCTGTCCTCCAACTAGGTCATCCATCACCTTTTTCATGGATCCTGTTCCTTGCATTGTCTCCTCCGCCAATATCAATATCAACAAACTATATATCTTAAGTCTTTCATTCTTATACTATATATTTTATTAAAAAAACTCTCCCTCCAACTGTTCACATGCCTGTCCTCCAACTAGGTCATCCATCACCTTTTTCATGGATCCTGTTCCTTGCATTGTCTCCTCCACCAATATCAATATCAACAAACTATATATCTTAAGTCTTTCATTCTTATACTATATATTTTATTATTTTAAAAGAAAAAGAAACCGACGGGAAACGCAGAAAAAAAAAAAAGAATCATTATAAAAATAGTGTAATTAAGTTACATCAGAGGGTTCACAACTAAAATTGAAAAATGTTATGAAAGAAAACAAAAAAAAAAAAAAGAAAAGTGAATGAGTATTATTTGACAGAACCCCGATTCGACGCCAACCAAAAGTTTACATATCGAAAGATAGGCCAAAATAATTGAAGTCTTAATTACAAACACTAGTCTTTATGATGCTCCATTCTATTCTACTAGTACTACTCCCTCTAATGAAATTAAAACATCCTCAAGATCATACAATACATAGCAGTATTAAGTAATTAATTAATTTTGCATAATACATGTTGAAGCAAAAGATGCATTCGCGCATTACAGAAAATTAAGAGAGGGAGACGGGACAGAAAGAGTAAAACTTCCTGCTCAATCCCTCTTGAGCCGGTTTGCCAACATTAAGTTTTGGTGAATTCGTTGTCAAAAAGCAGCTGGGAAATTAATCAAATTCATCATCACTTCACATGTCTTTGTTTTCTTCAGATCAGCTTCTATTCTTGCACTTCTCTACTGCTCTTGGAGCTGCATGTCAAAAAGGGGAAGCAGGTTTATTTCTAATTGAATTCAATTAATTACTCTAATTAATAATACAGTAGTCTTTATAATTTATAATTTAACAGCCAGCTTCTCACTAACCGAGCCCGATCGCCTCAGATCCTTTCATGATTCTCAGCCGCTTGCATGAATCCACAAACATCCTGCAGTATACAGAAGGAAGGATATCATAAATATATATACATACATATACCACATAATTAGATATAATATTTGCGAAATAGTTAATTAGTATTACTTAATTAGATAGTTTAATTATCAGCAAGTAATTATTAATCAGTAATAATCAACAAATGACAAGTTAAATTGGATATTTTCCTTTTCCTCCATAGAGAAAAAAGGTTGCTAGGAGCCTAGGACTTGGAACTTACTCCCATGGCACATCACCCACGAGCATCCAGTCTCCATCTTTGTCTTCATAAGTGGGCACATAGTCAGACCCATTCAACAGGTCTATCAATTTGCTCTCATTCATGAAATCCTTCGTGCCTTGTGATCCACAGTTTCCTATTAATTTGTATATTAATTAAATTTGTTTAGTTTATCCTTTTAATTAATCAAAACACCGCCTGCAGCTAGCTGCAGTAATTAGTAATCAATTATAATTAGTATTTGTGTACTAGTAATTTGATTAATAATTACCAATTGTGAAGGAGCTGAACATTTTGCTGAGAGCATTAGAGAGCTCTTGGTAGCTCTTGTACAACTTCAAGTCCACCTTGCGTAAATACGGTGCACCGTCCATGCTCACCTTGACGAACGCAGCAGTGGTGGCAGTGGCACTAGTAGTGGCGTTGCCTGTAACGCCGTTGCTGCCGCCCTCCTCGCCGTCCTTGCCGGCACTCTTCTGGACCGCCATGATGTTCTTCCGGAATGATCGCACCGGCGGCCATCCCACAACTCGTGCCCTACAAATTAAAATTATTGAGTATGTAATTAAATAATTTAATTTATTAATTTATTAACCAATTACTAGTAAATTATTTAACTAGTATTTATTAAATGTTGAATCGTTATTGCCGCAATAAGCACCAAAGTTGGGTGGCAAGCATCGGCGTGTCAACTTTGAATAATTGATCTATGGGTTTGGGAAAAGTAGAAAGATGCTACATGTTTTGTTTTTTTCTTCCATCTGCCCGACAACGGACCAATCCCACCAAATTTGTTTGTTTTACTTTTGCTTTACAAGGCTAGAGTTCAACCAACACACGTTCTTATTTTCTTATTTGTTTATTTTCCTTTTCTTTTCTTTTTTTTTTCTTTGCCTCCTAGTCCTAACACATATCTCTAATATTTCATCAATAAACATATACAATAATAGATTCATGCTTTCAGCCTAATTAACAAAGAAATCACAAGTTCGGCAACTCAATTTTCTCAAGATTTTCAATAAATTAATTAGTACTGACAAATATTTATTTTTCAGCATTCAAATCAAAAGGAATAGTAAAGGGAAAAATCAATTTCTTTCTTTCTTTCCCTAAACCCCAAATGCAAATATGTGCAAAGGTGAAAAATAGAGACACAGAAAAGAATTGGGTACGCAATTTAAAAATAAAAAAACAACAAGAACTAAGAAAAGATTGATACATAAGTATGGTCATACTTGGCCGGAGGCTTCGTGTTATCCTTGATGTCGTGGACGGGGGGTTGAAGGAGACAGGGTGAATTGTCGTTGGCATTGGAGGAGGAGAGATTGAGCTTCAAATCAACGGTCTCAGAAAATCCTCTCTTGCCGCTGTTCTTCACGACCTCGGACTCGCCAGTGTTAGTCTGAGTTTCTCTTCCTGCAGCAGCAAGAGGCAGCCCCAGACGCAGCTCCGTCTCCTCGAAATTAATGGTGCAGTATAACTGGTCTGCAGCCTGAACCTCCATAGTTTATGTCCGTAGCGACAAAGGTAATATATTTCTCTAGCAAACTAAGAATTCCTCTCTTTTTTTTTTTTTTTTAATATCTGGTTTATGAGTTGTTGCAGCAGCTAGGCAGCTAGGAAGCTTGGTGGCAGGAATTAAGGAGAGAGTAGTGAAAATGGGTGGGAAGAAGAAGAGCAAAAGTGGATTGGATGACGGTATATATGATAATATGGTTTTGGCGGAGTTGTGAGGAGGGGTGTCGGACGGTTGTGATGATGGCACGTGGAGGAAGCAATAAGTGGACGGTCCATGAATTGCTAGGAGTTGACGTCATGGATGACATGGTCCAATGAATCATTGACTCGCTATGGCCAGGCCCAGGCCCCTGCGCTACCCTGCCCTGCCCTGCCATGCCCTGGCTGGGACATTACAGCTCGGCCTTATTCCATCATCGATCCGGTCCTGCAGTCCTGCTTCACAAAATAATTTTTTTTAAAAAAAAGAAAAACACTTTTTAATAAATCAAATCAATAATAATGCAGCTAACTAAAATACTAAAGGATTCACCGCAGCATATGCCTTCGGGCGCGCAGGCTTACCTTTACCTAATCTATCATTTCTTATCTACAATATATTATTCAAGCGCTACATATCTTATACTATTACAACTAGTAATCGTAATTTACAATCTAAAATCCCAATGTTTGTGTAAAAATGTAACACTTATTAACCTATTGAAAATATGTACTTTACCCTTCCAAAAACTGTATCGTCATCAAAACCAGTAAAGAAAAACACTCGACTGTTTTGCGTTTGAGTGGAGGAATGATTGACAATTAACCAGAGCAATAACTATCCAAATATTGTTAGACAAATTAAGTTTATTGAAAAACAAGTATTTCACTGGCTAAATTAAATTAAAACTTGAAAAATCAGATGTCAATTACTATTTGAATTGTACAAGTATACATGTAGCTAGGTTTCCGCAAACAAAATGAAAAAAAAACTGTGTAATCTTGGAGTTTTCTTTCGAACATTAATTCTGCCAAAGAATAATTCAAGTGCAAAGGTTAAGAGCAGGTATTAAATACCGTTAAATAAATTAAATAATTTTTTGCATCTTTTTTATATGAATTCTAATTTTTCTTAACATAATTTGTCAAATATATATAAAATATATATATGAAAGATTATATTTTTCATACAAAAAATATAAAAAATGTTATATATAAAACAAAATAAATATTATTCATAAAAAAATAATTTATTGATACATGAGAAAAAAATAATACTCTAATAATTAATAACAATACTCAAGAGTAGAAGACAGCCCAGAAATACAAGAAAACAAAAGGAAAAGAGAACGTAAACAAAAAATAAAAGTAAATATTTATATTAAAATATGTGTATTAATTATATTTTAATATTTTACATATTCTTATATAATATTTTGATGTAAAATGATAAACAAATATCTTACACATGTCTTGAGAAAAATATGAAACCGCTGTATTTTGCAACATACAATAGTATTCTAACAAAATGTATATAAAAATACGACTGTTATGCAAAATACTATGAAATATCATAGTATATCACAGTATTTCTCACAAAAAAAATGATAACATGTGAAAACATTTGTATTACATACTTCTTAATTTTGGTAAGTGATATATCATGATATATACAGCAGTATTAAAGACAAAGGAGTATTACTAGTAACAATGCTTAATTGAAAATTAAACTTGGTGAAATTAAGATATTACTTTTCAACAATTAAGCTGCAAATTTAATTAAGGTTCTGGTGCTAATCCACACTAGCTATATATGTGGCGCAAGCTCTGTGGGTTTGACATTCTGAAAGGACTTCACTGAATCTTATTAGTCTAAGTTTGCAAAGACAGGTTTTTCTATAGAGATGGTATAAATATATACTGATATTGGTAATACTACTAGTATTAGCTAAATTACTTTCAACGTGTTTGCTGTACGTGTACTCATTCACTCTCCACTTTGTGTGGCGACCATTAAAAGAGAAGCATACTGGTCAGTCCCGGAACCTCCACCCATCTCCTAATTCCTGTATTTTGTCATTCCACTGTTCGTGAATGGTAATTAAAAAGGAATAATATAAATCCAGGAAACCGAAGGATTAGTACCCTTTTTGTGGGAAAGATTATTTTTTTGTTATTTATAGTTAAAAATATATAATTGGAAATGTGTTGAACGCTGCGGCTAATTTTTTTAAATATAATAATGATTTTTTTTTGGTAATAAAACAAAAAAAAAATTCATAGCCTGCGGCTCGTGTGAATACTTATATAGTTTCATATAGGCCAAAATGCACATATGATCCTCTAACTTGGCAAACTCAAACGAGTTAATCATTTTTGTTTGACTCAGTGTGAATTAGTCCTCTAACTTTCCAGATTAAATGTGCTAGTCCCTCAACTTCGCTAAGCTAAACGAATCATTCTTAGGTGTGACGGAAAGTGTCAGATGTTCAACCTGTGACTTACGCCGTCCTCATCCCTCTCTCATCTCTCCTCGTCCTCATCCCTCTCTCATCTCTCCTCGCCCTCATCCCTCCTCTCTCCTCTCTCCTCGCCCTTTCTCCTCCCTCGTCGCTCGCCCGCTTCCCCCATCCCTCCTTGTTTGCCCACCTCCCTAGCCTCATCCCTCCTTGTCTGCCACCCTCATTTGCCCTCCTCATCCACTCGACCGTCGTCTCACCCGATGCCCGTTGTCCTCCTTGCTTTCCTTGCTCGCTCAGCCATCGTCTCACCTGATACTTGCCGTTCTCCTTTTACGCCTCGTCTCACCAAGCTGTTAGGAGTGGAATGGTGAAACCGCACCAAATTCGATGGGGCCAAATTCAATAGAGATGGGGCTAGATTCACAGAGATGAGGCGGTTTCGACTGAGATAGCCGGTAGGTGGTGGCCAAGGGAAGAGAGATGGTGATGTGTCAAAGGAGGGAGTAGAAAGGAAAACGGAGATGCAGTAGATACCCCAAGCTACATCAGTAAAAATTTTAACAACGTCTAGGCTGCCATCTATTTTGGACTAACCCGCTAACATTTTCAAAGTTGAAGAAATAACTTGTACTGATTCAAATTTAAAGGATTAACTCGTTAGAGTTGAAGAAGTTAAGGGACCATATGCACATTTTGGCCTTTCATATTTGCATGAATAGGGAAAATGTCTTAGAAATATGCATTTTTTAACCATGGATTTTCTTTTCATTTTGTTTCCTGGGAAAAGAATAAGAGAAGAAACCATCAGACAAGTTGGACCATAGGCAAAAGCAATCATTTAATGAATGATTAAGTAGCGCACAGGTTATGTTATAATTCATCAAGTGCTTAAATTGTCATAATTACCTCAAACAACTTTAATTGATTCCTTTAGAGAAAATGGTGGCGCCGGCAGCAAGACTTGCTACCAAGCCTGCCTGTGACAGAATAGGAAGACAGTTTCCGTCAGCTTCGGTAAACGGCACAACAAAAATATTGGAGCAGTTGGTTACCTCCCTACAACCTAAGCACATGAAGATGGTCCATGGGACATATATATTGACTTCTACGGTTATTGAGTTCTGATGAAAGTAACCAAATAATGTACTTAGTTAGAAGCACTGATTATTCTCCGGTGAGGATTAAAAGTTACTACTAAAAGGGGGAAATTTTGTACATATAGATGGCGACTTGTCTGGCCAGCTAGATGTGAAACATATACCTATAATATTGCTTGATAATTAGTCCAAGGCTTAAATGCCATAATTGTTATTAATATTTTGCGAATATATATGTCATCAGTTTGTTAAGCTTTTCTTTATACTAATTAATTAGCTAGCCCATCAAAATGCATAAATTGATTCTGAGAATTTGATGAACTGATGGTATGTATGTGTTATATATATATATATATATATACGTGATTCTACACTTTAATTATTTAGAAACTTGCATCTAAATAGGCAAGTGAAAAAGAGTTCTGTATTTGCTTTCCGTCCATTTAACGACTGTCTTATCCTCTGGTCTGATCTTCTTGCTAAGCATTGCTTTTACCTGGCTCATCACTTAAAAGCTCCCCAATCGGTCCGTCCACATCCTTTTCCACTACTCTGCCGACTCCATTCATTTTCATGGCCCCAATTATTAATGTCTGTATGTACATCTGAACAGTGTTCAATATATATACTGTACCTTTTCGAAATATTGCAAACTTAATTCTTTAGTTTTTTTTCCATTTTTTACGCATAATGATTAATGAAGGAAGCAAATATTACAAGTATTGTTTACTAGAATAGGTTTTTTACAGTGATTCGGACTGGTGCCAATGACCTAGAAAGACATACGCAACTCAACAAGCAGAAAAAGCTGCGGTACTATAAACCCTTGAAAGAGAGTATTTGTCACAATTAATCCTGAAAATTGTATTCGTTAACATGAACAATAGCCAATAGTGTTCGTGTTTCTACATATGTAATTTGTTACTTTTTCCTCAGAAAGGGAATTTTGTAGTAATTTATCGTTCGAGGTAAAGTGGGAGAGTGAAAATGGTAAAATGCGTAAGCTTCGAAACATGTCCAATCTTTTGCTGAAAATTACTCCCGTGGGTAGTTGGAGGAGTTTTAAGAGCATGTACACTACTACTACCTCGTTCAAAATTCTTGAGAAGATTTACCATTCACAAATAATTATTTTGTTAATATGTTTATGAAAATATAAAAAAGTTTAAATTGAAATTGAATAAGAAAAATGATGCGTCAAGAAAAGTGGGCGTGGGAAATAGTAGGATAGAGCAGTTATGATGTGGGAGTAACAAAATAGAAGCGTCATTGTGAAAAAGGGTAAAGAAGGAAGAAGATATTGGAATGGATATGGAGGAAGTCGGATGGTATTGGTGATGAGGATAGAATGCGATGATGTTGGTGGGATGGCAAGCAAGAAACTTGATTACCTCTCAAAAGCAGAAGCAACACAGAAAGCGAGGGTGACAAGGACTTCCCCTCTACTCCCGAACAAAACACCAGGTGGGCCCTCTGCCAGCCGTGTGGTCTGGGCCCCACCCCCCAACTGTCACCATCCCCCACACGTTTGCCTTCTAACCCTGCCACTGTCTCTAAAGTGAATACGACCGCCACACGTGCGAGAGTTTATCCCCGATTCTGACTTTTACGCCCAAAACTCCATTCCTCGTCCTCCCCTGCCTTCTCACTTCAACTCACGCATGTTCTCCATGGGTACAAGTTGGTTTTCTTTTCTTCCCCACACCCCCCCCCCAAATAGAAATAAATAATTTTTTTTAGTTTATTTATTTTAACGAACATTATGTTAATGAATATGTTTAGTTGATTCATTCATTTGTTTATTTATTACTTTATATGAATGCTTTTTCGATTTATTGCTATTCAAAATGTTTACTTGTCAATTTTGATATGTATTTCCGTTACAATACTTATCATGTAAAATTTGTTACTTAATTTTTTATTAATATATCATGGATGTTTATGTATTTATTATTTTGCTTATTCACTTATGTTATGATCATTTATATTGTTCACAAATGCTTTAACTTATGTTGTTCATGACAAGTGTTAACTAAAACTAAACAACCAATTAACAATAACGTCAATTTATAAATGAGCTAATACAAACAGGAAAATAATGTTTGTTTAGCATTCGAGATCATATTCATGTTCCGTAATATTAAATGAACAAAGATGAACATAGTCCGTGCGTCTTTATTCATTAAGTTTACAGCCATATTTCTAAATAGATAAAAAGAAATGGTTCACGATAACTATTAATATATTTTTCTTATGAAAACATTTTTATATTTTCTCATCTTATCTAAATCGGAATTGGACCAGTGTTTCAAATCTCATGGCATATCCGGCATCCCAGCCATCCTGCATCATACCGTACATGCAAAATGTACTTTTCAAAGTATGTTTTAGCTTTTTATTTTTAAATAATTTTTTTTAGATTTATTTGTATCTTTATTTCTTCTATGTCTTAAATTCATTTTTTATCTTCTAAGATGTATTATTGAAGTGTGAAAATGACATTCAAATTAATCCATCTATATGTCACACACATTTTACACCCACATACTTTCAGCAGTTAATATATTCTATATGTTTATGTGTTAAAATTATGTGAATGTGCTTTATGTGAATATAATTCATTCATAAAAAAAGCGACAATACAGTTGGTTATATCATACAGTTACAAAAATGATTTAATATCCAATATAAGATTTAAAACCTTTAACTAGAAAATTGTAGTTCACATAGAATTTTCCAAAGGGATTTGTGTTTTGCTTTGGCGTGTTGAGATATTTTATTTATTTTCTTTCTTTTTTCTTTTGTTCCCTAAAAAGAAGGATGCTTGCGATGTGGAGAACTTCGTTTGGAGTTGTAGCGGTAAGTTGCCCTTCCTTTGGTTTGGCCCGTGCCGTCGGTTACCAAACCGTACGTGTAATGATCATGGTTTCTGCCAACGAGCTGATGTTTTAGGTTTGCCTCACCAGAATCGTAAATGTCAGAGTACATCAGTTTTTGTTAAAAAACAAAAGAAAAAAAAACAAGGGGTTGATTTCTCAGTTTTTGTTAAAGTTACACCTTTTGAGTTCGAGATTTAAAAATCTCCCGTTTCACTATATACAGATTCTCTAATATAATTAGTCAATCCTAAACAAACATTATTTTAACCCATTCATTTTACCATCGTGAGTAAAATTATAATTTTTTATAAAATGTAATTCATTTTACTAATTATAGATCAACTAGCATCTAAAACAGAAATGAAACACTGAGATACGGAGGACAGTTAACTCAATTAACACTGAGATACGGAGAACAGTTAACTCAATTGTAAGCATTATAATGCATCTTAAAGATATCGTACTGAGAAAAAAGCTTTCATAAATATATTGGATAACTCAATATTTATATCTATAAATCTTACAGGGGATACCAATTTTATTTTTTTTTTTAAAAAGTGAACTAAAAGGATGTATCAATATACTGACTTGAACCAACACATGGTTAAACTGACACACCACAATTTAAGCATAACACTTCATTGGGCGCTAAAGAAATTAAAAACACAAAAATAAAATAAAAAAGTAATACAAAACCAAAATCCATTATTTAGATATTATTCACCACTGTTACAAACTCCATGTCGTCTTCTCTAAGTATAGTCAAACCACAATCAATGAAACAATAGATCACAACTCACTCCCAAGCCAGTCATAATGCTCAATATCCACTAGCAAACTTGTCTTCAAAAGAGAATGAATCGTCAGAAGGAGATGCACACAAGAAAGAAATATTAGCTATGAAAGTGATTGAGTGACATAGGAAAATATTGGCTGGTTAAGCTTAGACTAAGAGCTAATTCTAGCAGGGTATACTAAAGATTGAGGGAGAATGTTAGAGAGGCTAAGAGGCTGGTTAGGCAGAGGGGCTAGGGTTTTTTGGTTTTCCTAGTAAAATTATATATATAAATTACCATGTGATTAATTAGTTAATACAACAACTGTTAGCCTTGGGTAAATGCACCTAGTGTCACGGCACTGGGCTGGTCAAGCTCACCAGTGCCGGACAAGTGACCATTGACCACCCGGCCCAAGGCAGCACATAGGCCCCAAGACGCCGCAAACCCGTATTGTCCTCTTTGGCACGGGGACTCGAACCACCGCCCTCAAGGTTTTACTCTTCCCTAGGGAAGACACGTGCCAAAGAGGACAAATCGTGGTTGCGGCGCCTTTGGGCCTATAGACCCACTGGGCCGATTGGTTAGAGTGCCGGGGCGGCGTCGTACCCCCTAGGCTCGTGGTCAATTGTCCGGCACTGGTGAGCTTGACCAGCCCAGGACAAGTGACCATTGACCACCCGTCCCAAGGCAGCACATAGGCCCCAAGGCGCCGCAAACCCGTATTGTCCTCTTTGGCACGGGGACTCGACCACCGCCCTCAAGGTTTTACTCTTCCCTAGGGAAGACGCGTCTAACCATCAGACCTAGGGCTCGTGGTCAATTGTCCGGCACTGGTGAGCCTGACCAGCCCAGTGCCGTGACACAAAAACGCGCGTTTTTGTGTCACGGCATTGGGCTGGTCAGGCTCACCAGTGCCTACCTCGGTCTACTCTAACCAATCGGCCCAGTGGGTCTATAGAAAGGCGCGTCCACGAATTGTCCTCTTTGGGACTCGAACCACCGAGTTTAGGGAAGAGTAAAACCTTGAGGGTGGAGGTTCGAGTCCCCGTGCCAAAGAAGACAATACGGGTTTGCGGCGCCTTGGGGCCTATGTGCTGCCTTAGGCCGGCTGGTCAATGGTCACTTGTCCGGTACTGGTGAGCTTGACCAGCCCAGTGCCGTGACACTTCCCTTCCTTTCTTGTGTCGTATTCATTGTTGACTTAGTTTGTAATGCACATTTAGTTGTGTGAGGTTTTATGTTCAATTAATATACGTGTTGTGTGTGTGTTTTTTTTTTTGAATTGGTCCTAATCATGGTAAGCTACTGTTGTGGCTGCTAGTCTATTGGCTTAATACTGCGGTTGCTATTTTTTTTAGGCCACTTTGCCTTTTCTTGTTTTTGCCGTGCCTAATGTTTTCTACTATCCTTGATCTTGGTATTCCTGTTGTTGTGTTTCACTACTGATATGGACTCTCAGCCTTTGTACACTGTGAACTTTTATTAATAAAACTTCATTTACGCTCTTTTCAAAAAACAAAAAGGTTTGATTTCATTTCGGCCCATTTAGCTGTAAGTTATTAATTTGTATTGGGTTGTAGAATTGGTATGCCCTTTATCTTTGAAAAGTTTTAGTTCATTTAATTATAGAAAGAAAAAAGGAAAAAAGAAGAAAGGTAGGACAAAAAAGGGATTCTATGAAAAAAAAAAGGAAAAAAAAAAGAAAGGTAGGACAAAAAAGAGATTCTACTCTTTCAGTTGTAGGCAGGGCAACAATGAAATTTTCTTCTTTAGATTTTTTTTTTTGTTGCTTACTTGCGGAATTCCCTGCCTGTTAATGGCTCTTGTTATGCTTTCTAGTTGCCTTATTTTTTGTTATTTTTTATTTAGCAGTAGGTAGTGTTTAGAATTGTTTACTGGAGGCATTCACCAATTCAGTTGTAGACATGCAAATTGTAGAACTTTGGTACACCCACCAAACATCAAGAAAAGAAAAGGTACACATACATGGGGTGAGGTGTATATTGAGTTTTTTCTCTATTTCTGCAGTAGTTTTTTCTCTGTTTCTATATGAACAGCCTTGTGAACAAACCATACAATGAGTTTTCAACTCAATTTTTCTTAGTTTTTGTAGCTAGACTACTACTGATATTGTTGTATTTTGTTTTGCCCATAATAGATGGCTGAGAACATTAAAGAGGGAGATGATAAGGAGTAGCCTGACAATAGCAAATAGTTGAGGTTGATGTGTCTCAAACAACCTAAATGGCTAATTTAAGATATGAGATAATCAAATGTATGTGGAATGATTACCAGCGACGCTGAGTTCATTTCCATAGGCATTGATTTTAGTACACATAGTTATATTTGATATTATATTCTCTTTGTAATTGTATTGAACATTGAAAAATATTATGACTAAGATAGCTCTGTTTATTATATGAGCATGTTTTTTTCTTTTATATGAGCACTGCATTTGAATGTTTTATTAATGTAAGAATATAAAATTTTGTTGTAAGAAAATTTTCTCAACTAAACATGTTTTGAAATTTTAATTTCTAAAAAATTATTTTCTTGTAGAAATAATTAAACATGCTTTCTACAAAACATTTTAGAAAACTGTAAATGTGAAATAAAAACTAAAAACAGAAACGGAAAAGGAAAAATATTTTCCACTTTCAAACGCCACCTAAATGTGGCGATACTAAGATTATAAGTATCGACCAAGTATCCTAACAAAATTATTTTCCATCAAGAGAATGATTCGAAAACTTAACTGGTACCTATGTGTAATGAATCACATGCGTAGAGTCCTGTTTCATTTCATATATACCGAGCCGTAGGTATTGGTGACTCGCAACTTGAGATATTTCCGTCAATCATTTTTATATTCAATTTGCATCCAATAGCCGCTCTGTTCAATGGATTTAATTTCTATACATTTATTTTTGTATCCATCAACTATGTTTTTGACTTCTTAAATCTTAGCTGCTACTTCTAAGCTTCGCAAATCTATGGGCGAATCACATGTACAGGATTAAACATATAAAAGTAATTTGCTTCGTGCATGTGTTTGTAATGATTAGCTATTTATAGGATTATTACCTGATAAAGTGAAAACTTCTGTTTAACAATGAATATTTGTTAATATGTATTTATGATTGGGCGTAACAGTAATAAATATAAGAATATTAGAAAAATGAAATTATTATATCATAATGTTTTGTTTGTTTAGTCTATGAAAATTATTTCCCATGCAATTTCTGTAGATATAAGAAACATTTAAAGACATGAACAGACCCATTTGTTACATAAAAAATAAAATAATAATAATCTTCATAATACAAAGAAATATTGCTCTACAAGAGCTCATAATACAAAGAAATATTGCTCAATAAGAGGAATTAGCCGCACGTCCCTCCCTTCTCCTTTCATTGTTTATATATTATCATTCGTTCTCTACGTACTTGGTCAGACTTAGATACTAATTTAACTTTAACCGGTTAATTTTTCACATTTTCTTTACTTGATTATTCTCAACCACTTTTACCGTTTTTTATTCTCTATAAAATTCATTCACCATCATCAATATAAGTACTATTTGGTTCATTCGACATTTTATGGTGCATAGATTTGGGTGGTTCATTTTCAAAATTGTCAGCTATGAAAAGATCAAGTAGGGTGCTGAATGCGGTTGAGACTTAAATGATGATGTGTTTATGAATAATAAATCTGAATGATCGTATTTTGTTTATTTTGTTGTCTTATTCTTTATCTAGTTTTTATTTCAGTTATTTACAAGTTATTTTTCCATGATTATCTTGCTTACCTTAAAGGTTTCAACTCGATCCGATTATCTTCCTTTTATTTGGTGTCATAGGATGCCTAACATTTTATTGGTCATTTTATATGTCCCTGTCATTATCTAGTATCCTATGTCATTGGTTTATAATATCCTGCTTAACTCACTGATAATTAGAATGAAAATACCCTTTATCAATTACCCTGGTAATGGTGGAAATGCAAAAGTATGACATTTGGTATGGAGAATAAAATTGCAAAACGCATATTCATTATTAACATAAGGGAAAATTACAAACCTCCCACAGAGGTTTGATGAAACTTACAATTTTATTCTCATTGTTTCAAATACCTATATTTGCCCCTCTAAAAATTAACATAACTACACTTACCACTGCCAGTGTTAATTCTGTCCCTAATCGTCACCACATAAAAGAGAAAATGTTATTTTATCCTCCTAACCTTTCTTCATAAAAACTTTACCCTCCCAAACTTCTACATCTACCAAAAAACAAATCCACCGGGGGCAGTCACTATCCCTCTCAGCTTCCATCTTTCTCTTCCTCTCTCCCATCCGTAGAGTCACTGTTCCCCTCCATTTCCATCTCTAGCTTTTCCCCTCTCCCCTTAATTTCACCGGTATCAAAGATGAAGTGCCTTCCTTCCTGCCTACGCTTTCTCTCTCTCTCAATCAGCCACTCTCGAGCCTACCTCCTCATTCCTTCTCTCGATTCGCCACCTTGCCGGTTCTCTCCATCCTCTCTCGATTTGCCATCTCCACCCTCACAAGATCGATTCCATACCGATCTTAACTCTCTCAAGTCTCACCACCACCGTCGACCGATTTTAACTGTCTCACATCCATTGCTGACCCAATTTTAACTCTCTCACCTCCACTGTCACGAGATCGAACCCAAACCAAGACTGCTTCGCTGTCCTCCTCGATCTCCTCCGCACTGGCAATCGCTACGTCCCCCAAGCCGACGGCGACGAGATTCCCAGGCGGCACGATTCCCAGTTGTTTTCGATCTCCATCGCATTTCCTATCACAGAACGGCACGATCCTGAATCTCTGATTTTATCCTCGTCAGTCGTCGTCGCCTCCGATGCGATCTTCTCTCTCTGTTTCCATCATGCCTCCTTCTCAATTCCCAGCCATCCTTCTCGATCCTCTCTCTCCAATTCCATCGTGCCCTCTCTCTGATCTGGCCCCATCGGAGTTAGATGCAGAAGTTTGGGGGAAAAATTATCGAAATAATAAGGATAGGGGATAAAATGAGTTTTTACCTTTTTGTTTTAACAGGTTATTGATGAAGTTAAGGTTAGAGAACGGTAAGCATAGATATGGTAACCTTATAAGAAGATAGTTATAGGTGTTTGAAACAGCGAGGACAAAACTGTTGATTTCATCAAACCTTATTGAGGGGGGCGGGGTTTTGTAATTTTCTCTCAAAATAAATATATAAAAAATGAAAATAATTGGGGTGAAATTATTTAACATATTGCATCATAATCAGTCATGTGAATTTTTTCAACACATCATTTGTGATGAGTTCTTGTAGTCATTATACAGTCCGCAAATTTCATATTATATATGGCTTTCAAAAAATTGAATAAAAAGTTTGCCATAGTATTGAAAGCTGTAGTAAATATTGTTGCTTAATCTCTTCCAACGATATGTTCCTCTAGCTTTGATCAGTTCACACTTTCATCACAAGTTTCTTTAGTGTTAATGTCATCCATCGCCGAGACAATTCGATATTTACCCTGTCATCTGTTAATTGCATAAGAATATGAAATCATGTACAGTAGTAAATGTAGAAGTGCTTTTTCTATGGAATTTAGCTCCTTAGTCCTTAGTAGATTGTATTGTAAGTTTAAGTTTTAATATAAATTCCTCTGTTTGCTATTAAAAGGAAACAGTCTAGGTAGTAAAACATGAAGCAGTTACTGAAGAAACCAATTAGTTTATCAAAAAGAATCTTGTTCTTGAAAGAGCATTAGAAAGAAAGAGTTGAAGAGATAAACTGTACGTACCTAGAGAAGTTACAAATGCCGATAATATGTTTTCATTGGACTTACAGTGATTGTTTAATGTAAAGACTTTTTTTTTCCCCCTAGTATCTGATATAGGCAATCATAAGTTGACATAGTTTTCATTCCAAATTTTGTTTTTGGTTTTTTTTGCTACTTATTTATGAAGTTTTACTTGCAAATTCTGATAAGCAACTAATGTTAGAGTCTCGTCATAAAAATAAATAAATAAATCTCTAGAATAAAATGGGAAGTTGTTTAACTATGAAAATAAAATTAGTCAGCATAATTTTTTTTTCCTATAACATAATTTGATGACTTCGTAGAGATTTTTTTTTTTTGCTGAACAATGGTTGTAATTTTAAATGTACAGAGGTTCTATTGGGCCATATTTAAGAAAAAAAATTGATGTATTTCTTTTTCTGGTCAAAATTAATGTATTTCATCAAGGGTAATATTGGGGCTTAAGATAAAAACTTGACATGGCAGTCAACTAGTCTATCAATTAATTTTATAATTACTCAATCACTCCATATTCTGCTTTATAATAAATATAAGTCCAGTTGAAATAATTTTTATGATTTATATTAAATTTTTAAATAATTTATTAATTGTAGATATTAAATTACAAAAAAACTAAAACCTAAAAGTTATTACTATCTCCGTTTCACGAAACTTGTTTTTTTTACTATTTACAGTAATTAATTCATGATTCTTTTTCTTTTAAGTTTTTTTATGCAAACATAAACTTTTTATATGAAATTAGTAATTTAAAGAATTTAAGTTATAAATGTATTTTTTAAGAATTTTTTATGATACAAATTAATATAAATATTTTTAAATTAAAATTTAGTTAAAAATGTAAAAATGTCAATATTTATGAAACAGGGGAAGTATTGAATAATTTTTTAAAAAAATTTAACGTTAATCCATGACGGTAATACCAACCTGACCATTCTGGATGCAGAGAGAGAAGTTGCTTCTTCAATAATTTAAGTGGAATTTCGTAAAGGCGATTATAATTTATGGAATTCGGTTTACTTGGTGGGGAGCAAATTGTGCAAAACTGTGATGATTAGGCGTAGAGCAAATTTCAATGGGACCCCTTTCTTTATATTTATGGGACCCCTGTTGGTTATGGAGAAAAAGTAGAATGGATGGAAATGGGGCCTTGACTGGCTGGCTGCAAGGAAGTTGAGACCCCACCCAGCCAGTAGAGTAAAACTGGTTAGGTAGTGTCAAAAATCGACAGAATTGGCGGACCCTTTGTGCCCGGCGGTCCTTGTAAAATTTAAAGATTCAAAATTTGGCCCAAAAACTTTATGTTTGTTCCCAAAAAGCTCAAAGAGATTCCTAGGATTTTTTCTGTGCATTACTGTTTACACGTCCGGAACTCCGAGGCCACCTGACCTGACTGCGGTACCTCTACCCCTCCTCTTCCCCACACACATACGTTAGTGTCAGCGGGAAAAAATTTCTGCGTCGTCACAACTCACATTCTAATTAGCCTGCCAAACCTTAAATTTAATTGTGTGAACAAATAGGTAGTATTTATGTAACGTTTTTTATATTTAGAAGCATCATATAATATACAGAGAGAGATATATTATACATTAGGAAAATGAGTGAGATCAAAATGATAATTAAATCAGTTTTTATATAGTTTGTTGAAGTTATGAACTTTTTTCATATCTCTCGGACCCCTTAGCCATTAGATCAAAGGGTTAGGGATAACATTCATGTGTTTGTGGACTAAAATATTTACACCGAAATGACAATTTAACTAATAACTGCCTTACTCATCTATGTTTACTAGATCACATATGAGCTATGACAAATCTGACAATTAGTTTAAACAAAGTATTTCACTCATTTTAAACAATGTCTTGCATTTGGTAGAGTAACTGTTGCTTGTTTGAGAGATTAGAGAAACATAGGTTCAAGCCAAGCACACATCTTTTGCTTCCGCTTTTGTTTTTTGTTTTTTTTCTCCTATTGTGTTTCTTTTTTTTTTTCCTTTAACTTTTTTTCCTCTATTATTTTTTACCGGGTCCTTTTGTTTCTTCCTCTCTCTTTTTTCACCTTTTATTCTAATTGTTTTATTTTTTTCATTTTTTTTTCGTTTTCCCCTCTCCAATAGTTTTTTTGTCCATTTTTTTTTCATCTTTTTATCATTTAATTTTGTGTATTGTTTTTATTTCCAATTTTATTTCATGTTTATAGATTTATTAAAGAACAAATAACTATGAATAAAAGAACATATTAAAAAGAATAGATTGATAACATTAAAATAACATATTGATAATATTAAAAAAATAAATTGGTAACATTAAAAGAGTAGATAGATTTTTTATTATTTTTTAGTTCTTATATATTTATATACATATAGCTAGTTAGATCTTATGTTTGCATTGTTCTATCTTCAATTAGTATTTGTTTCTTTTTTATTCCTATATATTTTTATCTCATTGTTCTATATTCTTTTTCAGTTCTTATATATTGAAAAAAAGAAAAAATATATGAAAATTTTTTAAAAAGGTAAATATAAAATATGAAAAAATAAGAACAAATATGATTAAAGAATAAATAAGAACTAATAAACGAATAGACAATATTCATAAAACACAAACATTCTAAAAGAACAATAAAAAATAGATTAAATTGATAAAAAAATAAATTTTTTTTAAAAAATAAACCCAATAAAAGAATAAAGACACACAGGCTCACACAAAACCCTACTCCTTTTTATTTTGATTCATAATATAGCATTTCCTTGTTCTTTACCCACCATACGTACAAGAACAAAATGATGTGTTAATTAATTAATGGATGTTTTGGACCCTTTTTAGCAGACGATTCAATCTCTGCTATTATCGTCTTCTCAAGGACATAAAAAGCTATAACCCGCGTTTTCTTAATTAAATCCTGTACATAATTGTAATTCCATGGTTTATGATATCGGATTTTCATTTAAATGTTATGGTTGACAGAGTAAGATGAAGTGCAATGGCGAAGCCCAAGTTGACGTTGTCATGCCCATCAACGACATCCATGTGGGCCCAACTCACATGTGCTGCAGGAGTCCGCAATCGGGTAGTCCCATCAGACGCTGCAGAATGAGTTTTTCCCAAGTAATTTATTATGAACCGTCAGATCGGGCTCAGAGTACAGTCAGTCTTCCATAGAGGTAGAGGCGGCTACTCTTTTGTCCCAAGCTTGTCCCCAAACCGCAAGGACAATTGACTCAATCATTGTGTTAACCAGGTTATTACCCATTGCTCGTATTCGAAATGTATTCTATCCCATAGTTATAATATAAAATATTTTCAACATAGCAGCCAAAAACAGGGGGGGAAAGGCCTAAATCACTTTTAATCCCTTGAACTATAATAACTCAGTCAAAAGAGTGCTAGTAGTTTGGCATGGTGCAACCCAATTCTCCAACTATGATCCGTAGAGCATTTTATCACTTTGACCAAAAGTCCGTCACTTTACTAACCCATAGAAAAAGAAACAATTGCGTCTCTAGTCGGTCATCTTCTTAATTTCTCTATTTTATACCTTATATCTTAACATTTACATATCTAACCCCCAAGTATGAAACATTTTTACAATCTCTCCGCAAATTGCTCCCCAATTGCATAATCGTCTAGATATATGTTCTGTCCAATTAATATACAATAATAGACCAGAAAATCAGAATCGATTATCATTTTACAGTGATCAACAACAAATTGGGCAATTAGAATCAATTGTTGGAGATTTACACTACCATTGCTCCTTTTTTTAGTTTGAATATCTCGGGTTTTTTGGTATGATCCGCCATTGCTATTTCTGTTTTCGGAGGCTTGAGCGATCCAGGACACTTATGGGAGATCTCTCCCAAAACTTTCACCATTTCCCCGATCAACACAGGACTTAGAATTCCAGAAATCAACAAAGAAAAACCGGTTTCAACAGTGAAAACCAGACTCAAACCCAAAATCAACAACCCAGATCACCAATTCTTCCCAGTCTTCCACTACTTTTCTTGAGGCTTCAAATTCATGGTGGTCGTCGATTTCAGAGCTGGTGTCTCCATCTTCAACGTGCAGGGAGAATTGGTTGCGGGTGTGGACACATCGAAGCAAATGGGTGTTTTCTTTGGTCGGAGTCAGGATGAGAAGACAAGAGCCGAGTGAGAAAGGATTTATTGATGCTGTTGGGCATGAGATCTAACAGGTAAAAAGTGAACAAATTAAAAGATAATCCAATCCGCACAGTCAAAACGGACCTGCTCGTAGGTAACGGTAGCGATGGGGAGGAGGATGAACAATGGGGCGGAGAGCGAGTGGGAGTGGGAGTGGAAGACGATGGAGGTGGCATTGACGGATTCGAAGGAGCCGGAGGAGACCACATAATGACGATGTAGCTGACAGTGGAGATGAAATAACGGACGGAGGAGGGGAAGTTTGGAGGTCGGAGGTGGGGAGGACACTGAAGGTGGCGGTGGAGCAGACTTTCGGGCTTAAGGATGGTTAGAGCTTAGGTTTTGTTATAATTAAGTGCTTTAAGTATCATATTTTTATGATTTAACAACTAAGAGTTTAAATGTTACAATCAGGTCACAGAATCGTTACAAATTTAACAATCTTAACATCAAGTTGATTGAGTTACTGAGTTAAAAGTGTTAAATGTCTTGCATTTTATAATTCAAGGGACCATATAGATTGAGTCACACTATAGGGACTAAGATGCATGACTCACTATAGTTCAAGGCATCAAAATTGATTTAGGCCCGGGGAAAAAACTCTACTCTCTCTTTTTGAATTAAAATTTTGGTATTCTCTGTGCAAAATAGATATTTCGCTGGTATCTCAACTAATGATTACAAGGAATCAAATTAATCCATATTATAATTACCAATACCCTATTAATCATTCACCTTAATCGTAGTGCTATATTTTTAGCGTGTAATAAAATATTTGATGTCCCTCCATAAACTTAGATGGGAGTAATCCTTTTGTTTAAAATAATAACCTAAGTTCTTAAAAATCTTTATGTAATCTTAAATAAAACTATATCTAGGTCCAGATTCACTGAACACATTACTCTCTTTTTAAAAAAAAAAAAAAAAAAAAGAAATGTCCTATGCCATTCTAATTATTACCATCGGAAGACTTCAAATTTGTATGAAGTTCATGATATTCCTGAATAACCTAAGTACTTAATACTTTTTTATGTAATCTTAAATAATCTAAGTACTTAGCACTCTTTAGTTCATGATATTCCTTATAAAATTTTTTATTAGGTAAACTAAATAAAAAATTATTTTTAATGAAATATTGCGATATGTCAGAACTTAAAATGAAAGTGTGACATAAAATTTGAGATAAAGCACTACTACTCATGACACCAAGAGCTACGTAAATAGTTCAACATAATTTCGATATATATTATAGATTTTAAGTACCATGACTTTTCAATTTAGCTTTTTTTTTTCCCCCCAACGATGCAAAATTGTAGTTTGGCGTAATTATTCTAAGGCGATTACTTTTCTTTTCGAAAGTAACGATTTTACAAGTTAAGTCTTTTATAAGCTTTAATATCACCTAGAATATATTTACTAGAATATTCTCCAAGTAACTATTTTTTCTAATGAAGTTTTTATTTCCCAGCGGAGATATATAAATTATAAAAGGCAAGAAAATAGAAATTGAGTTTAAAAAACAACTTTTCGAAAATGGAAACTTAACATATACAAAACTTCAAATATCATCGGCCTTCCTGTTTATTCGAATTCTATCTTTATACTATAAAGAATATGTACATCTAACATCTTATAATTTGCTGAAAGAGTTGATGCAACAAATTATTCCTCGCATATACCTTTCCATTTTGGTATGCCCCCGGCCGAACTACGGCATACGTAACGCGTGTTCATACAAGAATGACAGTTTGTCCCATGAGGTTTACAATAAATTACAATTTATCCTCTACTGTTTCAAAAGCATTTTAAAAATACTCTGAAACCTACAGTTATCCCCCTACAGTCATTTTTTAATATTAAAACTACTGAATTAATTATACTTTGAGACCAAAGTCTAATTCTTGATTAAGTTTTCTCCTCAGAATGTAAATTATTCCATTACTTGTCTTTTTCAAATAATATAATATAATACATCTTTATAAATATTGTTCATTTCAACTTTCTATCTCCAAATTACTTTTTCTTCTGATTATATTTTTATTTATTTTTCCCTATATGTAAATTTTTCATCTTTATTTTCAATTTTTAAGATATTTCTAATTAAGGATATCATTTTTATTTTAAAATTTATTGTAGTTATTTATTTATGTATTTCTATTTGGAATTTTTACAAGCATCCTCATTTTTTTTCCAGAACTTATTATGATAATTATTAAATCTAAAATTGAAAAAATGATAAAGCTTATATTTACAATAATATGAAAACTACAAAATTGCTTCCATTTCAATTAATACATAATTTGCCATTTTGCTAAAAATTTAATTTTATATATTTATTCATTAATTTTTTGTTTTGTAAGAAGGTCTTGTTCAACAAAATGCTTATTGATTATTTAACAATTTCTCATGTGCTTAAATGGTTTTTAGTCATAATTCTTTAACTTCATCTTTGATGTAAAATGAAATTGAGATCATTAAAAGATTACTATTTTTGAGTTATAACTCATCAACTCTTTGCATTTATATTTTTTTGAAAAATATTCTTTGTTATTTTTCCTGCTCAAAAGATTGTACTACTTAATGAATGACATTCTTTTTGTTGTATTTCATTTTCTAGCTGTCACTATTATTCTACAGGCTTACGTTTTTTTTAGTTAAAGAAATCAAGAAACAAAATACTAAATGAGAGCTTATTAAAAATATTGAATTAGTCAATAAATATACAAAAATAAAAAAATCAATATGCATTTTGTTGAATAAGATGCATATTATTAGTAGAATACAAGAGTTTTCTTTTAGAGAGTCAGTGACTCAATAATTTTTTTCATATCTTCACATTAATTTCACATAAATCCTCATTTCTTCACAATTTTATCTTTCAATCACTTTTGAAAATAATTGAAATGATCACATCCACACACACACACACACACACACACACACACACATCGTTTCTTAAAGGCCAAAGCACACAAGAGACCCTTGAACTTTCCCAACTCACACGAGTTAGTCCTCAAACTCAAATTAGTCGGCAGAAGCCCTCCAACTTTGCAACCTGGTACTTATTAGTCCAACTTGTTGACTTAACTCATTTTTTTAATGGCTTAAATATATGAAGAGCCCTCAAATTTAACAATTCATTTAAGTTCACCGCCAAAGAACTTCGATTGTACTAGGCCTTAAACTTCATAATAAACAATGGGTATTATAAAAAGTAATTAAAAATTAATTGTAATTAATTAGAATTAAACTTTTTAGGTTCTGTAAAGAAAAAATTTATGAAATTAGTTAATTCATAGAAATTAATTAAAGTTTCCTTGGTTTAGTCCCTATTGCAGATCAAGTTTGTGGAGGAACAGACCTGTTATATCAAGGCAACAAAGAAAAAAAAAAAGAAAAAAAGTACTTGCATAATCCGTATGTCTTATAATAATTATTAGTTATTAATAAACTTGTGAACAGAAATTTGTTCATGAGCTATTTTATTTTATATTTATTCATGGGGTGTAAAGTAAAACAATATTTTATGCTATGCACTAGAAAGAGTGTGGAAAAATAAAAGTAAAGTAAAACTAAATAGAAGTAAAAATAAAAATCTATAATTCATACTATTGGTGGTCATGTACATTTTTTTAGGTACATCATTATGGTGGATGGAATAAGAGGTGGTTATTGGTGAAACGTTGTCACAAATTTTCTGTTCCATATTTTTCTTATCAAACATATTCTTTTTGTTTTATGTTATTTTCCCATTACAGATAATACATTTTTTTTATTTTTTAATCTAGGAACAATATCATTTTATATCTTATTCTATATTTACCTTATAAACACTTGAAAAATATTTTTAATGAATTAATTAGTTTTAATAAATGTTTTTACTCAACCTAAAAAATTAATGTTAATTAATTTATAATGAATTTTAATTAATTTTAGTAATGCTTATTATTTATTGTAAACTTTATGGCCTAGTGCAAACCAAGTTCTAGTTTGAAGCCCCACTTAAATGAGTCGTCAAAGTTTGATGGCTCTTGATGTATTTAAGCCATTAAAAAAAAGGAGTCAAATGAATGAGTTGGACTAAAAGGTACAAAATTGCAAAGTTGAAGGGCTTTTGCAGACCAAGTTAAAGTTTAAGGACCAACTCGTACGAGTTGGAAAAGTTTAGGGGCTTCTAGTTTAATTTGGCCTTCCTAAAATTTTACACCAATTCAATCACTATATTTAAAAAATAAAAATAATTTTTTAAAATATATTTTTAATTAAAAAAGTAAGTTTTTTTATTTTTTATTCAAGGTAAAGACAAAATTGATAAATGATTTGTTGCTAAAAAATAATATTCTACCTATCCTATGTTTTTTCCGCTTCATTTTACTTTTCTGATTAAAATTTGACTTGAATTTATTTATGTTATTATTTTTCAGAAATATTTTCAAAAATAATTTTTCATTTCACATTTGTATATAATTTTGTATTTATATACCAAAGTGTTAAAATTAAAAATAATAAATTAATTATTGTAAACAATGCATGGTGCAAATAATATAAGATAAAAAGAGTACAATTATTGGAGCCAATACTTTATATACCTAATAGTTGTACTTGGTAATCAGTTGAATATTATTTTTTTAGGAAATAACTAATTAATTATTTTATTTTATTAGGAAATAACTAATTAATTATTTTTTCTATTTTCTGACCTAAAAAAATATTTTATTTTTATGAAAAATATTTTAAAAATATTTTTTTAGCTTTGAACTATGCAGTTTAAACAAAGAACCATTATGTACACACACACACACACACACACATAAACTACCTTTGTTTTTGAAAAATAAACTTCTCATTTAATTTTTTTTTCCTGCTATTTAATTAATGCGTTAGAATTCATTGCATGGTTACTTACATTGGAGTAACTGCCTCGGAGATGATTTGGATTAACTGCCATTTGAGTTCCTAAGATTGTGTTTTGGTGAATTTGACCTTGCTGTTCTAAATTCGTGCAATCAGGTGGGTGCACTGTTAAGAAACGGACGGTGTGCATGTCATGTGATGACACATGACGTTGTCAATGGATCAGGTGAGGTCCGGTAAGCGAAGAGTCGTATCGTATTTCCCATGTTTAATTAGTTGGGGGGCTCGACCGGATCGGTTCTATACCAAAGGGGCAAAGTGGCCGAGTTACTATAATTTAGGGTTGTAATCGGTATCTTGGCCTTTTTTTATGGGCACATGGAAGAGTTTCGTGTCAATATCCCGATTGATGTTGCTGAAAATTCGTAAAAAAGAAAAAGAAAAAAAAAAACGCACAGAAAAGAAATAAATGAAAGTGCTTTGTGTTTTGTCCCCAATAAGTTTCCGGAGCCTCCTCCTGACCCGCTCGTTCACGCATTTCTTCTCCCCCAAGAACTGCTTGCCCTCCCCATCGCTTGCTCACAGTTATTGACACAAGAAATCCTCCGCCACCGGCAGGCATTTCAATATTGCAACTAGGCGTTTCATATGGATTTCAAGAGAAAAGAGCTCAACCTGGAGGCGACGGAGCTCCGGCTGGGCCCGCCGGGTGAGACCGAGAAATCATCCCCTCTGATTAGGAGCAACAAGCGGGCTCTGTTGCCGGATATGAATGAGTCAGCGAAGAGCGATGCTGCTGCCGACGGGAAACCTCCCGAAAGCGGCGCTCCACCGCCCACCAAGTAATTTCCCGAAACTGAGACCGTTCTTTAAATATGGTTTCGTTGGGCTGTATTCACGTTGAAAGTTGAAGGTGATTTTGAATTTGCTGCAGGGCACAAGTAGTGGGATGGCCACCCATCAGATCTTACAGGAAAAATAGCTTGCAAGTGCAAGCAAGCAAAAGCAGTGGTGGTGAGGCTGGGACCTATGTGAAGGTTAGCATGGATGGAGCTCCTTATCTGAGGAAGATTGATCTGCAGTTGTATAAGGGTTACCAAGAGCTGCTTAAGGCCCTGCAAGACATGTTCAAGTTCAGAATGGGTAAGCAACTATTACTGTTTTGTGTTTCTTGCAATCAAAGTCGTGATCAACTTCATATGGATATACCTTGTGGGGAAGAGAGGACCAGAAATAGGGATCGATATGCGCGTCAAGTTGAATTTTTTTTTACATGTACATGTGTTCCATGATCAGGTGAATACTGTGAGAAGGAAGGGTACAGTGGATCAGAATTTGTGCCTACTTATGATGATAAAGATGGAGATAACATGCTGGTTGGAGATGTTCCCTGGGAGTAAGTTCTTATCTTAATCTCTTACAATATTTACTTAATTTAATAAAGATCAATCGAATTCAAATCCACTAATACTAACTGATTGTTGTTTGATTAATTTGTTGCAGCATGTTCATCACTTCCTGCAAGAGGCTAAGGATCATGAAAAGATCAGAAGCAGCAGGAGGCTTGGGATTGTTACACATATGCCCCTGATGATTAACTAAACTTTCACTAACCGCTTCAAACAAGAGACAGCCACCCAACACCCAAACTTTAATCTTACCATCATCCAACAACATCTGTAACATATCATATGTATGTTGTCGTTTCCAATCTCTGAAATTTTCTGATTTGTGGTTTTGCAGCTCAGAAACTGAAATGCTAGATTGTGTGAATGTACAGTTCGACCTTTTTTGTTTTTTGTTTTTTCTCTCTCGAGCGTAGCTGTAAAGGGAAAATATGAATAGTTTTGGCCCAGCAATGTTCGAAATCTATACGTTCCCAACGCCCAGTTTTGAGCCCAATAATAAATTTTATTTGGGCCAAAACAAAAAGTTCCTGAGCTGAGCTTGGAACCACTTAGGCCTACGACAGTTTAATGGGCTATGTTAGCACAAAGCCCAAAACCATTGAATACAAGAGAAATGAAAATCAGGATTGATAGACTTTCGTCAGGCGTTCAGCCGATGAGCTTAGTTCTCTCACCAAAGAGGCAACTCAGGCAAGTGTGGAATACTATGAGATGAGGGGAATATTACTTTGGGAAAATTACAAAAATTCCCTTGTGATTTGATCTAATCTACACTTTACCCCCTATTTACTTTACAGTGTCCAACAACAACTTTTAAAACTTTAATTTAAACTGCTTGATAATAGTGTTCCAGTAATTTTAAGATTTTTGATATTTTTTTCACAGTCAACCAACCTTTAAAAAATATTGATATGTATTTATAGAAAGAAAAATATATTCATAGAAAGAAAAAACTAATAATTTAAAATATCTATTAACTATAAAAAATATTAAAAAGATTGAAATTACTTGAAGATGAATATCATATAGTTTAAATATAATTTTAAAAATTATTATCTAACTGTAAAAAATACAAAAAGTAAAATATAAATTTCAAAAAATAGAGAAGTAAACTGTAATTTATGATCTGGTAATTGTAAGTTTCTCTCTTACTTTCTAGTTGTTACAAGGTGATGGCAATCATTACACTGAAGTCTAAACGTGACCTTGTTTGCCCAAGGAAAAGTACCAGAAATGATGGATAGATCTCAACCACACAAAAACACAACAGGATAAGTTTGTTTGTCATTCCACGATGTACCGTACGTGCACTAATTAATCGCCTTTTGCCAAATCGAAATACCAGAAGTTCCCGGACCATGCAGCCTCAACATAAAAATATAAATATCAAACTTGCACCAAGGCTTTCATCGACTAGATGCCATATTCACAGATACATTTAACAACCCTTCTTGAAGACCTCCATCCTCACCGAGCCAAAGCCCAAAAAGGTTTTTAAAAAAAGGGAAAAGAAAAGAAAAGAAAAGCGAAGGTAGAAGCCAATTGCCACCAAACGTAGATTTTGGTACTGAACCACCACTTGAAGGAAATGAAGACGATGAGTTGAAGATCACTCCTGTTAGGGAGAAAACTAGCAAAGAAAAGATGTGAACCGAGTCACGAGCATGACCGATGGGCTGTCTCATCTGAAATGAGGAGGGGGCTTAGACCGAAGGATGGACCATAATATGTATCTGTTGAAAAAAAATTGTGGCCAGCAAGGGATCTGCCTGGGTGGTAATTGAGTTGCAAGCAAGTGCAGTTGGTCGGTTCCCACTTAGCTGTAGGGAGGACCATTTGATTCAGGCCTGACCATCATCGGTCCATCTGGTAGGTGAGTCCGGAAGATTGCGGAGGCAAGTGATATGGGCATGATACATAGTGCCTTGGGCTGAAGGAATTGCATTGCAGCTCCAACATCTTCTTCCATCAGCTTAGCCACCTGCTCCTCCGTTCCATCACTCGCCCATTTCTCCCACACAGCCTGACTGCGCCTCCCTTCGACACCATCTCCCTTGGTTACGGAAAGACAAAAGTGAATTGATTATGAGAAGAAACTTTGAAATGAAATGCGACCAAGTAGGGGGAAAACAAAAATACAGCAATGATCGGCCAGATGAAACGTCTCTGTAAGACAGTTTCCGTAGACATGCTTATGCTTGTTCATTAAGTAAACGTAAGGGGGAGACATTGCAAGATACTGGAACAAATAACTAAAGGAGCTATGGAAAAAAATATGTAGAACAGAGAAAATTAGTCGAAACTAATTATGGTAGTTCCAAAATTGTGCACCTCAGTGGAAGATGGGGGCACATCAGATACAAGCTGAGCCACAGCACCAGCTGCGCCGAGTCTGCTCATGCTCAAAACCTGTTCCACAGATTATGAATTTGAGATAATCTCAGTGTGGAAATTAATCTGACGGTAAAAGTGTACAGTGCCGCACTTAACACCCAGTTTAGTTTTCACTATTAAGCAATCAAATTCCGACACTGGACAAACAAGTCATCTCATTTCAGCTTTGACATTATAACGACCTCATATAAAGCAAGCCTTAGGGTCTTCATCGTTGCCTAAAATTCAACGCTAGGGGCCTATGTGGCTACTGTGCGATAAGTGACCAGACAAAGACTGAAACAATGCAAGCAACTCAAATTAGTCAAGGCCTTAGATGCTGATGGGAAAGATAGCGAAATCCTGTTTCTCTCTCTTATCTTTTTCCCCTCTAGATATTGTTCTTTGACAAGGCCAAAATGATGTTTAACAAAGTGTTTCCTTTGATAAATATTTAGACCTGGGTGCCGAATTTCAGTACCTTCACCTGAAGCCTCAGAAACTTAACATAGTCTACAATTTCATCAAGCATGGCTGCCCTGTCCGTCTGCAGAAATTTGACGATGCATTAGTAAGCAAACCAGATACGAGGTAAGAAAAGCAAGCACGTAAGGTCTGGGTGTTTTTAGGGGAACTCTGTAATTGATGTCACGAAAAATTCTTGAAACAAATCACCTAAACTACTGCAATTGTCTAAATGCTCGAGAATCAAATTATCAAAGCTAAGGATGACAAGAAATACCTAGGCAATTGCATGAGGATATACTAACCTTGTTGCAGCTAGGAACCAACTCCTGCAGAGCTTTCATCCTTTCAGCGATTCTTTCTCTGCGTAACTGCACAGAAGAGAGGATGGTGCTGGTTAGATACAAACAAAGCTGCAGAAGATTAGGCCCCAGAAGATGTAAAAGATAACTTGTCCTCTTCATCCCTGTCTCCATATTAGTCCAGCAAAGTCCAAGCTTTCAGTATAAAATCAATTTATCAGCACTAACTCACATTCTGATTATGACATTTAGCTATATCATTTTACTCAAGAACAGATGTTTTTTATCTCAAGAAACCTCGTGCTCATAGACTGGTGCTCTAGCACACAAGGTTAAAGCATACCCGCTCAGCAATGCTGTGGGGGTCAGTGGCTTGCCCTCGTCTTGCTCGTACCCTTGGGCGGATGGCAGGTGGCTGAGATACAGTTACTGCTGATGCTGGTTGGCTATGAAACTGAAACCAGGAAAAAAAAAACAAAGAAGAAGAAAGATTATCTCAGTTACACACTTATACCTACTATTCTGCAGCAAAGAGCTTGCTTTGGAATCTACTTGAATTGGCATCATAAAGCTCAAGGTCCTTCAATAAAACAAAAACGTCAACTGGGGTTGGGTCATAAAAACAGTCACACACCAAGTGAACCTTGCTGGTTGTCTGGCTTACTTTTTCGTATAACTCAAGCAAGAATTGGATGCTTAAAACACAATACGAAATTAGGAAGAAAAAGACATCATATATTAAGAACAGTTGGACAAAAACATTACTATGCTAACTGCAAAAAGTAGCAGCACTGACCACCAAAGAGGCCTGAAAGAGGGTTGTGATTGTTAAGCCTAACCTAATTTAAAAGCCAAGGATCTATGGCACCAAGATACATAACAATGCGTGGCATGACAATTGCTACCATCAAGCAAGAATATACAACATAGTAAGAAAAGGTCTATGCTTGATACTGTTACATAGCAGCATATATATTTTCACCTTTGATGGAAAAGGAACATAAACTTGCAGCAGATTGTATCTCCAAACGTGTTAAAACACAGACACGATACACATATTTGGGTTAATTACACTTGGCCTCCAATAGTTAGGTGAGAATCACGCCTATCCACATTTAGTTTCACCCTATGGTTTCCTTCTGCGTTTTGGCAATTAGGGGATGATGCATGTAATCACGGTCTGAAAAAGAAACAATTATGAACATTTTTCTGAAACGCTGAAGATGAGTGCAATTTCCATAGGAGGAAGTTGTAAATAATTTTTCTATATATATATATATATATTGGTTCATAAGATAAGATAGGATGGTTAGAACCAACTGGTTTGGTTTATAACTGGACCTGGCATTCTGTTTCCCTCCTCTGTATTGAGATCAGAATTTGATCTCAGGATGACGTCTAAAAATCTTTATCCTACCTATATATTAGTACTGTGACTTTCCTGGTTTGACCATTCAACATCCCTGAAAATCTTATGGTCCTCGGAAGTGAACATATATATATGATAGTCAATGCATCTCTGAAAATCTTGCTAGTTTTTGGACTTCTGGGACAGGTGTTCCCCAGAAATCACGGCAGAAATATGCAAAGGACTTGGAGAAACATCTGGAAGCTTTTCTTGGTCAAACTCTTTATTATTATTATTATTGGTTCAAAACGCGCTCATTTGCAAGTAAGGGAAAGGATATGGATGACAATTTCAGTTCCGCATTCCCCCGCACGCACGCTTGAGCACGTGCAGCACAAGCCCGCCCGCGCGTGTAGCAACCAGTTTTAAAGGACACAGGAGAACCTGAGCTGAGTTGTTCAAAAATATCGAACAATAATACCAGGCCCATCGTAATGAAAAGAGTCGAAAGACAGAGACACAGTACAGCCACAAAAGGGTGTGCACTGTTCAAGTCCTTTCTGCCTTACACTTTCTCTGGTTTCGACTTTCTATTACTGCACTACTAGCTAAGCTAGGTCACTGTGTGTGTCGTGTGGGTGAACAGTAAAGTGAACTGAGAAGGTAAAAAAAGACATCCTGTTCTGGTCCAGACGATAAAAGTTACCTGGTGCAGATGGGGCTGTGAAGGAGGAGGCGGCGGCGAAAGCCCGACTGCCTGAATTTGACCCAAGCTTGGAAACAAGTTGCTCATTTGCATGGAATCTCTTTCCTGCAGCGATAGAATAGAATAGACCAAAACAGCACGCTAATCACCCTCTCAATCTCTTCAATTCTACTTATCAGACCCTTGTGCACAAACCACCACGAATAAAAATTTCAAGGATAAAATCATTGCATACCAACTCTAATGAAATTTTCCACTAACCCATATGATGATTATTTTCTTTTCCCCAGCTAAAGCGCTGTAGAAAACGTCGTTCTTTGACTCTGATGAAATTTCAACTAACGATTCCATTTGAAATTCTAATGAGCATCATACTACTAGTAGCAGTTATTTGGTGTTAAATAAAGAGACGAAAGAATCATACGCTGATCTCAGAAACTACAGTGTTAGCGGAACAAGAAGCATCGTCGTTGTTGCTCTTGTTAGTATTGCTGTCCACCGCAATGCCATCTCCCTGCTTCAAGAAGCCATGTTCCAAATTCAGCCCCAAAGGAAACAACCCCATGCCCATCGCTCTATACCCGCCACCACTCTCGCCGTCACGGCCGCCGGACCGCACCTGCAGAGCCATCGAACCGACGGAGACGGCCTCACTCCCACCACCTCCGCCACCATATGGGGGTGGCACCGCCAAGATCTGCTCGAAGAAATCGTCCCCTACTCCCAGTCCGTCCGGCTGATTGCCCGCCATGTCACTAACAAACAGAAAGAAAACATAAACAGTAATGCCTGCCACAAGCAAAGAACTATTTAAGCTACTTCATATATCTGGTTTGAGATGCAGAGAGAAAAGGTGGAATTTTTTTAAAAAAATGGAGGGTATTGCGAACAATTATAGGAACATTATGGGTCTCGGTCCTTTTGGGGAAGGAGCTTTGAGTTCATAGGAAAGCAGAAAAGTGGCAAGCGGTTGCTGGTAAAATGGGCGGCAGATCCGGAACCCAATAGCCCGGAAAGTAACCGCAGATTCCGAGATGGGTCTTTTTTGTTTTTTCAACAAAACCTCATGTTTGTGGACTATGGAAAGTAATTCATATTTCTCCAGAGTTCTTTAGACTTTAGAGAGAGTTTCTTAGTCTCTGCTTTTTGGCCCCACTGAACTGTGAGCGAGTGCTCTGTCCTGCGATTCTTGCCTCGGGTTCGGAAATAATAAGCTTATTTAATCTAGGTTATTTAATTGATGTTCCAGGTACCTAGAGATGAATTGTCAGCCCAGCCCAAACTGGGACAAACCCGGTCTAGGCAAAGTCAAAGCCCGGGGCAGAATGGCTTGGGGAAATGTGGGCCATGTATGGGCTTTAGGAAGAGGCAGCCAGGCCGGCCTGACCTAAGGACCAGAAGAGGCCCAGGCCTAGGCACAACTCGGAGACAGACTCGTTTGGTCCGGGCCAACCGTTTCAAAAATCTCCCATGGTTAGCAACTTTCAAGAAAAATGAAAATTACATAGTAAGGAACTCCAACAATTTCTAACTGCTTTTTAGGCCAAAAATCCTTTTTACCATTATCCATTTTTCATAAATAGCTGGTTTTTTAATGGTATTTTGGCCTAAAAAAATATTAGCCTCTCCTATAAATAAAGGGCCTTATTTCCTCTCTTCCTCACACTAATTCCTACACTATTCTATAAATTTACTACTTTATCTACAATTCTCTTCAAGCTTTCCACCATTTTTTTAATCTCATATTAATCACTTCTTAATCTTTCATTAATCTTTCTTAAATTTTCTATCCATCAATTTTCATTAACTCAATGATCTCAAGGAAGAGTACTTACTCCACCCCTGCTAAGAGCTCCTCCTCTCTCAACGGGTTGGGATCATTTTTCTGTTGCAAGAATTTGATAAGAAAGGAGATTGGCATCCAAAAGGTTGACGAGCCGGCCAACATTGATATGACCAATATTAATTTGGAGTACGAGGAGCAACAATTCAACAATGACGTTGATGTCCAATAGACGACTACTCCAACCATTGATCCAAACAAAGGTGACGGGACACAACTGACACCTCAAAACCAAGTCCCTATGCGTTGAAGGTAAATCTCACCTTAAATCTTCTGCGTGGGACCATTTTGAAATGGTTCGGAGAACGACAATTGATTCACCGAATGTAAGCACTGTGAAAAGAAATTGGTACACAAGGTAAACTCCGAGATCAGGATGCTACAAAAACATATAAAGAACGACCATCCGATGCACTACCCAGGTACTCAAGGGAATTTCAGTGGACAAACACAACTCGAGAGTATGACTGGTGATTTGGGTATTTTTATATTTAATCAACACAAAATGTAGAAAATGTATGGTTAACTGGATGATGCTGACGAAAAAACCTTTTAGTCAAGTTGAATATGTGCATTTAGAAAAATGGATTAGATCTAACTTAAACGCAGCATTCAGAAAGACATCTAAGATAATCACTAGAAGAGAAACATTTAAAATGTATGAAGTTGGTAATTCTAATCTGCAAGCATGTTTTTATTCACTTGATCATTGTATTGTTTTCACTAATGATATATGGACATCTCCTGTAAGGCAAGACTATTTTTGTATTACTGCATATTAGATAGATGATGATTGGGTAATTCAAAAACATATTATTGCATTCAAATGCATGGAATCTGGCCATACTTGGTATAATATCAATCAATACATATTTTGATATACTTCATGAATTTCAAGTGCTGACAAAGTTTTTTGCATTAGTTTTTATAATGACTTTAATAATGATTGAGCGGCCTGAGAACTCTGTAATGCACTAAAACCCTCCTCAAAACTGTGTTTTTTGTCTACATTATATGCATGTGTCATATTTTAAACTTGTGTATACAAAAAGAGCTTGAGGTTTTGCAGACAGAAATGCTTTCAATCTAAAATGCATTATTATATTTGAAGTCTAAGCCCAAAATTAGTTGTGAATTCAAACAATATTGTCTTCAAAATAACTAACCATTTTCATGGGGACGTATTAAACTTGATTACTGTACATGTTGTAACTCCATAAATGAGATGTTGATGAATGCATATCCATATACACCTTTATTGAATGTGTTTTTGAACTTGAAAGCGAACTTGGAAATTCTAATAGCTAAAATGTGAGACAAGTGTTACAAATTTTGTTAATTACTACAGTATTTTTATGAGACATTTGTTTTTTTTCCAGTGTTTACTATCCTACTGCTCAAAATGTTTTGATGCATTTGGTGAACAGCATTTATGTTTTGAAACAGTATAAAATGGATATGTTTTTAAAAAACACCATCAAAGCAATGAAAGATAAGTGGGTTTCATATTTTTCTAACACCCCCAATCTTTTTATTTTCATATTACTTGACTTAACTGTGAAAATTTCGAATACATTGTCTTTACTTTAGGGATATTATAGTGTTTTTAGATATGTAGCATGTTAGTTGTTTAGCTATAACAGCTGAAGTAGATAAGCACTTGTGGAAGCTCTACAAGGAGTATTCATCCTGCCACAAAGACAAGGTAATAACTATTACTTCCTCCACCAATGGCGCTTCATCCTCCCCATCATCAGCACCATTTTAACCTCATGGAACCACTGTTCAAACATCCCCGACCCACATCCTCTGGTGTACTGGAAGTAAATGATTACCTCCACAACTCATTTAAGATAAATGAGGACGATATTTGGGAGCAGTGGAAAGTGAAAAGTAACATTTTCAATTCTGTTCATTATTATAAATGAAGTTTTTGTGGTCTAGTTTCCACTGTCGCATCCAAATCTACTTTTTAGTGCCAGCAAATAAGTCATTGTAGAAAAATGTACGAACTTGACTCCAAAAGTAATGGAGGTTTGTGTTTGCAACCCTGACTAGGTCTTTGCTGCTTTAAGAAAGCAAGACTACAAAAGTTCTGATAATGAGGTGCAAGATGAGTTTGAGGCTTCCATATCTTAGGTTTTCCTTTTCGGTTTTTAGTATGTATTTGATCTGATTATGTTGTGCAGCACAGATAATAAGTTTAAATTTTGGTTTTTATTTTTTGGACCATTTTGTTAGTTTCTCATGTAAGTCCTGTTTCATGTCGTTTGGCTTTTTATTAATAAAAATTTCACTGGTGATGGTATTTTAAAAAAAAAACAAAATATTTATAAAAAAAAAGTTAAAAAAAAAACTTGCCTAGGCCCATTGGCCCACGTTCCAGTTCATGTTAGACCAAGTGTGCAATGTGCACCACTACAATTACCTTTTTTAAATTTAAAATGGAAATTTATAGAAATCCTTAAGGTTTCATTTAGCCTACACTTACCCCATTTATTTTTAAAAATCTACACTTTGCCTCTAATTGTAACTCTATATCTTATATTAGTAGACTTAAATACTTTGATTACCCAAATAAAGTTTGTAGATCACTAACAAACTTCATCCCATGCCACCTCTAATCCAATTTTCTCTAAATATATAATATATTTTTAATAAATTTTTTTGCTTCCGAATAATTTCTATATTTATAAATTTACTAATAATTTCTAACTATAAATTCCATTCTTATAAATCAAGCTTATGTTTTTTATTAATATTAATATTTATTTTTTAACATTTTATTCACTTTTCAATTAATTCAAATAGAGAAATATCATCTTTCAAGGACAAATATATTATGGTCCTACAACATATCTTATAAAAGCTTGTTAGATTGCTATTTTGGTCCAAAAAAAGTCAGTATGCCACTCTTCATAATTATTATAATAGTATATCTCTCCCTGTAAACTTGTATACTATTTTTTAATACAAAAAAAAAAAGAAAAAAAAACATAAGAGAACTTTACAAGCCTGCAACCATAAACTACTCTGGGAAGCACATAGTTCCTATCCTATAGGAGAAAAAGTTGAATGCAATTGTAAATAAGGTTTGCAGATCACTAACAAACTTCCACCCAGTTCATTCTAACTTAAGTTAATTGACTACAAAATGACTTATTTTTATTTTTATATCTTTTTTACTCAGAATTAATTTTAATTAAAAGCCAAAATTATTTAGTTGCAATAATCCATTGAAAATATTTTTTTTTATAATCTTACTAAATTTTTATGAAATTTTTTTAAGGCTTTAAACTATAAAAATTCCTAAAAATTTAACAATATCATGAAAATTTACTTTCAAATGGATTATTGCATCTACATAACATTAAATTTCAAATAAAATTAGTTTTAGGCAAAAAAAATATAAAAGTAAAAATAAGTCAATTGACTTAAGTTAAAACGAATTGCTTCTTCATCTCATGTCACCTCCAATACAATTTTCTCTAAATATACAAAACATTTCCAATAAATTTTTTGCTTCCAAATAATTTCTATATTTATAAATTTACTAATAATTTCTAACTCTATAATATATTTCCACTCTTATAAATCAAGCTTATTTTGTGATTAATATTAATAATTTTTTAATATTTTATTCACTTTTTAATTAATTCAAATAGAGAAGTATCATCTTTCAAGGAAAAATATATTCTCGTCCTACAAGATGACCCATAAAAGCTGGTTCGATTGCTATTTTGATCCCAAAAAAGTTCTTATGCCTCTCTTCATAATTACTATAATAGTATATCTCTCTCTATAAACTTGTATGATATTTTTTCATATAAGAAAAAAAACTTAAGAGAACTTTACAAGCCTACAACCATAAACTACTCCAGGAAGCACACAGTTCTTATCCTATAGGAGAATAAGTTGAATGCTATTGTAAATAATGAGAGTTCGGAAACAATCTACACACTAAACACTGAATTTAATGATATAACAGACAATCCATCTCTGGAGGTTTTGAAATTATTAGTAAATTTATAAATACATATTATTCAGAAGTAAAAAATTTATTAGAAATATATTATATATTTAGAGAAAATTAAATTGGAGGTGGCATAGGATGAACCTTGGGGTTGATTTGCAAGCCTTATTAGGCAATCAAAGCATTTGACTCTATTAACAAAACATATGGTGGTTACTATAGGGGGCAAAGTGTAGGTTTTCAAAAATAAATGGGGACAAGTGTAGGTTAGACTAAACCTTGAGAGGGTTTCTTTAGGTTTTCCCATTTTAAAACATATGCTTTGATTTCAAATTTTTATATTGTCCCAAAAAAATTTAAAGATCCAAATTTAGACTATATAGGAAGTATTTTACAATAATTTAAGTCTATTTGATACTTCTCTTGTAGTTATTTAAGGAATTTGATAATTTAAAGTATTTATTTACAGTAAAAGTATAAAAAACACTAAATTTATTAGAAGAAACAAATATATGGTTTATATCAGGATTTCAAAACATTTTTCAGATAATATAAAAATGAGGGGGAAAAATGTGTATTTTCAAACATTAGAAGTGACAGTTGTAATATTAACCAAAGATCAGGGGCATAACTGTAGAAGAAGATCTTCCAGGTTCATAAAACAGTAAAGTTAATGTCGCAAGTAAGCTATCAGTCCTATCGGGTAATGATCCATCGTTGTTCAGGAGGCTTTTCAGCTCTGATCAAAGCTGAGCTTATAACTTAAAACTTCACAAAAACTTATGAGTGTGTATCTTACTGATTGAGTCAAATTTAACGTAGAACAACAATAATTCAAATTATATTTATGATAAGTAATTTTTATTAACACCATGAGTTTAACTCATTTGGTTTAGGTGTGTACATGTTAAGTATTTGAGTATCAAGAATTACAATAAAAAGCAATTTTTTGGTGGATGTGGCAGCTAAAATAGTACTCCTTCGTCTCATTTTACTTGAAACATTTTTTTTGGATACAGAGATTCAGGTATATATAATTTGTATTTTTTTTTTGTAGTGAGAGTTTAAATAATAATTAAAAATTTTTTTTGTTTTGTGTAGTGAGAGATTGAGTGGATAATAAAAAAATTATTTATTAGGTTTTGTTTATTAAGAGTTTAAATGTGGGTAAAAAAGTAAATTAATTGTTTAAAAAATTTTAAGAGATAAAATGTTTCAACCTTTTTTGGGACATAAAAAAAAATTACATTTTAAGTGAATGGGACTGAGGAATAATGCATAAACGCTAGCTGACGAAAGGCATAAAATCTTCTCTATTTTCAACCATTTGTACTGGATATGTACCAAAAACAGTAATTTTCATTTGGAATAACAAAAAGTAATCCCTATAAGTTTGTCTGAGGTTATTAAAGTTGCAATATTTTATTAATTCTCATTTGTAATTTCTTCATTTTAAAACTATTTTTCTATGCATTTTCTTTCATAAAAAGTAGTTCATCTGAATATAATAAAGATAAGTGAGAAAGGGATGGATTATTTTGCAGTTTCTAATACGAGTACTATTAAAACTTGGAAAAGTATTTGGCTTTTGTTGTTATTGAGATTATCTTAGTAACGACTAAAAAGAGAAAGAATTGGATGGATACAAAGAGTGAGAATTTCAACTAGTAAAAAGCAGATGCATCAAAAGAAAGAGGGTTCACTTTTGTAGGTATGGTAATAGATGCGAGTTTCTTTTTTAATTTATTTTTTTAATAGGTTTGAATTGTTTGTGTTTTCCTGGGATAAAGATTCGCAAGGGAATGAGATGCATCATACTGAGTATATCGTATCCTAGCAGAATATATCAACTTCTCAATTGCCCGAACCGAAGAAACTCGCCGAGCCAGTCCAAAAAAACATGCCTCCGACAAAGCAAGTGGCCCTCAGAGTCGGTGTGATTAAATTAGTTAACAAATCAGCACCAATACAATAATTTTGTCCACTTTTACTTATTAGCATTCTTACGCAGGAGAAAGTATATTTTATCACACGAAGACGGAGAACAATTAGATGATTACAAACTTGAGCCATTGAAGGAGAAGAAAACTGAGCTTCAATATGATTGACACAATTATGATACGGATACAAACACACCACGTAAACACTAAATAATAAAAGGTAAATTTTGGAGAAAATAAGAAAAGCATCTAGTACGTGGACTACAAGAGAAAAATGTAAATTTTTTGGATGCTTGAGCTCTGGATAAAGACTTTCTTAAATAGGCAGAGATCCAGGACCTTATTAATAAGGCTTCTTCTCCAATGAGAGAGCAGAGGAATCTAGGATCACCGGCTGGTATCCCAATAATTCTAGTTGGTGGAAACTTTAACAATTCTGGGCAGATTAGCAAGCTACTTTACTTCCTTTGTTGGTTTTTATTGACACTTTCTTTATTCATGTGAACGTAAAGGTACTGAGTCAAAGATGCCTTTACTATGATCCTGCTGAGCTGTTCTTGTCGGATGACGATATGAGACTTTCCTGATTATTCAAGAAAAGCTGCTTCTAAGCAAACTTTAGAATTCTTTCTTTCATTACTGAGATAAGTAGTTCACTATCTCTGAATTTACCTTCTTGATAAACTCTATTAAGCATGATATCCAGAATATATTCATCTGAATTTTCTTCTTCATCAATTATATCAATTTTATCAAATTTGATATTCTTGAGCAGATATTGATTGAGGACACATTTGTCCTACCACTTTGACTCCTAAACACATTCTAGGCAAATAGTGAAGTGGGTCTCATAATCCATTTCCTGATTCTCATAGTGCCACTGGAGAATGCATGGAATATGGTTTATAACAACTAATAAGAAATCTGGGAATAACACTCTTTGTCCTTTATTGAAGAACTATTCTTAGAACTTACTAAATCCTTCGAATGACTTCATTACTTATTCTGGAAAAAGAGCCCTTGAATAGGCCTTGTCCAAAGTACCATTTATAAAACCAGTTTGGAAATTTTTGCTGTTTAGTCTTAAACAAAATCATCCAAAAATGTTAGTGGTATTTGTTCTGAATGTGAAAAACTTTATCCCAAGCTTTAATATAGTCTTAATACAAGAATAACATATTCCATATTTTTTCTCGAGTCAATATTATTTTTCTTCTAAAGAGAACTCTCCAATTTACGAATGCCCAAACTTTTAAGATTTCAAATAAGAAAATTCAAATTTCTAAAATATATATTTTTTGAATGTTCTTCATCACTACTTTTCAGATAAATGGTGATTTTAGTTCTTCTTGGTTTATGTTCTATCTCGTAAAACCAGTCTCTTGTAAAATTAATTCAAAAAATAAAGGATTCTTGTGTAGCTGGAATTGTTACTGGGAATTCTAGTGGTTTAGCCAGTGTTTCTCTGCTAGTTTTATGACAGAAAGATATTTCATGTCTTTTTCTTATGAGGAAATGAGACATTTCCGATCAATTTCTTGATATACTGTTGATATACCCAAACTATGTATGAAAATTTTCCGAGTCTTTTGAGGCCTTAATGGATTATTCTTTTGAAAGTTTTCCCGGGAATTACTTTGGTAATTCTTAGAATTTTTTTTTCTTGGGAAGGTAATGGTTCACCGCATGATGTTGAGCTAAAATTGTTCTAGTCATGTCTGCATCCATTTCCATGCCCATTTCCATCATGTCCTCCTTGATTTATTGGTGGAGAATGACTTTGTTTTTCTGATTTAAATTCTTGGCCATATTTTCTCCCTTGCAAAAATGTTCTAGTCAAGAAACTAGGCAAAAAGTTTGTTTCTCCTGCAATATACTCAATGTCAAAATCAAAAGCAGATAAGATAGCTTGCCAATGAGAAAAAAATTGCTTATAAGCTAAAATTTTAACCTCTTAAGCAAAACATCTTCTGCCATCTTACAGTCAACTTTAATTAAAAATTTATTGTTGAAGATATCTTCCTCAAACTCTATGACATAAAACACAATTGATAAAATTTCTTTCTTAACTATAGCAAAATGTTTCTGAGCTTGATTCTAAACTCTTGAAGTGAATATAACTAATTGTTCTTTTTCTCCATTTTTTGTTTCAATATTCCACCATAGCCAATATCATTTGCGTTTGTTTCAACAATCTTAAAAGCTTCTAGATTTGGAATATTAATACAATGATTTTTTATTATTATTCTCTTAACCTACTGAACAACTTTAGTTTGTTCTTGACCCTAATCTAGATTAGTTTTCTTTAAAATTTCAAACAATGGTTTATAATTCTTAGCAAAATTTTTATAAAAATCTACAACATAATTCAAACTTCCTAAAAATATTTGTCTGTTTCTTGTCCTTGATTTTATTAAGAAACCTATCAGCAAAATTCCATGATCTATCAATAGGCTTAATTGTTCCTTTATGAATTCTTCTTTTATGAATTCTGTGACCAAAAAATCTAATTCTTGTCTAGAACAATTTCATTTTCTTTGTTAAGATAACCAATTCTGCATCTTCTACTATTTTTGCAAATTTATTTAAGTTTTTCCAGTGTTGATTAATCGATTGAGAAAACATAAGCATATCATTAATGTAAGCAACAGTAACAGAATTTAAGGATTAAAGATTTTGTGTATAATTTTCTGAAATTCTGATGAGACATTATTCAACCCAAAAGACATGACATTTCACTCATAGTGTCCAAAAGGAACATTAAATCCTGTTTTATATTTTTCTTTTTTGGCAATCTGGATTTGCCAATATCTTGACTTCATATCAAATTTTAAAAATACAACATCATTATGAAGTCTACATAATAAATCTTTTAGCTTAAGTGTTGGATACCTAATCCATCTAAGAACTTTATTCAAAGGCTTATAGTTGATTACCAATCTCGGTACTCATCTTTCAATTTTTAAATTTTCAATCACATAGAAAACAGAGCAACTTCATGCTGAAAAGCTATTTCTAATTAATTTTTTTTCTAACAAATCTTAAATTTCTTTCCTACAATGAGCCATTAATTCTCGTTCATTTAAATGGCTCTTGATCTTGTAGAAATGTTTTTCTCATTAAAGTCTATTTCATAAATAAGGTTTCCAATATGTCTTTTCATTTCCCAAAAGGTATTAGAAATATCAGTACAAACTTCACCTACTAAAACGTTGAAGTGTTCTATTTTTTGTTTTAATTCTAAATTTTTTAATTTTTATTTAACATTATTTTGTTTAACTTTGTTTTGTAAACATATCAGAACATTTGTTTTCTTCCTAGATCTATATTGAGTTCTTCTACTAATGATCTTCTAGGTGGTTCAATAAACTCAAATGTAATTTTCTTCTCAAATTTCTTAATAAAAATTCCATTCATACTTACCTTAAAGGGCATGATTGTAGTTAGGAATGGAGTTCCTAGGATTATTTCTTGATTTATGTTTGAAATTGTAAATATGTTGTTTAATACAAATGTCCTCATTACATACATCAACATTCATCAGTTTAAACCTTATTGGCAAAGTTTACTTGTTGGCAATAATAATTGATCCAAAAGATTTAAAGATTTATAAAGATACTAGTAGAGAACAATATATTCTTTAATGCAATTCTTATCAGCTCCTGAATTTACTAGGACGGTTGTTGTCAACTTGAATTGATTTTATATTAACAAATTCATTCTATTTATAAATCTTTGATTTGGAAAAAAATAGAATTCATTAATCTGTAGAGGTTTTTCTTGAAAAAAATCTATCTTTTAATGTTCTTGGCTTGTTTCTGGAACATCTTTTCCTTTTTCTTTCTATTTTGCTTAAAAACTAAATTCTTCAAAATTTTGCAATTCCGAAATCTCAATTTTATTTCTCGGAGATTTTATTATTTTAAAATCTCAATTCTATTTCCCAGAGATTTAATTTATGCCTTTATTTTTTAAATTTCTGCTTTTAATTATGCTATTGTTGGTTTTTTGTGACTCTTTTGTGTCTTGTCTATTATCCGAAGGATTTCATTTAGACTACGAAGTGGAGGCTTAGTTCATTCTTGTATATTAACCTTCTTATTTGAATTTCTTATACTTTGATCTGACTGGTGTTCCTATTTTCCAACCTTATCAAGATATTTAAATAGAATTTCTTTTCTTAATTCTATATCAACAATTTGTTTAGCAAATTTTAGGATTTTCTTATCTTCTTCAATTATGGCATTAATCTAAATCATATTTAATTTCAAATTATCAAAAATATTTTGTAGTTGACATGATCACAACCATAGTTAGAACCATAATTTTCTAATTCAAATTTTGAACTATCAGAAAGGCCAATGACATTTACTTCTTTGAAACTTTCAGGAGTTATTTCTTCTTGTCCTTTAGGTTTATTGTCATTATCAACCAATATTTGCATTCATCTATTTTTTAGACCTTTATAGATCTTTAAAAAGTTTATATTATGTTTTGTTTTACAGTTATTAGCAAAATGCCTTAGTTTGCCATATTTCTAGCAAACTTTTTGATCTTTTTTTGATTTTTTTTCTTTCTAAACCTCTTACATTATCTAGGTTTTTATTTTGGGCTTTCAAATCTTCTTCTCCTATATTTTCTATAGATTTATGCTTCTTTTGTTTTCTGAGCTCATATTCAGAATATAGCCTTGGGATATCATATCCAAACTGTGAGCAAAACCTTCCCATGTCTTTCATTTTTGCTAATATCTATGTTTTTACATGTTTTTGCCACTTTATTTTATAGCACATTTTAAGACCAACTTTTTTAATTTCTGCTATGATTTGACCATAGTTGTAATTTTCTAAGTTGGGATGACTTTGGTTTTTCACCTTAATGTGATCCATCACCAATTGACCAAAATGTTTACGCAAACCTTATATAAATCTTTTTTTTCCAAATTGAAAATCTGCAATATTCTCTTTCATAAACTCTAGTAAGAAAAATATCTTTATACCATTCTAAATTTGATAAAATTCTACATTTCAGATTTAATAGTAATTCTCTATTTATACTTTCTTTACTTGTTGTTTCACTAACAAAATGGGAATATATAATATACAACAAAGTATTTACCACATCAGGTCACTTGTTTAGATTAATTGGTTTTCATGTTGTACTGTAAGTATTTTTCTTGCATTTTTTATTTTTTGTCTAGCTTGTTCAACTGGGCATTTCTCCCACCAGTTTCTTAATTGTCATTTGAATCCAGTTATAATCATTTTTACTATATATAGGTTTGAGTTACCAACTTTTTTTCTAACAGTTATACTAAACATAATCATATGTTGGATAGTGTTTATTATTTGGTATTCTGACAAACCATCTATGTTCAATTCTCTTATTGAATCTCGTTTATATTATGCAAAAGCATAAGACTCAAAATAATTGTTTAATCTTATATCCACTGGAAATGATTTTGTGGGAGTATAAGGATGTGGTACATTCCAAACTTTTAAAACATTTTTAATTGGACCTCCTTTTCCCCCTTCAGAATGAAGATAATTTAATTCTAAATTCTCATGTTCTAAATGATGAAAATCAACTAATTTTTGGATATTTGAACTTTTTCCAATAACATTTACTTGAAGACCTTTATGTTTTTTCCTTACAGTCTCCTTTGACTCATAAGATTTAATTGCTAATTTAGCTATTTGATCAACTAAATTAGTAATTCTATTATTTGGTTTTAACTTGAATTTTGGATATTTTTTGGGCAAACTTATTGGAAATTTTGAAGTTTCTAGAAAAATTCTGGTTTAAAGACTAAAGTCTTTGTAAGACTAAATTTATACTTATCCAAAGATGTTTCAATTCTATTTATCTATTTACCTATTGATTATAGGTAAAGCTTTGTATAATTGTTCTATTTCATAATATTCTGAAAACCTTTCCTATTTACAGGTTTTTTGGTAATCTTAGAATGTTTTGTATCGGAAGCTTTAAAGGTGAGGTAGATGTTTTAGTTTTTTCTTCCAATATGACTGTAGTGTTAAGTGGATGTGAAGATGCGATTTCATTTCTGTCTTTGGTCTTGTATGTAGACTAAGTTTCTTCTAACACATCTAATGTAATTCTTTCATCTAAAACTATTGCAGAGATAAACCATTCAAAGAATTTTAAATTTCTTTTAGTTCTCATAATTCTTTTAAACCAAAGGTGTTTAATTTCCTTTCTATCCTCTTTGGTGTATGTATCAAAAAACCATTTTCTCTTTATCTCATTTCTTTTTTACCAGAAATCTTTAGTTAAACTTTGATCATCAAATCTAAATGGTTTTGTTAATACATTTAATTGAAAATCTAAAAAACTAGGATTATGTGATCCTATGGATACATTTTTTGTTTTCTTTTCTTGTTGTCTAGAATTTTGACCTCTTCTAAAATAACTGGTTCAATTCTATAAATAAGATGTGAAACTTGTTCTATGAATTCTCTAACTCCTACTAATTTCTTATACTCAAACTCTGACACATAAGAACATGATAAGCAATTCTTAAGGGAAATCTTTGTTGTTCCAATTCTGAAAAATCAATTTTTGTAATTCTGTCTTTACTAAACCTTATTTCAACCTCTCCGTTTTCATACTCAACAATTCTTTCTAACTATTGAGGTTTCAAAATTTTTATTGGTTTTTCATTCTGGAATATCTAATTTTTTTGGAGCTTAATATCTCTTTATTTAATTGCCTTTGGAATGACAACATGACTTTTCTCTATGTTAGCTTTTAACAATAAAATTACTCTTTGTGTATCAAATTCTAAAAATTTATACTCAATCTGTATTGTTATTATTTTGTAATATATTCTATAAACAAGAGCTAGATTTTGAAATCCTTCAAGCATATCAAAACCAAATGTTATGATATTTGCAGTTAAAACTTCTATGATATAAAGATCTATAAAAGAAACAGTGAAATTTGGATGGCAATTAAAATAAATTGATCCATCACACAAATTTGATTCTACTGTGCCTAAGAGAAAATAAAAAAAAATCTATTATGTTTACAATTTCTTAAGATAACAATCACAAAAATGTTCAAACAATTTATTGTCAAAAGTTTTAAAGCAATTTGGACAAGTTAAACATGCAAATAATTATAATAATTTTCTAGATGATCCTTGATCATATATTTTGAAAACAATTCAAATTTATTATCTTCTTCTATTATTGGAACCGTCTTTTTTACAGTTTTAATGGTATATGTCATGCTAAGATCAAAAGTTCTTTTTTGATAAACATCACATTTATTAACTTTAGGAATATTCAAGTTTCCTAATTTTTTTGTCAACATCCCTGATTAAAACAACATTTTAGTTCTTTATTTTCTATTCCCAATAATTTCTTCTCCTTATTGTCTCTTTGAAGTAGACCTAGACAAAGTTCTAAAGATTCTATCCAAAAGATTCTATCCAACAGTAACTATTGATTAATGTTAATATTTTAATAACTATCTGTCAATGTTTTACATGATGTTATTGCCCTATTTCTTCAACAATGAGTCTTACGGTCGTTACATGGCTTGGGTGATAGTTTAGAAAGATTTTAATAATAATCTTTAGTAACTAAAAAATAAAATCTTTTGAAATTTATCTAACTCTTAAATCAAAAAAATAAGACACAGAATAAACTATAAGGACTAGAGTGTCAGAAAGATAAAACTTCTGGCTCCAAATCAGAGTTTTGCCAAATCATCAACTTTTGTAAATCCAACTGTAGAGAAAGGGGGTATTGTTACTGGAAAGCCGGGCTAAGACTGAGAGCGCACCAGCTGAGGAAAATTACAACAGCATCTCATTATTTATTATGTGGCCCTATCTAACTGGTTTCAATAATTCTTCCTTTCCACTTGGGTACGATTACCAACTTCTAATAATCGGGACTAATGACCCAACAAATAAAAAAAAGTTAATCCACATCACAGATGCCATGCCAGGTCACAAACTTTCAGCAATGACCAGCGTGAAGGGTAGCTATATTCATAGATACCCGAGGCATACATCTCAAGACATTCAACAAAGCCATCAAGCAATATAAAGAAGATCACAAATTACATTATAGGAACATTATATTTATTATGATAAGAAAACTAATACTTTAGGGCCTGACCGTAGCTGATCTACAATCAAATCTAATTTCCTTCTTCTAACCTCATTCATACAACAAACTAAGCATACCCTTTGATGGCATTCAGAAACAGTCTCATACACTCTCCTTAGAACTGGAGGCCTCTTCGGCCTGTTTATATTCTTCGCTCACTGCTGTAGGTTTCTCTCCAGGCACCTCTGCCCCAGAATCAGGCTTCTTCTTTAGTTCAGACTCAAACTCTTTTGCAGCCTGCAAAGTTGTTAAGTCCATCACATAATTGCACTGTAGTTTCTTCAAATATTCTAGTGTTTGATTATCAGTAAAAATTGTAAGGGCCAACTTGGGAAATAATTATCATAAGTTTATGCCGAAAATAATTAGCAGATCTCATGCACCGGCAAGCAGCATAGTGGGCATTATCCATCAGGCTACTGATGGCATTGATGCAAAGAGGATATGCACACTTCTTATTTTTGTCTATTTTTTCAGCTTCAGTAGCTTGTTTTCTTCTCTCTTCTTTTTGTGTCTTTCTAGGGGGCAGATATCCGTCTGCCATGATGCTTTTAAGATTCTAACAAGAGACGCGTTTGAACCAACCTAATAACACAGAATATCTCACTCAACCTAACCACCATACAAACAAGCACATACTTATGGTCCTCCAAACCTCTGCTCACTTTATATGATTTGCCTATAACTCAGTATAATAGTGAACTCTCAGGTTTCAAGTTTCTTAGTTGTATTTCTCTAAAATTAAACTTCTTACAGCTTGATTCTGCTGCAAGAATGTAAAATTGATATACTTTTCATGAACTTTGCTCACAAAAAAGAGCAAAATGAATAATAAGACTGCTTTCAGCTGAACAGTAAGAAAAATTCTGACTGATGGCAAACAAACTATCATGTGATGAGACCACTCGAAAAATTATCCCAACTAAATTCAAATAAATGATCATACGAAAGGCTGACTATTATTCACCAAGAGAGCGGTTAGAATTCTCATGTATCAGGATAACTGAAAAGTTCATGGATACTGTAATTCTTAAAAAGTCGAAACACTAACTGGTTTCTAACTTTGTAATGCGAAGTTAGTAGGGCGCAACTTATTTCTATCAAGTAATATTTATGACAGCGCAAGAAAAAAAATATTGCCCGGCCCATTAAACATCCAAAAAAGGTGATTATATTCATAGAAGGACAAAGTAATTCAATGATATTCCACTCCAAGCAGCCAAACATATTATATCTAGAAACCTGCTACCATCAAGACTTGACCTCATTCAAATGCCTAAATGGTAGGAAAGGTTCTACAAGGCCCACCAGCTTATGATGAGTATCTGGGGTCAACTGAGAGCCTGGGAAAAAAGGATAAGTTTTTATTGCTTTATAGTTAGCAAATAGCAACAGAATACGTTAGACAGTTAGACCCCGATCCTGATAAAATTCTAACACTAAACCAAACTAGTGTTCAACTAAACTCCATACAGCACAAGGAAAATGGTAAAGCCCGATTATCAACTAGAGAAACAGGCAATTAACATCACAAAAGTGCAAGGGTACTCTTTATGCAAACAGCAACCTTGTGAAGCAGATTCACTACTGTCCAATGCATCCTACTTACTCTTTTAATAGATCCCTATTCAAATATATATGTCCATCATCCACTAATGTTGGCCAAAAAAATCATCCACTAATGCAAAAAAAAAGAAAAATTTATTGTCTGAAGATCATTCAGTAGAAACTAGTCCACAGTACGCAGCTTATGGGAACAAAACAAAAACCTCTCTAACAAACATATTCCAAGCAATTTAGACAGGCCGTATAACTGGATTATAGACAGAAAATTCGCTATTGAAACTTTTGTCTTTCCGCTAGAACAAAGTACTAGTAAAAGAAATTCGAGCAAGTATAGGATTTTGTGTAGCTATTTTGAAGTTTTGCACTTTTGCTTCAACCCCCACAAAACATGTATTCATACTTAATGCTCAATTCATAACACGTCCTTTTCCATAATATAATCGTAGTTTCCTCTGCAACAAACACCAATGACAACCATATACAGGAATAAACATTTTAAACCAAAGAAGCAAAGCTACAATCTATTATTTATTTTCCTCCATTTTCTGAGAATCCACAGAAACCCCGAAATAGAACCCCGAGACGCACCTGCTGGAAGCTCTTGACAGTCTTGCCAATGCTCCTTCCAACTTCAGGCAACTTCTTGGGGCCGAAAACCAGAGCAGCCACTCCAGCAATAACAACCAGCTCTGGCACACCAAGCCCAAACAGGGCATTGCAAGTTAGTCCCTTTCTGGGTCTGGCCGGAACGGGCCCGATTCTGACTCTGGGTTGACCCGAAAAGAGGGGATAGTTGGCGGGTCGGGTTCTGCTGAAGAGAGAGATGGTGGTGGGGCCAGTAAAGAAGTTGGAGTGAGAAGAAGACACAGCGAGTGAAGGTAGGGACGTTGGGAGGGAGAGAGCTATGGACGTGAGCTCCATGGTAATCGCTCCGACTTTGATTTTCCGATCTTCTCCTGGTCGGATTTCCTTAGTTCTTGCACGGCTTTGTTTTCTATTGGCTGGATGATTGCAGCGATTGGGTAAGGTATGGTGGGGCGGGAGTGTTTTTGTTCTCCCCATTGAACTAGAGAGTAGGGAGGGGAACCGAGACGGAGCCGGGTCGGATGGTAACTTTTCTTACGGGTCGGTTTTTTTTGGTAATTAGAATCAAAACAAAAGGTTAGGATAAGAGTGAAGCTGCTTGTATGGGAGAAGTTGTTAGGTTGGATGGTAACTTTTCTTACACTAGTTTTCTTGTTTCTCATTCACAAAAACTTGTACAAAATTCCCTACGGTGGAAATTGATTGGATGAAAAAAAATTAATAGATCTCGTTTGTTCTTTTAACTTAACTTTCAATTAAACTATGTCTCACGGATTTTTGTAAGATTTTAAAACATGTAACAATACTTCCAAAAAATAAAAAGCTCATTGCTATGTAGATTTTTGTGATAAAAGAACATATCGAGTCTTAAAAGTTTTACATTTAAAAAATTAATATTTTCTTTGATTGAGCACGCTTAAATTTTATTAACTTGTTAACTGTTAATAATAAAACTTTTTGTTATGTTGTTGATTTAGAGGAAAAACACAAATCCTATGGGAGGAACATTAAATTTTTAAATTCTAATTTATACTGTCTCTAGTAATCTAAGACGAATAGTTACATAGCTATGAAGTTTACTCATTTAAAAACATATAAACTTGTTATCACTGAAACAGAAAATGCATTAAAATTTTTCAGACTCAAAATGGCCTTCTTCCTTATTTGTGGGGAAAAAATGGGAATATCAGGTAGTTTCCAAAAACAAATACATGGGATTAACAAAGATACGTATTTTGAATCTACAAAATATGATTTGCTCTTATGTTTAACTTTGTATTCTTGGAATATATGTTGGTAAAGAAAATCGTCTACAATTAAGACGTCTATTTGGATCGAGAGATGTAAGTCCCTTGCATGGTTAGACAAGAAAACAGAACGAGGGATTACTCTCTAATCTTTAATCTTCTAAATCAGGGAAAAGAAACCGAGTATTGGGTGCATGGAATATAGATATAGTCCACTCCAGTTGGCACTTGGCATTGGGTTAAAATTTCGGCAAGCCGTGACCGGGAATCGCTCGCAGCCAAGGCGCTAGGGATGCCCTAGACTCGAGGAGTGTTTTCTGAAGCAGAATGCGGCAACTTCTATTCCACTAGCTTTTTGAAGGGGAGCTGCATTTCCGCCGCCAGTAGCCAAAGTTGGTCTCAAGGCCCAGCTGCAACACTAGGGTTGCATTTTGGTCGCCATTTGCCCTTGAAGCAACCATATTGTATCGTAAACAGGATAAATCAAGCCATGACTCACGGTTAAAGCTTGGTGGAGAAGTTTCCACCAGTCGGAAAGAAGGAACTCATGCCAGAACCCAGCTGCAGCTGTGAAGAGATGATACACATCTAAAGAATACTAATGTAATGAAAATCATGCCACTGAATTACGAAATCAGCAACTGTGTAAATCAGAGCCAATGTATTCATCATTGATACAGTACCTTCGTACATACTGCAATAACCAAAAATAGTGCTCCAATTAATCTATTCACTCATTCAGAATATGTTCAAACTTCTCTCACACCTGACCTGAATCATGTATGTTGCTTGTCAGCTACTGCTTCCATTAGACTGAAGCTCACAAGGGCTTATTCCTCCACGAATCCGCTTTTGCAGATGCTCCAAGCTAGCAACTCTCTGCATGGAAGCTGTTCGTCCCATTTTCATTGCAGGCCCAGCTGCTACTACCCCAGAATTTGTTTGTATATTCTCAACCGAAGAAATATCTGCCAGAGCATTTTTAGATCGCAAGTCATTGCTGGAAATTGCGTTATTCGAGGCAGCCTGATAGCACTGATGCTTTGGATCTTCCAGCACAGAAACAGCAGCATCTGCTGACGACTCAGAAGGACTTCTAGAAAATGATGGCATGCTAACTGTAGATATCTCAGGCAAGGCATGGTTCAAAGAGCTTAACCCAGTAATTCTTTTGACCGTCTCCTCAGCCATCTTTACCTGGAAATAGCCAGAACAGATAAATAAATCTAAGGAAGGACGAAACAAGAGAGAATGAAATCTCTAGTCAATAGCCCCCGGGAATTCTGGAAGAATTTTAGCCAGGCACTATTGAAAAAGCATCAATCTCTGCAAATAATACATATGTACGTAACTTACTTTTGCTCTTAATGTTTCAACATCAGCTTTTAGAACTCTGTTGTCAACAGCTGCTTCATTGTACTTTTGGCTTATGTCAGTAAGTCGTTTCAGCAAGCTTGAATTTTCAACCCTCAGCTGAGCAACCTGAGAAACAATGATTAATAGAAAGCAGACAAGTATTCATGGATCAAATACAATGAGAAAGGGCATGAAGCTGGTGAAAGAAAAATGAAGGGAGAAGAAAATCAGACCAGACCTGTGTCTCAAGCTCTGTTAAATGGGCCTGCTTTCGTCTTCTAGAACGCCTAGCTGACTCTCTATTGGAAAGCATTCTGAAGTTACAAGAAAATATATCAAGCATTACGTAGCTGCTTCAACAATAAGGGAAGCAGCCAATTTACAAAGAGGAAGTTGTATAAAATCTCAATTGAAAATTGTGCGTTGTCATGCAATTAATTAGCTGCTTCCATGATGAGGGAAGCAATGTACTTTAAAAAAGCTGTTATACTATGAGACTAACTGCTAACACTACAAAGAGAATTAGAACAGGCATTTCACAAAACATGGAAAAATATACTGGAAGGAAAAAAATGTGTATGAAACAAAAAGTACAAAGTGCCTGCTAAAACTAAATATCAGTCTTCCTGGATTATAGAAATTATATAACAAAGAATAAGCAATACACTAGCCAGCATGCAAGTAAGAAAATTTTTAACATCTACCGCTTATCAGTAAGGGTAAAACATAATAACTGCATAAATGGATTAAACAATTACCTCCTTACACGTTTCACATCAGCAGGGTCCATGTTCTCTGTTATTTCGAGCTCTCCTTCCACTTCATCATCTTCTGATTGTTCTTGGGATGAGCCACTAGTTACTGGTTTCTGAATGCCAGCCTTCTTTTGTGTAGAATGAACAGGAGAAATACCAAGCGGTATGTTACAATCCTTATTTCCAGCACCTATAAATCCAATAAATTAAAAACTAAACATAAAAAAATTGCTACCTCTGCTAATTAGCATCAAAGCAAGTTCTATTATCATGCCAACCATAGACAAGAATGTTCACATGAGCCCAAGGACATAAGAACTTTTTTCAGAATAGATATCTGGAACAAGTTAAGAGAAAAAGATAATTAACAAAGTAATACCATATCTAAGGCTCTGTTACTGAGTGTCATTACTTTTACCCACAACACTGCATCTATATATAAGAAACAAAAGCAAATGGAGAATGACCAGAAGAATACAGAGGCTTGTAAAAAATACAAAAAGCAAAATAATGCATGCAAACCGTTACAAGCAGATCCCAACTGCAAGGCATTGGAGCTCTTTAAAGCTTTTTCAGGTCCGCCAGCAGCATCTTGAGGCTTTATGAAGGATGCCTGTAAATGCATACAAATTTATCAATTTATGGTTTATTCGAATTGTGTTATTTAGTTTATAGTCTTACCATGAATTATTGTACATGCATATAGCATTCAACATTCTAAAATATATGCAGGACTACAGGGAGCAAATCATTTATGAAGCTGTTGTTAAAAAAAATGAGGCATAAAATGTGAATTTGGCAAAGAAGCTACTATTAACTAGGGGCGTTCATCAAAACTGACCAACTAGCAAAACCACGCAAACCAATCTGTACCAGACCGAAGAATATGTGATTTTTTGTGGTTCCTGTTATGGTTCAATTTTAGAAATATTGAAACCAAATAGTATATAGTATGGTTTTCAAATTGTGAAACCATTTACTATGCGGTGCTGTTGTGGGTTTTAGTGAAATCCACATGAAACCACACCATGAACACCCCTACTATTAAAGGTCACAAGCACAACATCAATGATTAATGCTACTATTCCAAAAGAGATAAATCTAATGCTTGGTTGATACAAGCTTGATGTTGCACTCCTGAATATCCAAAAGTATTATGCATAGCCAAATCCAATAGAAGTTCACGGTTCACCTGTTTTAGAATTAGAGGAGTAGACAGCAAATGTCCAGTGTGGGTAAGATTTCCAATTCATGTAGTAACTTTTCCCATCAGAATCTGGCCAAGCTTCAAAAAGTAATTACTTTATTCTAATTCCTAACAAATATTACTGTTATGACCAGTGGTTTTAAAAGCCTGAACCTAATCTCTCGCTTTTCCTATTCTATTCAGAGAAAAAACGCATGAAGAATTTCTGGTTCAATTCTTTTTCCGTTTTCTGGGAACCATTACGATCAGAGTCGAGCTAGCAGGAAATCTACAACAAATAGTAGAAGCTTTGCTTCTATCAAAGACTCCAAACCTAGACCTTAAGTTAGAGGCAGACATGAACTTGCAGATCGGACCACTTGCCTCTCAGTTTCAACCGCTGGTTCAATACTGAGAAGTATGGCACCTTCAAGAAAATGACAACTTTGCTCCTACCCAGACGACCAAAAAACAAATCCTCAGCTAAATCCGTTAATTACTTCAAACCGAACCTCCCCATGCCCAGAAACTTGGAGGACCAGAAACGGACAAAGGAAAAAAGAGACGCCCATACTGGCTTCACGATCGATCCTTTATATTTTGTCATCAGAGTCAGCAACCAAACGCCAAACAAACTCTGAATCAGTTTAAGACTTTTTAAGTCCTGATCATCTACACAGGCAGTATCAAACACCCAGGAAGAAAAAAAAAAAAAGAACAAAAAGTCAAAAACGAATTGAATTCATGAACACCAACAGTCCCATTACCCTTTGATTTGTTAATTCACTAATCTGGAGAAATCATCTCATTGCAACGAAAAATCCCAACATTTCTGTGAAATCTATCCCAGCTTTCTCAACACCCAAATGCAGCCCTCAGTAAAAGTACAGGGAGTCAAGCATTTCCAAAATACGAATCAAATGTCATCTCAACTCAGAGATGAAGAACTTACCCTCGACATGGCAACGGCGGCACAAGCCAAGTTGAGCTTGCTCTTGAGAAAAGCGTGGTACTCCTCGGAATTCACAGCTGGGACGGCCTTCGTGGACTCTGACGTCGTCACGCCACTGGCGGTGGAGCTCGTATCACTGTCCTTTGGCTCCTGTACTCTTTGTTCGTTGGCGTCGCCGTTAGAGGCAGCAACAAAGGAAGCCTCTTGGAGAAACCGCTGGAAAGCCCATTCGGAGGGGCTGCGATTCATGGTAGAGATGCTTTCTCCGGTGGCTGATGACGGAGGAGGAGGCGGCGGAGACCAGAATTTGTCGGCGGAGATCTCGTCGGCGGAGAATACCCTATCCATTTTGTAAAAGAAAGCTGAGTCAGATAAGAGGTGGAAAGGATTAGGATTTTGGATTTATTATTGGGAAATTTCGAAACGATGATGGGTCGTGATCACATGTGATTGTTGTTCCAATACTTTTGCTACGACCGTTTGACTTTGTTTCAAGCGGAAAGAAGATTTAATAAAATTCAGTTTTCCGATTTTGAAGAGTTCCTATTTGTGCAACCTATAAAGTACTTATTGTATTAGGGTTTTGAGTATTAGAAAAATATTTGTCAATGATATTTCATAACCTTATAATCTATGAACATGAATTTGCAATTATACCTTGAAATCCATATTTTATCTTTCTTGTGGTGATTCTTTTGGTAGATAAGAACATCTTGTCCATCTTTCATCTCTTTACCATTAAGTGTGTAGATCTTGTTCTCTAATGTAGCTATATTATGGATTTGAAAATCAACTATTAGTAAGCAAGAATTTTGAAAATACTGAGGAGCTTAAGAGTTTTGGACTTAGAGCTATGAGCAGATGAGGAAGATGGACAAAATGTTCTTGCCCACCGGAAAGATCACAACAAAAAATGAGCTTCAGAATGTAATTGCAAAAAGATGTTTGCAGATTATAAAGCTATGATTTAATAGTCAATTCAATTTAACTTAAGTTAACTTAATCTAAAATGACTTCTCTCTCTCTCTCTCTCTCTCTCTCTCTCTCTCTCTTTATATATATATATATGTCTTAAACAAATTTCATTTGAACACCAACATTATATAAATGTACTAATTCATTTGAAAGTAAAATTGTAAAAATTGTATTTTTTATGGATTAATACACCTATGAAAAATTGACTTTTAATTAAAATTAATTTTAGGTAAAAAAGAAATAATAAAAAAAGTCATTACAGATTAAGTTAACTTAAATTGAAATAAAAATGGTTTTTGCTTCATCTTCATAAAATAGGAAATGGGGTCCAATTTTTTGAATTTTTTTTGCTCTTGAAGCTAAGTTTAATTATATGGTTACTATTTCATCTGTTCCCCAATTCTTGATCACATTGCTCAAGAAATCCTCAACCACTATTTTCATATAATGGCCTTTGTTCATCCTCGTATGAACTTGACCACCATAGCCAAAGTAGTGAGATTGACATGGCCAAAAGGTGCCTAATGGCCACCAGTTGCCTAAATTCTACCTAATCACAATATCAAATAAAGCAATTGGCTTGGGTGTTAGGGGTTGACTTTGGCATTCCTAAATAGGGTGGATTTAAGGACTTTGTCTATGAGCTGGAGAGATGGGTGGGATTTGCAAGATGACATTGGTGGTGGAGATTGAGCTATCACCAAGCAGCATTGTCCCACACAGCCTTCTCCTTAATCAAGTAGTGCCCGACGTACAGACAACAGAACGGTGCATGCCAAGATCATGATAATACGAGCATGGCACATATGCTTTTGTGACTGGTGACAATCATTGGATGGCTTAAATGTGAACATTATATTTTGGCATGTTAAAGACTTGCTTTTATTTATGTTCACATGTCTTGCACATATTGAAATGTTACTTGTATGCACATATAAGTAAAATGTATGGTTTTGCCAAATGTTTTTATGAATGTTTTTCAAAAGCAACTGCCACCTATATATTATTTTGAAACTAGGGTTCAAGACTAAAGTTGTAATAAGGCTTCATAATATTTGCTTATTCTTACAAAAAAATAGTTTAATGAACACACGAGTAACTTAAATAATACAATTCAAGTTAAATGGACTAAGCTCCTATGGCATGATTTAAGCCATAAAATCCTAAGAACCTACTTCCATAAAGGGTAAGGTATACCATAAATGGGTTTTGAAACCTTACGATACAGCCTTAGGTCCTTTAAATTCATTTTTTGATGGGAATAATTCTCAAGGGTCTACCCAGATGCATCAGTGTCACTTCATTATTGTCACATCATCACCTCCATAAATTTGGACTATCAATAAGTTTTTGGAGTATGATCTACATGAATGAGATATAATGAAAATTCATCTTTTTTTCCATGTTTAGTGTGTTGAAAATTACAATTTAAATATGGAGTAAAAAAAATAAATGAATAATAAAAGATTTAGAAACAATAACAAAAAATTATGGAATAATATTTTTGGGACCAAGGGAAATATTTAAGGAAGTGTGTGAAAGATGGGGGGGAGGATGGAAGTGTCATGTGCATGCAGAGGTTAGAAGCGTATGAAAGAATAAAGGAAAATCTCATTTAGGGATGGCAACAAGGCAAATTGACCATGAATACCGCCTACCCGCCATCTGTACCCGTAGTTTTGTTAGTATCCGTGACTTCAAAGGTATCCGCAAGAAGGTGAAAAATCTTATTATCGCTCATAACCCGTAAGTAATCCGTACCAGCGATTTTAAATTGTGTTTTTTAAATTTCATAAAAATAAAACATGAAAAATAAATATAAAGTCATTCTCCACATATAATACAACAAAATTATAAAATACACAAAATTATAACATACATACAAGAAAATATTCGATGAGAATTAATATAAAATATTAGTTAAATGTAGGTGTTGTATCCCATTATAATTGATAAGTAGACAATTTACGAGTTTCGTGGATAGGCAAGGCAAATTTGCCCATGATTGATACCCCTACCAGCCACCTACCCGTACTTGTCAGGTGGATGTGATTTACTCAAGTTGTTTAATACCGTTACCGTTAAGTATACCACACTTCAAATTTTTAAGGTATGCTGCATAGTATACTGCGCAGTATACCGTTACTGTTTTCGTAAAAAAAAATGTTAGAATATTATTTTAAGATGATATAATTTATTTAATAATTTATTTTTACATATTTTATGTGTTCTAGTTTTTCTCATCATAATTTGTCAAATATAAATAAAATATATGATAGAAGATATTCAGTTGGGATAGTATGCACAAAAAATTCAATTGTGGGATATTATTTAACACCATAGAAAATTTCAAGCTGCTACTATCTATTAATTTTTTATATTAATTAAGAAAAGTACAAAAAAAATAAAAGTATATGTTTATTTTATGATATGTGTATTGTTTATATTTTAATGTTTCATATATTTATGAAATTTTTTTTATGTAAAATGAAAAAAAAATAACTACAAAAAATAAAAGACTATGGTATGTATTATGCAGTATTTGCGGTATACTGTGGTTTTTTTAACAAAATGTATACAAAAGTGAGTGGTATGTGATATATCGTGAAATACTGTTATATACTGTGTGGTAAAATGATAAAATATGAAAACATTTATATCGTGTATTACTTACCTGCGGTAAATGATATACCGCGATATACTGTGGTATTTAACACTATAGATTTACTATCTATATCCATCATATCACAAATATTTGTATCAATTTACTCATTTATTATGGACAAATATTTGTAAACGATAAATTTTACCTACCCACTTCTCATCTCTAATTTCGGACGTGTCCAGTAGCGTGGGAAAGAGGGTTGGCAAGGGACGAGTACGACTTTTTAGGAGGCCCCGTGGCTCTCGTTGGATGGCTCCTTGAGATGCGGCGGCGGCTATTTTCTTTAAATGGATTAACACTGAACCATGGTCCATGCCGACCCAATTCCCACTTGGTGGGCCCCCAACACTTTTGCCTTTAAAGGGACGCAAGAACAGACTATTCGGGTCCCCCAACACTTAGGTGTCTTCTACCTCTGCCCCTTTACCCATTCGGGTCCCCCTATTTTTTTTTTGTTTACCCATTCGGACCACACACTTGCAGTCCTGGGCCTTTGTTTCCTGCTTCCATCAACCGTTAGTATTTTAGAATCAACTAATTCAGCCCCCAACTTTTTAATGCCAAATAACAGAATCCGTTTAGTGGACTTTTGGTAATACTTGCTATGTCTCATTTTCTGTACATAAGTCTTCAAATGATTTATCCGTTTTTTAAAAAATAAATTGAAAAATCAACTGTACGTTTACCGTGTCTAATTGCCGAATTTTGTGTGATGACTTTTGAAAGAGTATTTAGAAAAAAATTAATTAAAAGGGCAAACTAGTTTCTTAGAGTTTATTTCAAATAATGTAAACAAAATAGGACGAATCAGGAAAAAAAATTGCTATACGTTGGTAACTCGTATTTCAATTTGATACTGATTCAACTTTTTGAGGGTAGAGCTACCTTAGGTACTTGAACTTCAACTAGCCTCAATAGCTAGTGTATGCTTAAAATTCGACTAGCGAAGTTTGTTAACGCACAAGGCGAATAAAGGAGCGAATTAAATTGACCCAGGCCAGTAGTAATGCTGAAGATGGATAATGAGGGGAATATGAAATGGCAAAAGTGGGGGGAGGGTAAAAAAATGTGGAATTACTCCTACTCTTATGCGAGGCTGTGCTGAGATTACACTTGTGGATCTACGGTGGGTCCATGACCTTTGCGGGCTAAGAATACGAGCCTAAGAAAGATATGTCCTCCGCAAGTGGACCATAAAATTGGCCCACGAGAATTGGGCTAAGAAGAGACTTGGTTGGGCCCTGAACTTCTAATTTTTAATTTTTTTGGTATTATCAGATCAAGCAACAGCAGACAATATACAAATTGAAAATAAAGTACACTGGAAAAAAAACAAAACAGTGTGGGAAGTTCAAAATGCCGGCTGGGTTGCTTGTTTCTCAGTAACTTCACCAAAACACTTCGTTTGCCTTAACTTTCCACGAATTTTCTGGGGCTACGTCCACTTCCCTTCCCTGCCCTTCCCAATTCTCATGCCATACCAGACAAAAAAAGAAATTACTCGCTCAAACCAAAATATGTGTGTGCCTGTTTGTAACTGATAGTTGTGAGATGAGATGCATCGGCGAGGAAAGGGACTGGAACACAGGCAGTATTCCAAGACAGGGATGACGGCTACAGGAATCGTCAACAACAACTGAGTGTATAGTTTACGAGCAAATTGCTGCCCTACTCATATTCTACGGCTGGTTGATGCCATTAACCCCAGAGCTGGGGTAGAATTTAAACCAGAAGAAATCTCTCTCACTGTATATACCAAAAGTTAACAAAATCACGATTCTACCTAGAAGTTTAACTTTATTAAGTTTCCAATACCATAAGTATTATACTATAAACATGCAACATAAGAACAAAGATTTAAATATGTTACTGTCATCTTTAACAAAAGTTGTGACATCTTTATAGACATTTTAGATAGTCTTTTGGAAAATGTTTGAAAACATGATGACTCAAGTGACAATGAAGAAAAAGTCACACTGATAAAGCCTAGCTACTTATGCGTGTATTAGAATCTGGAATCAGATATGGTTGTTTTATATGTGATGGGGAGACAATGGATTTGAAGATTGAGCTCTTGAATTAGTCAATTTATCGACAAGATAGGTAGCGGTACTTGTGTTGTTTCTATGTGTTTAACAATATTGATGAAGTTGTTTTTGGCTGGCTTTTTGTGGGAAGAGGGAGATCATTATGATAAAGTTGCAATTGGCAGGGACAATGTCGGAGATAGGTTGTATGTGAAGGAAATAAATGATTATAAGACAGATACATATTTTCTTGGAGACCTTCGAACTTCATTCATGGATGTGACGTGCGCTAATCTCATGGTTGCAAAAATCAGGCTTAAAGAAGATAAAGAAGCTGCAATGAAATGTCTCCAAGAAGATGTAGAAGCTGTTAGGAAACTCGACTCCTTACGGGTGCAAGAGAGAGAAGGGAACAACAAGACGGGCTATAAACGATTCTATTAGTAAAATCGGGTTTTCACCCGTTTCTATTATCTTTAACGTTTCAGTCCGTTTGGCTCCTGGAAACGTAAAATCTTACAATTTTACATTTTGACATGCAATTTTAATAACGATCAACGATATACACTAAAAACTTGAACAGTAAATGAAACTGTGTTCTGTTATTATGAAGAAGTGGCAATTGAAACAAATTTGTAGTATCTAGGACTAATCGTTTGGCATTTCATGATTCAGAGTCTAACATGCATTGTTTTTGAAACTTTTTATCAAATTTATCTTGTGATATTATTTAATCTATCCGTATTATATTTTTTTACACCATTTATTATCTTAACTTATCTCTAATCTTTGCATGATTTCCATATTTGGTAAGTCATTTTTCTATCATATTGCTCATAAAATCATCATTCCAATATTTATTTTTTCCATCTTTCTTAATTTACTTGTAAAAGTGAAGGGACAAAAGTGAAAAGAAGAATCAAATTTCATTCTTTATCAATCTCCGTACAAAATTTAAATATTTCAAATAATATGATATGGGGATAGTGATTTTTTTAAACACCTTGAGTAATTTGGCTAATATGTTAAATTGAATATTTGATCTTCTACTTAGAACGCATAAATCTGTTCCAATCAAACAAAAAATCTTTCAAAAAAAAAAAAAAAGGAAATAGGTACGCCAAATGATACATGCATAAAAAGAATGCACTGAGTTTAGCTTAAGTGGTAAAAGTAAGGTTGTTAAAATCTCGATTCAAATATTAAAATTTTATGATTTTATGATTCATCACAAGAAAAATAATTTGATTCAAAGTAAATTCTTAGTTTGAGTTGAACCTTATAAAATCAGGATTCAATTTCTAAAATCTTTAGAATCTTAAAGACTCTATGATTTTACACTATTGGTTGAAAAATAAATTTTTGTGCTTAGCTGAAATTATTTAATTTCAGATCAGGTTATATGCTTAGTAGTTAATTATTGAAAGATAGATATAGAAGTGATGAAGTAAAATTATTAATAGTTACACTACTTGCGATTCAAAACCTTATGTTTGTATATACATTTTTGTGCAATTGATGTTATGTATGAATATTTTTTTGTTTTATACTTTATGTTTTTCTAAAATAGTAACAACTTTTTAGTATTTAATTATGATTATAAGTGATTATTGGTAAGAAATATAACTTAAATGATTGTATCTAAAACTCTTATTTGTATTCATTAATTTAATACCCATTTCACTTTTTAATTATATTTATTTCAAACTCTTTCCATTATAACATGAATACTGGGTTTCAAACTTATGCTTATATATCAATAGTTGTCATATACCAATTTTATTAGAAATTCAAAACTTATATGTGGTTTAATAATCTTTAATATTTCAATAACAAAATTTAAATTTGTTAAGTTTTAAAGCTTATGACATAATTATATATATATATATATATATATATATATATATTATATTTTTTAGAAGAATTTGGTAAATCTTACAATTCAATTCGATTTTACAATCTACTATTCATGAAAAATGAAAAATAATTTTATATAAAATTATAATTTTAATAACCTTGAGTAAAAGTATATTGCTTCCAATTTTATAATGAGATGGTGACATATACGGTACCTTTTTCCTTTTCAAAATAACATGATAAAATGGTACATTTGTTTATTAACTTGTTCTTAATACTCATGTCATATTACTTCTGTAAATCTAGAATGTGCATTGTCCCAGATTTGTGGTGCATCCATTAGTTGTGCTAATAGAAAAACATTACTTGATAATCCCAGATTTGTCCCTCAATCTCTTTTCCTCGGTCTATTGAAAAGAAATAGCTGCTGGTACTATTTTATGAGGAAAATCTTTGTTTATACTTCACAGAGGCATGATACACACCTTCGCTTCCTGTCTGCTCTTGTTTACCTTCTCCAGATTAAAACGACATGTGTCCTCACTTTTGAAAGGGTAAATTGATAACTGGATACCAAAAGTTTCACACCGACTTAAATGCTGGTCACTCATCTTTTTATATTGTTCTAAATTGGTACACTTTTTTTTCCTCTTTTACAGTATAGGACCTACTTTTCATTTCTCTATTTCTGTCTCTGTGCTGAACTTGTTCTCTCGATATCTCTCTGCCAGTGGTTATAACCGGTTGAATTTGGTTATAATCATTGGTAGAGAGAAAGAGGGGAGGGAGGACAAGATGATGATTGAAACAGACACAAAGAAATGAAGGGTAGGTCCTATATTGTAAAAGAGAAAAAAGAGCACGTCCGGTTAGTTGGAATAATAGAAATAGATTGGGGACTAACAATTAATTTTACGCTTTATCAGCGAGGAACTTATGGTAGTGGTTAGGGGTGTTCATGGTGCGGTTTATTGCGGTTTATGGTCAAACCCGTAACCGCACCACATACTAAGCGGTTTCACACTTTAGAAACCGTAACCGCACCACTTTATATACGAATTTGAAAATAACCAGACCGCATAATTGCGGTTTGGTTGCGGTTTTTTTACGTTAGAAATCCATTATACTAACTTGGAATAATTAGTATAATCACATAACATAGACAGTAAAATTAAATACAATCCTATCCAATCCATAAAATGAACACACATAAGAAACAAAAATATCAAACAAGTCAAAGTTATCATCCTAAACCATACATGCATATGAAACATATTGTTATTGTCTATTTGTTATCACCAAAGCACATAAATAAGAAACTCCTTATCTGCATCATTCCAGCATTATAGACTGTCAAAGCAAAGATGTCTTCCTCGAATCTCAATGCCTAGACAATGATGCCTAAAATGTCATTTACAATCAAACAAAACAATATCAATCTATTATCTTTGAATGAGTTATGAAAACAAAAGTAAAAAGAGGAATGGAAGAAAAGCATTTCAATTACCACTGACATTGGGAGTAAAAGATGACTTAGGTGTTTTTGTGGAAAACTTTGAAAATTATCAACATGTAAATGGTATCAAAAAAAGTATCAAGACATATATATACTAATTTACTGACCATAGATATAAATAGGTTTTGCGGCCTAATGTTAGTAAATAGGGTATTTGAAAGAAATAGGAATTAAAAGAGAGGAAAAATAAATAATTAGGTATATAATTTTAATTTATATTTGATTAAACATTATTTATCAGTCCGGTGCGATTTTTATCGGTTTTGATATTTAAAAATTATGACCGCACCATATAATATGCGGTTTTAAAATTTCTAAACCCGAACCATAACCAAAACCATATAAAACATCATAGATTCGGTTTGGTGTGAATTGGTTTATGCGATTTTACGGGTTCACCGGATTCCGTGCACACCCTAGTAGTGGTCATCAGTTTTAGAGAAGGCATGACGCGAAGGTGCAAACCACGCTTCCTGCTCCTGTTCATAACTTTATATGCTGACGCTGTGTCTGTGCCGAGTCTATAAATAGCTGGTCCTGGTCCTAGAGTGTTGCAAAGCTTCACATCACGAACCCCTTCAAATTCCTTCGCCCTCTCCTCTTATCTACCGCATTATCTGTTCGAACCGCTGCTTTCCAACTAAAAACAGGTGAGGCTCTTCCTAGGCTTCTCTGCTTTTGTACAATCTCCTCTTTTTCAGTGCTCTGGTTCTTTGCCTGATTATGAATTTCTCTGTGATTACTGGATAATAGTTTTGTGGGGTTTTCTTGAATAAGATTATTCGTTGGCCCTCCGTTTGCCTGACTGCGTGTTGGTTATTCTTTTTTATTTTTTATTTTCCCTTTCCGAGACTTGTGGGCTTTTCCATGGTAGCTGGATTGGTGAATTTCGTGTTTGATGGATTATTAGATTGGACTAGTTCTCAAGTCCGCGTCGTTAACTTTTCATGGCCGGTTGGCGCTTCCCCTAGATTCCAATGATTTACCAAAATCATCGATGGAATGTCATTTCTCGGGTTCATATCATGGAGCAGTGACAGAGCACTATTCAGGTGTTTCTGTTGCTATTAGTTCTATAAATGATTTTATGGAGTAACTTTACTCTTATTATCATTCTGTTTGCCCTCTTTTTTCCTTCTTTTTTTTTTTGTTGTTTATTTACTGATCTTAAGATTTCTTTTTTCACATATTTGTATTCCAAAAGACGCAACTTTGGATGTATTGCTTAAAGTTTCTTCTAGAGTTTCAGAAATTAAAATTTTTTTGTGGCGAAAAAGTGGCCTGCAGCTGCAATTGAGAATTAGATCCCTCTCGAGTGGTTCAATCATGTGACTATGTTTTTGCCTTTGTTTACATATCCTTTTCCCTCTGATTTTGTTTTGTTGTTCTGAATTATCTGTTTTATTAGGAAAGTGTTATGCTTTCCCTCGTGTTCGTGTTAGCGTCACTGAGACCTTTTCTAATATGATAACCTCTATCCTTTTATGTTCGTAACCTATTTTTTGTTCTGAAAATTTTGGTTTGCAGTATGGGGAGCACTGATGCGACTGACTATGGTGCCTACACCTATAAGGAACTTGAGCGGGAGCCTTACTGGCCGTCAGATCAACTCCGGATTTCAATCACTGGGGCTGGTGGCTTTATAGCTTCCCATATTGCCCGTCGTCTGAAAAGTGAAGGTCATTACATTATTGCTTCCGACTGGAAGAGGAATGAGCACATGACAGAAGACATGTTCTGTCATGAATTCCATCTTGTTGACCTGAGAGTCATGGACAACTGCTTAAAAGTTACCAAGGGAGTGGACCATGTTTTTAACCTTGCTGCTGATATGGGTGGAATGGGCTTTATTCAGTCCAATCACTCTGTGATCATGTACAACAACACAATGATCAGTTTCAACATGCTTGAGGCTGCAAGAATCAATGGAGTGAAGAGGTTTGTTCCATGAAACTTGTGTACATTATGTGCCTTGTATTATCAACTTGAATGTTTTTCATCAATTTATAACTTGTCATTTTTGGTTCTGCAGGTTTTTCTATGCCTCCAGTGCTTGTATCTATCCTGAGTTCAAGCAATTGGACACCAATGTGAGCTTGAAGGAATCTGATGCTTGGCCTGCTGAGGTTTTTATTACTTAGCTACTTCACTATTTACGACTTCCATTAATGAGCGGCCCATGAATAAATGTGATCAGTGTGTAAATCTGTTTCCTTGGCTAGCCTCAAGATGCTTATGGTTTGGAGAAGCTTGCAACAGAAGAATTGTGCAAGCATTATACAAAAGATTTTGGTATCGAGTGTCGAATTGGAAGGTTCCATAACATATACGGTCCTTTTGGTACATGGAAGGGTAAGCCTGGCCTGGGAATTGACGGGTTCTTTAGGTTTTGTATCAGCATTTCTGGCGCTCTTTAAGTTTGTTCTTTATGACAGTCTGAATTATGAAGTGTTGAATTGCACAGGTGGCAGGGAGAAGGCTCCAGCTGCCTTTTGCCGAAAGGCTATTACTTCCACTGACAAGTTTGAGATGTGGGGAGATGGTCTTCAAACACGATCATTCACCTTCATTGATGAATGTGTTGAAGGTGTGCTGAGGTAAATGCAATGTGTGCTTATCAGGCAAAGACATATGCATGTGGAAAACTATAAACACATTTGGAAATATGGTTTTTGGTAGATGATATGAAATCTATTATCTATGTGTTGGCCCTGTTTCCAGTGGTTGGATATCATCAACTGATTTTCTGAGTTTATCATGCTAATCACGAAATCTGCAGTTATGGAATAAGTTAAAAGTTTAGTGCCATTGGCAACTGTGACGCAATAACAGTCATGGTTCACTGATTTTGCTGATTAGTTGTGTGAATGATGCCAACTATAATTTGGCCCGTAATGTTATGCATGTAATATTGATGTATGTTGTTGAGATTGATTCTCTCAGATTGACAAAGTCAGACTTCCGTGAGCCGGTGAATATCGGAAGTGATGAAATGGTTAGCATGAATGAAATGGCTGAGATTGTTCTCAGCTTTGAAAACAAAAAGCTTCCGATCCATCACATTCCTGGTCCAGAAGGTGTTCGTGGCCGTAATTCAGACAATACACTGATAAAGGAGAAACTCGGTTGGGCTCCTACGATGAAATTGAAGGTAATGCACACTCATCAGAAGTGGACTTTATGCTGCTTTTCCAGCTGTGGCCAACGCCATGTTTGCCACAAAATTTTTTTCTAATCATCATTGGTGATGGTCACACTATTTCCGATCCATCTGTTTTTTGGAATGTCTAAGATTTCGGCACATGCTACTACTGTTTTGCAGGATGGACTTAGAGTTACATACATGTGGATCAAGGAACAAATCGAGAAAGAGAAAGCCCAAGGCATTGATTTGTCGGTTTATGGATCATCAAAGGTGGTGGGAACTCAGGCTCCAGTTCAGCTGGGATCACTCCGTGCTGCAGACGGCAAGGAGTGAAAGGAAGTGTTCCAAGAGGCCAGAAAGGTGTCAGCAGGCGTCGCACTCAATTCTAGTGTGTACCTAAGTTAAATTTGAGGGAAGAATAATTAGTCTGGCTTTTGTATGGGAAAGAAATAACCTGCTTAAGTGTAAGAAAATATGTTTTAGCAATGTTTTAAGTAAAATAAAAGACGGTTGTTAGTAGTTTTTATTGATTATATTGTTGCATTACTTGGCAACTGTGTTAGTGGATCTTGAAGAAGAAAATGAAGAATGGGGGAGCGTTGTTTGCGGGTGCAAATGGGCAGAGTTATGGGATTAGAGAGAGAGAGGTGATGGAGACAGGGAGATAATTCTATGGTGGCTTTGGCTTGATGGCTGATTATGGTAATTTCTTAATTTTCTGCCCTGCTAAGGCGAGGGTTATTCCCCCACGGGAAGAGGATAATATGATATTCCTTTGGAAATTTGAGCAGGTGAAGGTAGTAGCATCTTTCAGTCTGTGTGTGTTTAAACAGTTTAAGCAGAGCAGGTAACGGTTGTTGCGTGAAACAAGAAGGTTTGGTTGGACCGAGCTGAGCTTATTATGAGGATGTTCCCAGAGGAAGCAAACCTAGAATTGTGGCGCCGTATGTGAATGAGAAAGTGAAAGAAGGAAAGGCGAGGTTCAGGTTCAGCCACATTGGGGGTATCTACGCTAGAGGCTAGACTAGGCTCGACATGGACATGGATGAGTTTGAAGAAGGCTAAAATCACTTTTACTCCCTCAGATTATGTCAACTTGCTCAAAGGAGTTCCTAAATTTTAATGTGGTGTAACTCAGTCCCTCTACTGTGAACCATTGAGCACGTTACTGTTAATTGACTGACCCATAACAGAGATAAAACTACTTGTCTAGTTACTCAACTTATTAGTTTCTCTCTTTTGTACCCTATATTTTCACATCTAGCAATCTAAGCCACATCCTCAGTTCCTCCTCCGCCGTTGCAACCTTGCTGCCAGTGCTACCCATCATGAGGTCCACAGTCCCCTTCCGTGAGCCTTTGATAGTCCTTCCCCATACCACCACTTCGAGCTGCTTTGTTCCTGCCGCAAATTCAAAACGCCACAATGACAAACGCTTTAACTTTTTTGTCTGTCCACGATACCATTGAGGTCGCGACTTTGCTAAATGAACTTTTGCTACTATCCAATTGGATAATACATCAAAACAATCTTTGAACTCATTCCACATTTTTCAAACAAAAAAAGGCATGTTTCTCTCTCTTTCTTTATCTCTCTCCCCTTTGCACCCTTTGCTTCACCAAAATGCCCACAACTTCTACACGGTGGAATTTCAGTGAAAGGTTTCTACCAGCGAAGCCATTCCACCTTCTCAAGTACTACATCACAGTTTGATGCACCATCAATTACCATAAAAATGTTCCAAGTTACAACCCACCACAGTATCCTCTTAACTAAGGAGCGACTCATTTGAACTTCGAAAAGCTTGCAATGCAGCTAGACTTGGACCTCATTAATGCTATAGATTGCCATTTCGAAGATGTGATTAGTTGAAATCCGAGAGCAAGATCCATAGTGTGAATGCGTGATTTCTGTTTGTGGGTCTTCTGGATCAGCAATTCCAATAGCTTAATGGGAGACATTCATCCATCACCAACCAATCTATTCCTGCTTCAGCTAGTCCCTGTTTTTTCCCATAATCAAAATCCACCTCCATTTTATGAGCTCTCTAAAGGAAAACCCCAAATTTTGAATACCCAATTGATGATGAACAAGAATCAGCCTCATTTCGCTTAGAAATAAGAATCTATTCATGTTCTTGTCATGGAATTTGATTTAGAAAATCTCAAATGATATCAACTAATGTTATCGGCAAGCACTTTAAGATTTTGTGCATGTATCGATTCCTTTCAAATTAATTGGAGGTTCAGGAATTATTCCATGAAGAAGTTCAATTGTTGAAGCGCAGGGGAGAGAGGAAAATGAATTAACGGAAATACAGACAATAAATTGATTGAAAAAAGAAACGGTTTAGGAGTTTACCCTTCTCTCCTTAATTAATTATATATTTTTTTAAATTAATTATATTTATTGAAAAAATATTTCAATATTTATTTTTAAGTGAAATTTTTTTCCAACCTTCTTTATATTTGAATTATCTTTTTAAATTATAATTTTGAAATTTCTAATAAGTTTGTGTTTAATTCTCATTAAATGCTTCAAGTTACCTGTTTTTTGTTATTTAATGAGTAAGGCTGTAAATTTTTATAAACAGGTCACTAAACTGTTAGAAATCTGATGGTGTTAACCAAGTTAACAAGTGAAAGGTGCGAAGTGCTCCACGTTTTATAGTCAAGGGACTGAGTTGCACAGTATTAAAATTTTGGGGGAGAAAAAGGTTGAGTCAATATAATTTGAGGGAATAAAAGTGAGTTTGACCTTGGAACAAAAAGCAGACTTTGATTGTCTGATGGACACATGACATGGACATGGTCGCTCCAGCGCAGCGCTTTGCTTCAAACTTGAATTTAGGCTCCAAAATACGACACGACGTTATTTAATGTGCCACCACAAATATAAACACACACACAGTAAATCTACCAACAACTTGTTTATATTAAACACAATCCATCATGCAGCTGCTTCACTTTCAGAAATTTTTATATATGCGGAAGCCCCTACCAGATAACCAGTCTTAGCGTTAATCATTTCGCAGCCACTACTTATATAACACTTTTTTTTTCTTGGGGGGACCCTGGGGAGTGATTCTATCGTATGAGATCAGGTCACATCCCTATGCTTTTACAGAACAACCAAAACAAGAAACTACACAAACTTTTCTTTCTTTTTTTTTTTTTACTGTGCATGAGCAATGTCCAGGAGAGGAGAGTAACAATTTTTTGTATTACGTAAAGCAAGCTGGCCCTTATTAATTTTTAATTATTAGATAAAGAAAACTGGGTGATTCACAGCTCGGATGGAGATTAATTCACCTTTAAATTCATGGGAAAGTTATTCTCGGAAAATATATAATTAGTGCAGAAATATTGTTGAGTGAGAATTAGGAATTGAATCCAGATTCGAACATTCTAGAAACCAATATAACAAGAGGCTTGGTTTGGATGCTGTCCTAAATTCTATTCATAAATTTTGTTTTGCATTTTTTTTAATCCAGTTGCCAATTTGACAGATTTTCTAGGCTCACAGATCAAATCTAGACCATATATAGAAAGTAGTAGTATTACATTAAAGAAAAAACAGAGTATCCTTTCTTATCGCTAGACCATTATTCTATATACATATATAAAGGAGAAATCTAGACAATAGGTTGGAATAATTAATTATGCAGCTTCTTTGACATTCTTAAAGCATTTTGACTTACTTTTTAATGTGAAAATATTTTAGGGACTCTTTAACTATACTCTATTATTTGAATTTTTATTGCATTGACATCCTTATGAATATTTATTACGTTATGATTTGGTTCTTATCTTCTATTTCTACCTATCTGAAATATAATTCTACGGATTAAAATACACTAATAGATTTATAGTTAATCATTTACTAACATAGCCTATCGATTTAATGATTGATATAATTAAAATCTTTAAGAGGTTTTTTTTCTTGAGTTATTGTTGCTAATTAGAGTATTACAGTAGTAATACTATTGCAATTATTTATTATTTTATTTAATATTTTGGTTACTAATATTTACTAGGCAATAATTTTGATCCACTAATTATGCCAAATTAATAGATTAAATGTGTAATTTAATTCTTTAAACCAAAATTAATTATATAGTAATTAGAGAAAAAAATTAGTATAAATTAGCCTAACCTTGTTGAGTTAAGGGACTTTAATAGTCACTTTTAGCTAGAGGGGAAGGAACAAAAAACTTTCAAGTCTATATGATGCCAAAATGGTTAAACTTTGGATATATAACTTCAGATTGTAATTCTAATTCTATCCACAATCATTTCAATCATTTATTTCTCTTATTTTATTTTTTTAAACTAAAAAAAAATTCTCATACTATCTAATACTTCTATATACACACACATATCCTTTTTGCATTAGTGGTGATGGATTTATACTTTTTCTATATTGTAGTTCTAGTTGTTTTATAAAATTGTTTGAGATATGGTTAGATGCAATTAATTGTGTCATTTTTTTATTTTACTGCACTATTCTTTTCCCTTTTGTTTGGCAAAAATAAATCTATTTTTTGAAATTTCCATTTTCTTTTCATTTCTCTTTGCCTACTAACAACTAATTTAAGTAATTTTTCTATTAAATACTTATTAATATAAAAATAAAAAATAAAAAATATCATCTCAACTATACATATTTTATTTTCCCTGCAAGTTTGAAAAATCAATTGAAATTTTCATTTCAAAGTTTGATGATTAGGGATTGATATTCTATTCTTTAATTGTTACATTCATTTTTTTTATAAAAAAAATAAAAATAGCCTAATTTTATTAAATATATGAAATGTAAATTTATTTTAAATCTCTTACATATTATTATTATTATTATTATTATTATTATTATTATTAAAAATAATTTCGCAACTATATATATAATTAAAATATATAAAATGAACCCATACATCGTATGAGCAAAAGAACTAGTATTATACCATAGGAAAGCCATTTACTCCCTTAAAAGGTTTCAGAACTTCAGTGACAACCATTTACTATTTTATTTTTTTTCCTGAAAAAAATTGAATCAATTTCACTTTATTTTTTTTTCTAATTACGTGACATGTATATTATTCTGGTAAACCTTGGGTATATAAATTCTAATATCTCAGAGGCATTGCTGCGCGACGAAGCAAGGATATGATTATATAAATCTAGGTAAGATTTTTTTTCCTAAAAATATTACGTAAATAATATAGTCGAGATTTATTTAATTACTCTATTATTTTTTTTAAAAGGAAGAACAATCAAACTTGAATGTGATGATTTTACGCAAGTAATTAAAATACAAGAGGTAGACATACTTGTTTTCCACGAATGAGATTTTTCTTCTTAGAAAGTCAAGTTTTTTTTTTTTTGGGATAAAAAAAGTCAAGCTTTTGGAAAAAGCAGTTTCCTCTACAGTTTGGAAAAAACGTCATGTCCTGCATTTGTTGGGAAAGCTAAAGTTTTAGATAATTTATTTATACTGAAGACTAATTTTTTAAACTCCTAAAGTTAAAAGCTATTGTTAGTTAATTTTTTAAAAACTCTAATATTAATTGTTAGGATTGTAAATGAATTGAACCAAAATAGATAATATTTATTTATGATTGTTCATTAGTTTTAAATAAACATGAATATAAATAATAAACAAACACATTTTCTCTATTATTGTTCTTTTTTTTTTTTGGCAAATGATAGTCTTCGTGTTTGTTTATTGATAATAACATTGTCATGATGAATGAAATGAACTAAACAAGAAAATAAATGAGTTCCTAAACACCAATAAATGAATATGTTCACAAATAATAGGAATAAATACATTTATGAACAATACAAACAAACAAACAAACAAACAAAACAAAAGCTTAAATATTATGAATAAATGAATTACAAAAAAAAATAGGAAATGGATGAACAAACGAACAAATGAATGGATATGAATGAACATTAAGGGAATTGTTTGTGAATATAAATGAATGAACTATACTTATTTATTTCATTTAAATTAAATGAATATAAAGTTCTATTCACATTTGTTAATTTGATTAGGAAAAAAATGAACATAAAGGGATTTTCTACCGAGGTATTCACAAATAATTTAATGAACATTCTGATCATTTACAATTATACTGATCCTCAAACAACTATCAGAGATATTATTATTATTATTATTATTTGAATTTTTGTGCTGTGTGGCTGTATGTATATAGTCGTCTCTATCAAGTGTGATCACACACTTCCGTTTGTAATGAAATTAGAAATTCGCGAACACATGGTTTGAAAGGAATGTCACTGCTTGTTATTTTCAACATGCACATATGGTTGTTGAGTAAATTGTGTAAATAGTCTCTAATTTTAGTTATTATTTTATTTTAATTCCTAACCTCTTGAATGTTTTATTTTGGTCTTAAATCTATTAGAATTATTTCATTTTAATCCCACACCAGATGAAATTTATTAGTTTAGAATAATTATTTGACAGAAATTTTTAAAATTCTAATTTAAATATTCAGCAATTACCTTTTAGTAAATTTAAATTGTTTAATATTTTTTTACAGTAAATAAATAATTTAAATTAGTAGTTTTTTTAATGAAATAAATTCAATTTACAGCGAGAAAAAAAGTGATTTAAATTTTTCATTAACTATAAAAAAATTATTATACAGATTAAATTTATTATAAAATAGTTGCAAAATAGTTTGAATTATGATATAAAAAGTTGTTATCAGACAAATATTTTAAGTTAACAAATTTCATCAAATTGGAACCGAAATGAAATGTTTTTAATAGATTGAGGATTAAAATGAAACGTTTTAATAAGTTTAGGATTAAAATAGAACATTCAATAGATTAGAGACTAAAACGAAATAATAACTAAAGATTAGGAACCATTTATAAAATTTACTCCATAGTTGTCTCTATTAAGAAATTTCTTTGAGAAAATGTGCTGTAAAGTCAATTTCCACTGATCCGTACGTACGGTTTCATGACTTTTAGAACACAGACGGTGGACTTTGAACGGAAGCCATGTCTCTGGCTCTGGAAGTTCGCCTCAAAACTGGTTTCTTGGATGTGTGCCTTTTCTCATCAGTTTGACAACCATTAACAATTTATATATTATTGGTGTATTTAATAAAATTCTAAACCTGCCTGTCAATATAAATATCTATCTGTTATGTTCAGCACTAGCTAGTTTTGTATATGACCTCTAAATTGGTCGATCTCTGCAACATTCTGATCTCCAAAATTTTAATTAATTATTTCCCATTAACAGAGAAACTATGGGAGATGTGTTGAGTGAAGCACAGATTTCAGAGTTCCAAGAAGCCTTCAGTCTTCTAGACAGAGATGGGGATGGTAAATTAATCACAAATCACTAGAATATGGAGTAGTTGATTTATTTTTTAAAGTTTACAGGAGTATTAATTAGCATCGGTTTGTTGGGCTATTGTGTGTGTGTGTGTGTGTGTGTGTGTAGGATGCATAACCACTGGAGAGCTGGCCGAGGGAATAAAATGCCTGGTTCAGAATCCAACAGAAGAAGAGGTGCGGAGCATGATGAAGGAGATCGATGCAGGTGGTACTGGAAGCATTGAGTTCGGGGAGTTCTTGAACATAATGGCCAGAAAAATTAAGGCAAGCAGTTAGCTAGTCCATAGTAATTGGTAGAGATACATACATGTACGTATTGATGTCGGCCAGATTAGGTGGGTGTGATCAACTGATCTTGTCTGTCGTTACGAACATATAGGAAGCTGAGGCAGAGGAGGAACTGGAAGAAGCTTTCAGAGTATTTGACAAGGATCAAGATGGTCTCATATCACCTTCTGAGGTGACGTTGATTCCTGTTTTGTTTTGTAAGCCCAAATTAAAAATTCACATAACATAACATGCATGTGGTCCGGTCCAGTCCGGTCCACATTTTGCTACCCAGTATCAGTAATCCCAAATTGGTCCGTATTCTCTGATTTAATTACCCCATACACATTATTACATTAACGAATTAACGGGGTACCTTATAGCTTCCAAGTTGAGAGCTCCAACTGCCTGCTGGCTTGTTGTGTTAATTGTTGCAGTTGAGAAGCGGGATGTTGAAACTCGGGGTGAAACTGAGGGATGAAGAGGTAGACCAAATGATCAGAGAAGCAGATCTGGATGGAGATGGTCAAGTTAACTACGATGAATTTGTGAGGATGATGTTGGCCCTCTGAACTGATTCACATCATTCCTCTCATACTAGTTACTACTACTTTTCTGCTGCCATACACCTGCCCAAAATAATCACACACACACAAACAGATGCATAATTGCTACTTGGGTTCAATACTACCTTTTTGTGGCCGGTTCAGGCTAGACAGGAATAGGATTGTTGAAAATGCCCGGCCTAACTATTACTTTGCACAGGCAATGGGCCCAGTTTCGGTTACTTTACTTGTCAGGTATGTACCGAAATGGGGAGGGATGATTTCATAACCATGTATGTTTCACATATATAATTACTGCAAGGAAAGCGTGATTGTGATTTTTCAGAAGATTTCCCAGCTAAGTAGCATGATATAAGATCTTGAGTCTCCACAATTACAATACCGGGGCTAAAATGCACTATTAGTACCAAACTTTTAATTTTCATTGACAATTGGTCATTGACCTCCATTTTATTGTATGCTGGTCCTGAACCTTTATAATGCATTATGTATTGGTCCTTAACATTAGGTAACATTGAGTTGACACATAAAATTGATTTACAAAGAGAAAAAAAATAATAGTTTACATAATGGGCAAATTACACGCATTAATCCCAACTTTTTAATTCTGTTTCTATCTTAACCCAATATCGAATTTGTTTGTAATGCCTCCATAACGTAGTTAAAACATTTCATTTTGGATTTTTTTATAAAATCTATTATCTTGGATGAAAAATGTCACATCATCATAGGATTATAGGAAAAAATACTTATTTTAACCCTCATAAAAATTTTCTTAGCAAAAAACAAAGCATTAAAACTTTCAAATCTAACAAAAATACCCTCTCCTATCGAACTGATGGCCCCATCTCCGGCCAACCCTCCCCTCCCCTCTCCGGCCAACTCTCTAGCCAATGATTTGGCCTCCCTTCCCTTCCCTATCTCTGGCCAACTCTTTAGGCTCCCTTTCCGGCCAACTACACAGCTTACACTTCATTGTATATTGGTCCAACCTTAAATAAGATTGAGTCAATACAAAAATTTGATTTACATATAAAAAAACTAATAATTTAAATGAGATATTAACTGTCTAAAAATTATGACACCTGTTAAATTTATGGAAGGATAATTATCAAACAATTCAAACTACAATTTAAAACATCGATATCAGTTTCGTATGAGAGCTACTGTTAATGAATTCAAACTATTCAGTAACTATCTTTGGCAATCAATGTGTTAAATGCTATTACCGCTAGATATACCGCACCTTATATTTTTAAGATATATCGCATGGTATACCATACTGTATATCGTTATAGTTTTCACAAAAAATAAATAAATATTAGAATATTATTTTAAAATAAAATAACATGTAATTTTTTTTTTCATTTTTGCTATTGAAACTAAAAGATTTCTTTTTGGGGTTACATGTAGTGAGAGTTTAAATGATAATTAAAAAAAGAAAAGATCCTTTTCAAGGTTTGTGTAGTGAGAGTTTTAATGAATAATAAAACAATAATTTTTTTAATTTTTATGTAGTAAGAGTTTAAATAAAGATAATAAGGTAAATTATATGTAAAAAAATTTCTACAAAAAGAAATGTTTCATCTTTTCAGGATGGCCAAAAAAAATATATGTTTCATTTTTTTAGAACTTGGGAGTAACTAATGTGATTTTCCTTTCCTTTCCCTTTTTCTTTTGGGGAAAAAAAAAAGAGCCAAAAGGCTCGAGGAATACTTTGAACGTGCACAGATGGGAGGGCTTGCTTCTGATTTGGGGCAGATTGCTGCCAGTTTAGCCATGCGGCCCAGAACTAGTGTGTCCACGCATCTTCATATCCGGGGTTTATGGACTATTACATTGGGCCATGCCATCTGGCAATGCGTACGAAATAATGTCTCAGCCCAACAAAGGTTTGGAACAAAAGAGTTCATATAACGTAATAGGATAGGAGTACCAAGGGAATACAATTAAGTACTGTGTTACTTAACCCAAAAAATATTTAAATAGTGAAATTATTACTTAAAAAAAAGGCGCATGTACCAGTATTAATATGATTACATAAAACATATATTTCGCAACAAACTTGCATCGTTGAGGCTGAATGAAATTATATTAACTGAAGGCATAGATCTTTGATGTGATATTAAGAATATTGCTGCTATAGTGCTCTCTTTCTTAGGCTGAAACCCATTTTACCCTTCCAGTTCACAAGATGTTCAAAACTAGAAAATGGGTAAATTACACAACTGGACTTTCTTTGTGTACAATAATTTCTTTTGGTCTTCAAACTTTGAAATCAAGCTTTTTGTCACGCCTCCATAAACACAAAATTAAAAAATTTCATAAACTTTTGATTTCATATTTTAGACCTTAGGCTTGCATGAGTTACAGTTAAGACCCAGTCTATGTTTAAATCTCATATGAAATTGGTTATCAATAACTTTGAAATATTTCAATTTTCTTTTCCGAAACTTTTGATTTGAATTGATCATAATTTAGTTTTGAACCTATAATTTTTAATACCTTTTTTCTCTATAAATATAACCAATATGAAAATTTTATAACGTTATTGACCGACTCATAATAAAATGCGGGCCGATCATCACTAACGGACGGGGTTAAGAGGAGAAGAAATGACAAAAATTCATGATTCCATAGGAGTCTAAATGTTGAATAGTATAATTGTTATAAGGATTATTGCTTGAATATCCATTCCTCACCCTACTATCCTACATATTAGAAATATACAATTCAACTCTGTGGATTAGGTTGTGCAAGCGCAAAGGAAAACACTTTATATTGTAGTTTCTTTTATTAGTAGAGTTCGAACTTTAGTTTCTTTTATAATCGTAGTGTTCGAACTTTACTTACCTCACGAGTCAGAAGCTACTTACCACCTTTCTAAACCACCATTATCTTAAATTCATGCACTATGTTTTTATGTTTTTATCTCTAACAGTCTAGCTGAATAGTAATACGTACATGGGACTCATTAATTTGTCCAACTGGTCAACACATGGGTGTTGTGTCAAGATTGGCTATTGACAGGTTAACACCAGGGTGTTGTGTCAACTCTGCCATGATTTGATTTTGCTTCGAATTTAATCGTCGCATTTGGCCATGGCAACAATTCCTCTCTCTTATAGTGACTTTAAATTCTACTCACTTATTTCAAAGACTGTTGAGAAAGTAGACAATTAAGTTTATGATGTGAGACTTCATTGTGAGAGTGGAACATGAATTACAACTATTGAGTATATATTCTGTCAAATATCTGTTCGCTTCTCAGCCCACTACAAGGTTAATTTAAAATTGCAACTATCAAAACAATCATGAAGCAGTTAAAATATCATCTTTTGGGAGATTGGGCGTTTAGTCGAAATTCAATCGTCAAGTACCTAGTTGCTAATAGGCAACATCATTTTTCAGATCTCAAAACTTCATCTCCTTCGGCTGTCGCCACAACAAGATGACATTTCCGGTTAGGGATGTCAATTTGAACCCTATCCTATGGATACCTGACTCCACCTTACCCGATGGGTAGGGTTTTTTTCCCAATTAAATGAATTCGGGGTGGATCTGGATTTTTTTTGTAATAGAACCCTTTGAGTGCGGGTAGGATGCGGGTTTAGCTAACAACCCGCCCCTAATCCGCCCCACTGTGTGAGTATATGTGTGTGTGTGTATGTGTGTGAGTATATATGTATATGCATATGTGTGTGTGTGTGTGTGTATATATATATAGTGTATATATATATATATAATTGTTAAGAAATAATAAAAATATTATATTCATTAAAAATTAAAACCATTCTCAGTTTAATCGCCCCACCGGCCCACACCCACCATTCTCAGTTAAAATTAATTGTTGTTTGGACATGGTTATTTATTATTTTTTGTTCTGTTCAAACATATTTATTGTTGTTATATGAGAAGTTTATCGTAGTTTACATGTTAAATTTCTCTTAATCTCATTTATTTTTCTCTTAATATCATATGTAATAGTTTGACAGGTTTGCGGGTTGAGAAGCCGCATCCTACCCACTAGTGCAAGGGTAGGATACGGGATTAAAAAACCAAACCCGATGCGGGTTGTGGGTAGGATTCGGGTTGGATGGATTGTATCACGGGGCGGGTTCTAAAATTGCACAATCCTACTCGAACCCTACCCGTTGACATCTCTATTTCCGGTGACATTGACGCCATATATAAGAGAATTCAACAGATCTCAATGTTTTTATTTAGATCCAACAGCAATTTTCATCACTCAATCTCGATTGAGACTAGTGGTCATCTTATGAAATTGCCTCATGTGCTCAACTTCGATCAAGGTTGCTGGTAATTGCCGCAAATAACTTAGGGGACACTTCGATCATTGTGCAACTAAATTATGAAAACTAAAGAAAAGAATCCTGGAGTCAACGATCTTTTTGCTGAAAAACCAAACCAATATTAAAATTGAAACCATCAAAGAAGTGTTTAAACTAGTATTAAGAAGTGTTTAAAAGAATATGGAGATGTGTCTAAAAGACGACAAAGATGTCTCTAGAAGACTATAGAAACGCAAAAAGCTACTCAGCGGAACCCAACCCAAAGATATCTAAAATGAAGTATCAAGATGTGTCTATAGGGCTTTATTGATGTGCTAAAGTACTAATAAAATGTCTCTAAAAGAATAAATAGATATTAAAACTCAACACAGAGATCTACCTAAAGGAATATAAGAATATTTTTGTATCATTACCAAAATGTATCTACATCTCACTTTCATGGTTTTTATCTATATCTCCCTGATGATATAACGTTTATAAAGTGCATAGACACATCCAAATGTTATTTTAGACACATTTTTCTATTACTTGTGATTTTATGCCTTTTGCAACATTGTTGTGCTCATAAAGTGTATAGACACATCAGCTTGTTAGTTTGGACACATTTGACTTACATTTCAAACACTTTGAGATATTGTTCCATACACTTCTTACTTTTTAATGAAACTAGACACACAAAAAGAGAATAAATTATTTGCATATTGTTTTAGACACTTTTATATATTGTTTCAAACGCTTCTACATATTATCTTAGATAATTCGGTAGATTATATTTGCAAACAATTGAGTGGTTGAGTTTAGGGGGAGTGGCCTAGTGGCAACATTAGGGCAGTTTGACTGAGGTGATATGGAGGCAACAAGCGATGTGATCTTGAGGCAATTATTGGCACAATCCAACGACTAAATATGGCGAGATTTGGAGGCGGCGATAGTGTGAGTTGGAGATGAGCATGATTGAGAGGTAACCAACAACAACCTGATCTAGAGGTGAGTGATGATGGTGCGATTTAGAGATGATTGATGACTATACGATTTGGAGCATGAGTGACTATAGTACGATTTAAAGACAAGCAACAATAGTGAGATTTGTAGGCGAGCAGTAATAGCGTGATCTAGAGATAAGCAATGACGAGGTGACTTGGATTTAAGCAATGATGGTGCAATTTGGACATAACGATCAGTTGGAGAAGTCCCATTTTGTAGGTAATGACCATCAAAGTGAAAGGAATGACGAGAGGAGGTGGTTGTGGTGGCTGGATACAATTTCTAGAGGGAGAGGGAAAGGTCTCATCCAAGGGTAATTTAGTCAAAATTGTGGTTGGGTGGTGGCTTATATATGAATAATAAATGGTGAATCAATATATCTAATTAGACATATATGTATAATATAAAAACTATTGCAAATGGGTTAGGCTAAGCCTGAGCCCACAAGGCTTGGACTTGGCTCAATAAGTTAATGATACCACTAGAGCATGAGGTTAATAAAAATCGGTACCATGATTCAAGTTTGAGCTCAACTTGAGGTTCAACTTAAAAGCCCTCAACAACATCAAGGCCTATATGTAACTTTCCAAAACTTAAGAGGGTTATATGTAAGTATGACCTAGCTTTAGGTTGTAAACCTTTTTATTACCATATATAACGGTTATTTTCCAACGACAGGGCAACAAAAAGTTTTGAAACTTGAGGTGGGTATATGTATTCACTGTCTAATTTTAAGGGAAGTTAGTGTGATTAACCCTATTTTTTTACAGGTCATATTATTAGGGTCCATAAACTGGCTAGCCGAATATAACTAGGTTCCAGCTCGGCTGATTAAAGTAACCAGCCTATTTGTCAGCTCAAACTAGAATCTTATAAAAGTTCAAATAGAGCTGAAGTACGAGCAATCCAATAAGCAAATATATTCCATGGATATGTCAACCGGAGCAATGGCGTGGGCATCTGTGGGAGGAATGAACACGTCTTCGAGGTTACTAATGATTAAAGTCGGTGAGAAAAGATTACGCAACAGGAAAAAGGTTGGTCACTAATGCAAGCAAACAAATAAAAATGTGAGATTAATATGTTCTTGCTTCGACTTTTGGAAAATCACTATGCATGTCGATTAATGTTCAATGCTCCGACAAGACCAATGAGTCACCGATGGGTCGAAAGGATGTTGCTTCTGGCACGATTCCACTACAAGCTGAGGACTCCCTCCAGCAGAATTAATTAAGAAAGCAATAATTAAGAGGTTCGGAAGGAAGTTCTAATAATTGATGAAAATAATAACTCAAATCCCACAAGGGATATTAATATGGCGTTGCGTTTTCATAATAAATATTGAATTTGGATGAGGATATTCAATGAATTTCATAAATAATTTGTGGAGTCTAGCCAAATTTAGTTTCAAGACAAACAGAGACACAAACACAGATACGTGATGAGGTCTTCACCGGATCAATTAATTGCCAAATTTTATTTTCTACTCACACACACACAATTACATATATAAACTTGCAAAATTCAATTGAAAGCCATATATAAATACTTGAAGAGTTTTTTTATTCTGAAGATAATGGCACATTAATTTGTAATTGAGATATTGGATTGCAGTTAATTACTGGTGATAAAAGTTATTACGTCAAAAAAGATATGTAACATAACTCATGTAACTGATCATTAACTTTAAAGAATAAGTAGGCAGCTCTATTGACTCTCTCATGACCCTTCTCATGAAATTCTGAGGTCACTCATCGCATAAGCAGCATAATTGAAAAAATTTCTTCAAAAGTAGACACCAAGTAGGGAAAATTTGTGGGAGGAGGAGGACTTTTCTTACCTCGTAAAACCAAACAAACTGAGGCAAAGATAATGTCTGGAAAATTCCTACTCCTTTAATATTTATTCAATCATATCATAAAAAATTCATGGGCTGCGATTTTCTTTGTACCTCCTGCTGGAAGGGCAGAAAGTAGTTTGAGAGGGCTGCCTTTTGGGACCTCATCCGTTTCATGTGTACTATACATACACGCACACACACACGTCATTCAGCAACTCAAATCCAAACAGTCTTAGAGAGAATTATCGGATACCAACGAGCATAACCTTTCATTTCATACACCCACACCCACCAATGTCATCACTTTGGTATGCATATCACTGTTACTTTTGGTGTAGTGATTTTAGGTTTATGTTTTAACGCCAGACCTATTGCGGATAATAAAATTAAAGGATAATTTATATTTGACAGTTTGTTATTGTTTTTTACAATAACAGATATATTTCATATATATCATTAATCTAAATGAGTCCCTTGAATTTTGAAGTGGACTCCATTCACATAAATAACCTAAATTTTATTTGTAATTTCAAAAAATAGTGACTGTATATTATGGAGCTTACTTTTAATAGAGATGCACATTCCAAATGAGCCAAAATGAGGGGAGCAAAAGAAAAAAAATCAATATGTGCCACGCATGGTTAATTTGTTTCCTCAATGATTTACTACAGTAATAATTTAAATTACATGATATAATATGGATATATAAAGATAAGGGACCGACATTATTAAAAGATAATTAAATAAATAATTGAATATTCAATTTCATCAATATATATTAGCAATTCGCTACCCATCATTTGCATCAGAAAACGGCATATATGGATGGAAACCAGGATTCACACTCATCCCAATAAACTCAACCTACGCACCTAGAATAGCTGAATACGAGAATTGTTATATTATTTGATATATAAAAATATCCTAAGTATATGGCTTATAATTAATTAAGATAAAATATCAGTTAATTCTAAAACTTTTCACATTTTACCAACTTAGATATTAAAATTTATCAACTTGCTAAAATTATTTTAAAACTATGAAATTATCAGCTCTGTTAGTCTTAATTTGTATGTCTTACTAAGCGGCAAATGGAAAACCTAATAAGATGGCGCATAATTGTCGTTTAAATGCTGATTTGCTAACTCTTTTTTATCTGGTTAATAAATTTAGGGGATTGAATTGCTAAAAAACAAAAAACGAGAGTGACAAAATACTCATTTTCTCGCTTATCATATTCCTCACCCCACTTCAAATTAAAACATTTAAGTTGTGATCGATTTGTGAGGTAAACAAGAGGATTAGGGTCAGGATTCAAGTTCTGTGCTATCTTCTCCTACTAAGTTCTAACGTAGCATGCTCTTCCTTCTTTCACCGGCAAACAAACAAGTCTACCATTTACCGACTCTATCTCGCTTGGTCCAACCTACAAGCTCACCCATTTTCTGTTTATGGATTGTGCCTGAGCCTTTCTTGCTACTTCAATTTGAATGTGAATTTAAACGCCGAGTATTGTAAGAAGCAAGAGGATCGGATGGAGAGGGCTCGCTGTAGCTATGGATGACTCGGTGATGTATGTTGATGGAAAGGGCCATGGATACGGACATGAAGAAGAAGAAATATCTTCATCTCCTTCTTGGGTCTCTCCTCCCTCTTTAACCTCTCCCATTCCCTCCTAAAATCCTTCTATGCATCTTCGTCCACTACCCTCAACCCCTACTAAACTACGGCTCCTGGGCCCTTGTCACCGACGCCGCTGACGACATCGGCTTGGCCTTCGCCCACCATGGTCTCCACCTCATCCTCATTAGCCAAAACCCCACCAAGCTCCACTCCATCACCACCCAAGTCCAAGTGAACTCTACCCTAACATGAAAACCAAGACTATTTCTCCGTTGCTGATTTGTTAGAAGAGATGGTGGCCATTAGGGAGGTTGTTGAGACCGCTGTTTGTATTGTGGTGCCTTCCCATCCCAACACCATAATTTCTGCTCTCGGAGGTCACCTTAGAACTTGCTGTCATGTCCGTCAGCTATGGTGACAAATGCAGTAAAGAAGATGAAAGTGGGGAAATGAGTAATTTTGTCACTCTTATTTTTTATTTTGAGTAATTCAATCCCCAAAGTTACTAACTACAAAATAAAGGGTAATAAGTTAGCATTTAAATGACAGTAATGTGCCACCTCAGCTTTTCCACTTGCCACCTAGGAAGACAACAAAATTAGGACTAATAGAACTAACAATTTCATGGTTTTAGTACTATTGTGGCAGATTAGTGAGTTTTAGAATTAAGTTGGCAAAATATAAAAAGTTTTAGGATTGACTAATATCTTATCCCTAATTAATTCTCTAGTTTCATGATTAAATTAACTCAACCTAAATTGTCCCTGTTCAATTGTCTGTAGAAAATAAACCAAATTATCGAATTTCATTCAGAATAAATACTAACAGAGTCTAAAACCGTAGCGTAAATTGTCCAATAGCCGAGGAATCAATGTCAGTATTCGTGACTAGAAGGCCCTGGCTAGCTACCTAGCTGATTAAGAACACGGCAACGATAAGGACAAAAATTTAAGAAAGAAAACTGAAACGCCGGGCGGCCAGATGCATGCGGAGAAATCGAAAGATCGGAGGCACACGTATATAATTAGCAAGATCAAGTTAGAAAGAAGAAGAAGTAGAAGAAGAAGCGAACGGACCTGGATCGACTGATTAATGCGCGCAGGAGAAATGAGGAAATTGATTAGGGTTTGTGAGATCTGGTAATGAAGTTTTCATGCGACCAATCAACAGGTGAAGCTGCCACATGATCTAATCTCTCCGTGTGACGGAGAATTCAGATCATGCTGGCAGCTTCAACTGTTAGCGATGCACGCCCGGCGGCCGGAGGGAGCGGCCGGCCTATAATTCGTTTCTTCTTTAATTGAGTTTTTTTGCCTTCTTGCTCTGCCGCGGCAGGGTTTGCTAGATAAGAGGGGAACGAGACGAGAGGATATAATAAGGGAGGGCCGGCCGATGGAATAGTTTGAATGTTTCCGTGACTTTCGTTTTCGACCTTTTACGGTTATATGTTTTTGCAACCCCTTTTGCTCTTTTTAATTTGTCTTACTTATAGACTATGATGCCACGTCTGTACTTTACTTCTTTTACTCTTCCTGGTTGTAAATCAATTTATTTACCATTTTGAACTCTATCTACTTAATTAGCACTAGACTAGATTGCAACTAAAAGCATACAACTTTTCTTTCTTTCTTTCTTTCTTTTCTTTTCTTTTTTTTCTAAATTCTCTTATACTAATTAATCCTGAGACAAAAAGTAATTAATTAATGCCTTGCTGATTTGAACTTAAACCGGAAGCATCAAAAATTAATATTTCATACATATATAAAAATTTTGCACGTAAAAATGTTCACTGAAATTTTAATTAGTCTGATAAGTACTGTTTAACTAGTTTCGGATATTCCACTCGTTAAACTCAAGCAAGTACTTTTCAATATATAATAAAAATTGATGATCAATAATTTCATCCTTTTTTTCAAATATTATACAAAAGTGATAAGTTGGGTCTCGATTGATTTTTGAAGATAAGTTATATATTGTACTGTTTGAGACGAAAACTATTATATGTTCGAAATACATCCTGAAATGCATTAATTTAGAAATTTTGCTTTTCGAACTCTGTTACATACACAAAAAAAAATTAATTTTTTTTTAATCAATGCATTATATAATGCACTATCTCTCAATATTAGAAATTACTCAAATGTTCCTCTAAGAAAATTACTCAAATGATTGGAAAAAAAATACATATTTTCCTCATGGACCGAGAAATCGATTCATTAATATTTAACCACTGAAGAAAGACCTTTTTGACGAATCTATTCATAAACTGAACCATACAATGAACAAACTATATATTCTTACTGTTCCAAATTGTTTAACCTGTTTTATTTTATGTTGTTCCAAATTCTTGTGACAATTTTAAATTTAGTAAATTACTATACCATATTACTTTTGGAAGTACCATTTCAATATTCACTTTTTTTTTTATTTACATGTAAAAAATCAAGGACAACACAAAACTCTTTTCTGTTTATTAATCTCGTATCAAATTCAAATGATTCAACCAATTGAAAGCAAATGAAAGAACTCGTTACATAAATTAGGACTTCAATCATAACCGATGACTTCATATAATATTTTCATGTAAATAATTTGCATTGAAAATCTACTATAAGTGATCATTTTTAAGTGTCCTATGGGGGCTCCCGGTTTATAAGAATAAGAGTTAAGACTCAAATTTATGAAGAGGTAAAATTCCACCAAACCCCTTAATAATACGTGTAAATACATTGTGAGTAGATAAAGAAATATTAACACTTGATCGGCAATTAACATAGCTAACATTTTTTGGTAAATAGTACCATTGGTCTCAAACCTTTAATTACCTTCGTAGGCTGGTTCTCTACTTCTATTACATTGCAAACAGGCGCCTCACATTTATAATTCCCATAGCTCTAAGATAACATAGATATTCAATTTACAGTGAAAAAATTAATAATTTAATGATCCATTAACTATTAAATAACTATAGTATAGTTTAAATTTATAAAAAGATAGTTATCAAATAATTAAAATTAAAATTTAAAAAATTGATACCAGATAGTTAGTAAGAGTTAATAATTCAAACTGTTTGGTGATTGTCTTTCAATAAATTCAAACTGTTTGGTGATTGTCTTTCAATAAATTCAAGTAATGCTATAATTTTTTGAAAGTAAATAGACTATTTAAACTATTGATTTTTTCTTTCTTTAAATTCAGATTCTGTGCTAGAAAAGTTTTATTTAGAGCTAGAGAGTAATAAACAATAAATTATAATGATTTGGGACCAATTTATAATGAAAAAAAATTGAGTATCCATTTAGAAAATAAATTCAAGATTTAGGACCAATCATGCTCTTTACCCTAATAAGTTTCGCAAGCATGTTCTTTTCTCCTTTGGGCAATACACTATCCATATGCTACAGCTTATCTTTATCTGACACTGACACAATTCCGCACATAAGACAACAGGAAAAAATAACCTAAATAAGCTACTATATTAATACCGCCACCCTGTAGTAGTCATAGTTAAAAATGCACCTTTCTGTTTTTCATAACATTTTCCTCTTTTTTACTGTTTTTTCTTTTTCCGGTGGTCAGATGTCCCATTCAGCTATTCTACGCATGGCAAGAAGAAGCAACCTGCCTAGAAAAAGCGAAGTAAATAAATGACAAATTTGATACTAAAGCACTAACGTTTGTAGGTCGGTTTAAATGGGCCACTGATTTTTCTTTTGTTAGCAAATAAACTATTAATGTTTTCTTGGTTTACTTAAATCGGATACTTTCTGTTAAAGAATATCATTCTCTCACTTTAAACTTTAAATTTAATGTAATTTTAATATAAAAAAAAGTCAACTCTAGTTCGTACATTTTTTCATCCTACTTTTAATGCTACTGAAATTTGTAGGTCTAACATTTTAATCACAATCTTCACTCATCAGACCAACTTTGCAATTCATGACCATCTTGGGAAAACATGGTCATGACCTATTGCCTCAAACATTGGCTTTTTGCTCATCAATAGGCACGTCATGCTGTTGAAAGCTGGAAATTATAGGAGAAAAAGAAAGATTCAGATTGAGTGAGAGAAGGAGGTCAAACCCATGATGAAGAGCACATTGAGGCCAATCACTGGTTGGGGCTTTGTGTTAGACTGTGTTGGCAGCCCTGGTTAACCAAGTAGTGGGGATGGTAGAGCTCCAAGGGCGTTGGATCACCGGTGAAATAAGGGAAGTAGTAGTTTGCGTGATTCAAACTTCCTTATCTTTTAATTGGGTCATTGGTTGGGAACAATGGTGCGAGGCTGAGGGGAAGCATTTAGGACAATCAGTGATGGACGGAGGCCTGATAAATGGTGACAACATAGGTAAGAGTGTTGTAGGAAGCTTCAGCACCACGGTGGTGCATTTGGAATGATTTAATCAGTTAGTAGCCTACTTGACAGAGAAATATATTAATAATTAATTTGGGTTATGTAAGAAAAATTAGTAGTTTATACGTTACTTTGCATGAAAGCATACTACTCTAGGTCTCCGTTTGCGTCATAGAATGTGTCCCCTTTTTTTTATGCTCTAGAATGTGTATATTTTTAATATTCATATGTCAAAAAGAAGGAAACAAATAACACTAATCATCAACGTAGCATTTATATCATGTAAAATCTATAAATACTTGTTATTTCATTTATGTAAAACACAAAGATAACCTTAACGAAATGTGCGTAGTATGTTAATATCGTATGAGCAAAACAAAATTAGTACTAGCATATATTATGCAACTTGCGGGAGTACTTAATAACCTTGTATTTAAAGAATAAATGACAGTCATTAAATCCCAAGTTATTATTATTTATTTTTTTTTTGAAACACAAATAGTACGGAATAAAAGAAATCAACCCAGAACCAATTATTAAGTCTACGAACGAAAATGATGATGCGTACATTATTGAATGAATTATTTTAGAAAAACAATATTTTGACTATTAATTACGTGCCGAACCGGACATTTGGCTTGAGACGAAAGAGTAGTTGACAAAAAAGGAGAATACCAAAAATAGTTTTTTGTATTATACAAATAAGAGTAGTAAGGAAAGGAAAAAGAAAAAAGAAATAAAAAAAAGTGAAGAGTGGTCCCGAAAGCAAGGGAAATTGAATATAGTCACGCCCAGGCCAGGCCAGGCCATGCCAGGCCATCACATGCAGACAGGTTTGTAAGAGTTTCTAAGCTTTTTATTTAACTTTATTCGCATCCACCTTTCATCACCCCTTCGCCTCAACACGCCTCTCTTCCCCCTTCATCTCAAGTCGCGCCAACCAACTAATTTTTCCTCTTAAAAGGTTACTTTAATAACACAAATAATATTATAGAAATTCAATTGTTTAAACCTGTTTTCGGTGTTAATATTAGTGTTGTCACTGGAGTTTTGAAAAAATTATTATGGAGTAATTAGAGATTCCAAAAAACTGATTTCCATGGCCAATAAGTTAATTATCTAAAATTCTAATTTTTAATCATAAAAGCCCTTCACAGCGGAGAAAAAAAAAATCTATAATTATACTCGCAACTTCATGCCTACCGTAAGTGGCATAAAAGAAAGTTTGATGCGCCACTGGACATACTCATGAAAGTTTAGTGAGCAAATGAGTACGAAAAAAAGGTTTTTGATGAGCTGATGGTGATGGATGGCTATACTCATGAAAATTTGATAGTTTCTTAAAAAAAAAAAAAACCAAATACTCCTATTATAGTTCCAAAGGTACAGTTTGAGGTATTTTCATAAAGCCTCTCATTCACAAGCAACTTATTTTTCAGTTTTTTCACAAACTCTGATGTCCAATTCAAAATTTATGATTTTGACTATCAATAAAATTTGACATGTTTTTTTTTTAACAAAAATGTGTCAAATATTAAAATCTTTGGTCAAACCTTACCCATCCTCACATTTGGGAAATATATTACATTTCTTTCTATAAAATTTTCTAATTAATATGTTAGACTCGCACCAAAAAAAAATATATATCAATTGTAGTCTTTCTCTAGGAAAAATGCATAAGTTGTTTTCTTTTTCCTTGGATATACTGAGGGGAAAAAAGGCGAAAAAGAGTAGTGGGATCTAAAACGTGTGGTGAAATGGCCTGGACCATTTTGCATGGGTTGATAGCTTTTGAATAGTATTCGCAAGGAAGGGCAGAGATTGAGGAAACGGCAGATTGAGGAAACGGCTTTTCAACCTATCAGTATCTCTCTCTTTCGTGGGGTTTATTATAATTATGCGATAAGCATCTCTACTTTATTAATCGATTGAAACGTTTCAGTTTTTTATAATCTTAATGTTATGTACAAGAAAATATTTACACAAATTTTTTTTATGTTGAACATCTATATATGTGTTTCATCTGATCATAGTTATCATAAACTAGCTACCATTTATGCTTCCTTGTTGGTTAATCAACAAAGGCATAATTTTTTATACCAATTACATTTATATATAGAAAAAAAAGTGTTAAAAAAGTTATGAATTCAAAATTAAGTTTTGGTTAATTTAAGGGTTTTAAAAAACTTAGAAAAAAATGTTTCAAAGTTATTGGTAACCGGTTTATCTTAGAATATAAGCATAAAATGGGATCCAAATTGTAACTCATGTAAGTCAAAGGCCTAAAACGCAAAAAGCCAAACATTTGTAACATTTTTGTGCTCAATAGGGTAAAGTGAGAAAAATGCCTGATTTCAAAGTTGAGAATCAAAATATATCATCATACACATATAGAGTATCCATCATATAATTTTACCATTGTGGGCCAAAAAGGGGCTTAAGGAAAATTTTAAGAGAAAACAAACTATAAGAAGAAAAATATAGTACCACAAGGGTAAAAATCACATGTTATATCTAAACTATATCCAATATTACTTATTTAGATTAAAACTATTAAATGTTATATCAATTGTACTCAGATAATTTAATTGTTGCCATCTCATTCTACTATGACAGCTATTAAGAACAAACATAAATGTAACATGGTTGATGTGACTTTAAAAACTTGTATAGATATAGACTTTGGTAAAAGGGATGGAGGCTAAAGCTGCAGTTTTGCCCCTTTGTTCACGTAAGCCGCTGCAGTTTTGCCCCTTTGTTCACGTAAGCCGCTAAGTCTTTTATGTTCTGTATGATATACATACATCATCAGCTACGTAAGATTTCAAAGCCACATCAACTGTCATATCACATTTTCATTTTTTTCTTAATGACTATAAATCTATGATAAATGATAGACTGAGACAAAAATAATTAAATAATTTGAGGATAATTGATGTTATAATTAATAATTTTAGGATGATCGAACAATAGGCATTGTTTAGAGTCGACACAGACACAAGTACGTGTGTGTGTGTGTGTAGAGACACACACTTACGCAAAATACTCGTAAAATATCTGGACGTATACGTATTTAGCGATAAAGATACCGGTGTTTCCCATTAACAAGTTACAGTAGATACTATTTTATATATGAAAAAATGATACAATTTTTTAATATAGACGGTTATATACGTGCCTTGAGGAGAGGCACTCCCTTGATTGATTGGTGTGCCAGCGTTAATATTATTCCATCCAAACTCTGATATAAAAAATAACGTAATTAACTAACACAGATTAGGTGACTTGATAATTTATAAATTTAATATAGTAGTATTATATGTCCCTGCATAGATTTGCTAGCTAACTCAGGAAGTTAATACTACTCGCTTCCACACAAATTCCTTTCTCCATTTTAATTTTTAACTTAAATTTGACATGAATTTATTTATATTATTATTTGATATTTTTTAAAAAATATATATTTAAAAATTATGTCATGTAGTTTCTAATTTATTTTTTTTTAAAAAGAAACTAAAAAATAAAAATAAAAATACATTCAATTCGTACTTAAGCCAAAAAATTAAAATGAGAAAAGAATTTGAGATGAAATATTAAAGTTGTATGTACTTGGATGGGAGTTGTGATCAGGAGTGCTAAGTTCTCAACTTTTCAAGTTTAATGTTTTGACAGATTCACACAAACTCGTGCACGGTGGGGAATCCATCATGCACAATAGTTAACCCCACAGATCCACTAAGCAAGCCGACTTACGGCCCGGCCCCCATTGATCATAAATTAATTAGCTAGCTAGCGACTTTCCAATCAACATTAGGCATCTTACTCATTAGCAACTAGATCATTAGGCATTAATTTATTGAGCTAAATGATGCTTTCGTGCCACTTTTTCTTGCAAGGGAAAGGAGCTTGCATTTGTGTCTAATTTAATACTTATATGTTATAAAAATTTTATCGTCACGCAATCAAAATATGTAAAATATTTACCCATTTATATATATAACGTCTTTCAAAATTAACCTCTTGATTCACGAACCTTAGGAACATTTAAAAAATTGACCGACCTGAATAGTTTCCAAGATCAAAATCGGAGAAACTGAACTTGCAAATTGTCTCATAAAGACTTCGCTAGTGTAAAATTCTCTAGAACTTCACAACCAATACAAAACTCTAGCAATTGTACGTGAAATCTTTTATGACTACTCTGCTAAGTGCTAACTCTAAAATGTGAAATCTTCTGTGACTGCTCTACTAACGCTAACCTATTATTTATAGAGCGAGGACCCAATAGAATCTTATACACTGATTAGATCAGTCATTTTAACAATTAGATAATTGCAATCACATCCAAATAATTGAGTATTTCCAAAGAATTAGATATTAGTTAGGAGCCCACTCCATTTTATATTGTTCCATTCACCAACTAATATTCATACAAATTCTAAGAATATAGACCTAAAAACTCCAATTAAATAATACACCAGCCCAAGGTGCATTTCTGGTGCTACAAGTATGCTAAGTTAATTTAGCAAGATAAACTTCACTTAAATCTTTGACCGCCATTGATCCCATACGACCATATGACTTAGGCTTGTGACAACATTCCAACTAACTACATGCAGTGAAGTTTGTTCTTATCAAGTGTAGATCCCAAATGAAGTTTCTATTGATTTTAATAATCTAATTTGTGATACTTCTAGGGAAAATATCTAACTACATATAAGTAGCTAGGGATTGTTACAAAAAAAAAAAAAAAAAAAGACCTCGTGAGTTTTAACTCTTCTTGCCATGGGAAGGCAGTCCCTTTTCCAATCACACAATCTTTTCTTGATTTTCTCAACGATGAATTGGCATTTCTACTTAGGCCATGTACCACGACATATGAGAAATCCAAGAAAGCTCTCAATAGTTATAGCTTCCTAAATACCCAAGATACTGCAAATATTACGCCTTTCGGAATGTAAAGCATTGAGGTGGGTTTGGCCCAAAAAAACAAAAAAATATCATCAGCGACAAAATAGATGAGACGAAGACACCCATTTACTTTGGATTTTAAATAGGACCAGTTTCCTCTCTCACACTCCAAACACATTTTATGAGCAAGAAAATTAAAGAACGACAAAAATATTCCCTAATAAAGTGCCATTAAAATCGATCATAAGCTTTATTAAGATCAAGTTTAAATCCTTAAAAATAACTATATGCAAATCGGTATTAAAATAAGGGTTTTCAACAACTAATAGAATTACCTTGCCAATTTTCTTTCACTTGTATTGGGCGGGTGTTGTGGTCACCTAGCGTGGGGTCAGATAAGTGCTGGGTCAGTTTATATTGTTTAAGATCGCAGCTCAGCTCAAATTAATGGGTTCAGGCCTTATCATTTAATGTGTAGAACTTAAGGCCCAATTGCTGACCTGCAGGGAGAAAAGGGGATGAAATTCCAGTTTTGATCCTAAAGTTTCATTCATGATACTATTAGGGACACAGTTTTTATTATGGACATTAAGGCACTAGATTGGTGTTACATGTCACATGTGTGCGAGGTGTAAGCAGTTGACAAGCTAGCACACACTGCTTATTTTCTTCCACGCACCAGCCACCGCCAGTACCTCTCTCCCATCCACAGAAACTCTATGACCATTCATTCAAAGCTCCCAAGTTAGCCTATTCAACCGAATTAAGCACTAAATCAATAGGATTTAGAGTGAAAATCACGTTTTGTGCAACATGGAGCTTGAATCCCATTTTGTTTTACAAGTAAGTAAATAATCTGATTGTTCATGAATTTCTAAATTCTGGTTCGGTTGGGTAATTGCTGGAAATTTGCGTTCCATGCTTGCTTGGTAAATAAGCCGAACATGGGAAACCTGAGAATTAACTTAAACCACAAGGAAGGGGGCCTCATCATTGTTCATTTTCTGTTTGTTTAGCTAGTTAGGATTAATGGAAATGGTCTCTTAAATTAATTGATAGGAAATATGCAAAAAGCAGAAATTAAGAGTAATAAGAAAACGTACTCAACTCATGTGTGAGACTTTGTTTTGTTTCGTTCCTGGTTGGTTTCAGTTCTATTAGGCTGAAGTTAATTGGGGTATTATCCCCTTGATTTATTTTGCTAGATATGTAAGAATCTAGGAACAGAGACTAAGTTGGGTAATGGAACAAATTTGGGTTATAAATTACTTAAGGGCCGGTTGATTTGTTCAAGGTAAAGGTTTAATTTATCAATTTAAATCATATGGGAATTGTTTAATCTTGGTTTAGGAATAATTTATTATATTGTTATTATATTGTTAAATGATCAATTATAGGATATTACTCAAGTTACTATAGGGGCACTCTAAGAAGGCTAAAAATAGAGACAACGCTAGACATGGCTAGGATGTGGATGCTTGCACTTAATATTTCTAAGGTAAGAGCTAAATGCAGTTATCTATTACTTATTTATATAAATGTTATCTGGGACATTTGTGTATTAGTATAAATGGTTACATAGTTCAGGAAATGAGCATGAGAAGAGTAAGAAACAGAAGGTAACTCACGGTTAGAATTGGTGTGAAATATATCTAGACTGTGAAACAATTGTGAAGATAAAGGGTAGCTAATATGGTAAGTGTACCATGTTTCTGTAAGTGATCAGTCACTCCAAAAGTGTGTTGGATACACATGGGATTGGCCGTTCAAGGCTACACGTAGTAGCACATGCCCAAAGGGAATGATGTGCATGTTGGGGGGTGCTTCATCGTGTGTCTGTCCAGGCACTCAATGGGTAAGGCTCAGACAGGAACAAGGAATATCTTTGAATTGTTGCCAACATGCCCAGGCATGCTAAGGTTTAGCCAATAGGCTATCCCAGGGGTGTACCTTAGGGGTAGGTAACATATGTGGGCACCAAGGTGACCGAAGGGCACTTAGGGCTATGGCTATACTCCACTATTGCTAATGACACGTAATATACAAAAAACCACCATGCCTAAAAGGTGTTGAATGGCCTAAAGTCCTTAGGGGACTTAAGGGATCCTCAGGATAGCTTATAAAGCTGAGGGTGCCTTTTTTTTTCTTCATTTTAATTCTCATAAAGCGCAAACAATCATTTTTATTACAAATAAATGTTAGACATGTGACAACATGTGGCTCCTTTAAATGGGTTGAGAGGGTAAAAAATTCCAAATTGTAAAATCAAAGGGATAAATTAGACTGAATAAAAAATAGGAAAATAAAATATCTAAGTTGATAAATGATAAGTGCTTAATGTGTTGGTCAAAGTAGTTAACTTTTTGTCAACTTTGACCATCAATTTCTATTATTTTGACCACATTTCTTAGTATTTCTCATTTTTTCCTATTTTTATGCAAGTTGGAGAGTTTCACGGATTTGCTGGAACAAAACGAGATCAAATGGAGCAAAATTTAGTCGTGAACAAGTCAACTTCACATGAAGATTATGGTGACGTGTCACCAATGCCGAGGACACTTCACCAACATTATGAAGCCTTTAGTTGAAAAAGTCACCTTGGCAACGTATCACGCTTCACTGCCATTCAATGCCTTGACAATACGGTGCCACATTTTCCCTATTCTGGTGACACGGCGCCACTACTCTTAGATTTTTTGGTCCCCACCATCATATTTGAATTCTAGCTCATTATTGGCCAAGAGATTTTATCCAAAGTGTTAAATGAAACAAAGGCAAGGTTTTTTTTGCATACTTTGGGCTGAAAATTGCTGGAACAAGTGCTATGTTTTCATTCCATAGATCATACTCTTCTTTTCTTCCTCTTTTGGAACCACCATTGAAGACTTTGCTTGGAGCTTGCTTAAAGGGGCCAAAGGGATTATTGGAGGCTAAAGAAACTTAGGCTTATAAGGCTTTCATTAGTTCCTTCTTCCATTTTCCTTCTTATGTTTCTTTATGTTTAGCTTGAACTTTAGCAGATGTTTATGACTAGTTTAGACATGGAGTATAATCTTGTATCTCTCTAGGATAAATCTTTTGAAACTTGCTATTTAATGTTGATTTGTGGTTTCCTTTGGATATTAACTCTCTTGTGTTGCCTATTTTTGTACTTAATGTATGTGTGTTGATTGGCCACTTCACACAACTAACAATCTCAACTTTATTTTTGAAAGAGAAAGAGACGAGGAGGAAATAAGGAATAAAGTATAGTCAGCTTGGGTGATTAGAGGTAATCATTCAACCCATTAGATGTTAGAATGAGATTAGGGGGAAATAAGGAATAAAGTATAGTCAGCTTGGGTGATTAGAGGTAATCATTCAACCCATTAGATGTTAGAATGAGGTTGCGCCTTAATCCATCTTAGATTAGTATATGAGCTCGAGAGATGCCATAGTTAATCCTAGGTGAGAAAAATTGGCCTTGAGAAAGAGAGTTTTGAAGTATGAATCTTCACACCATATAGGAAGTTAGTACATTTAGTGCATCAATTGGCTTAGGCAGCAAGTTAAAGAGTGAAATCCTATGAATATAGTATTCTTAATCAAGTTAGTTCAATCTTAGTTAGAGTTAGTTCTAGCTTGCATTTATACTCTTTTGCATTTCTACCTATATTAGTGGCATTTGTTCTCCATCACCACCTTAGAACTCATTTAGTTTAGTTTTAAATTTAGCACTAGTTTCCATTTAATTTAGCTTGACTTAGTGAGTAGTTAGGATCAATTTCAATTAGAATCTCTTCTATCTCTTGGGACGCCATCCATGCTTAGTGCTCACTACTTATACACAATACATGATGCACTTACTAGTGAACCGAGATTTATAAATTTAAAACTCTTATTTTTACAACAATAAAGTTCAATGGATAAAATGTAAAAGGCTTAGAAATTATTTAAGTCCACATGATACATGGAATACTCACTTTTTTGCTAATCTGAAACACATGAAGTCTTACTCTATCGACAATAGGAGTACAATCCGATATAAAGCAATGACAACTTTCTTTAGGAAATTATCCAATTATAAATGATCATAAATAAAATAGGGTTTGACATCTATATGAATATAAAATTATTAAACATAGTTAAGGACTGGTCTGATATTCTCCCTATCTCATGTGTGCCATTCTTATATAAATACATTTTTACCCTCATTTTAATTTAATAATTACCATATTGTCCTATCCTTTCTCTTGTCGCCTTATTGACATCCTCCTCTTTCCTCTGCCTTATTGTCCTTCGCTTCATCCTAAGTCCCAAATTCAAGCCTGCAAGCACTAGGGTGGGAAGTAGATGAAGGACAAAGCACACTCGGGAGGGTTCAAGCCGCAGCGACTAGGCATTCCCATGCACCGTTACTCAGACTTCCAATATCATCAGAGACGAAGATAAGAGAAGACCATTTTGTCGGATAAAAAAATGAGAGGCGGAGACATGGTGAAGCGAGATAGATGATGAGTGGAGGAGAGAAAGATTGGGAGGCAAGTGTGGAGAAAGTGTGTGACAGTGCGAGGTTGTCTAGCTGGGGTTGGGAACGATTTAAAATGGTGGTTTAGGTAAAGTTAGGGTTTCAGGAAGAATTATAATTTGTTCCTTGATCTATTCACTTTTTTGCAAGTGGGTACCATACGTTTTTCTAAACACCCTTACATGCAAAAAAATGATATATGGGAACAATTCTAAAGTAAGAATAATTTTAAGGCAAAAGGGGTAAATAAACCATTGATCTTTTTGGCTCAGCGTATATCACCCACCATTATTTTTTTACAATTAAATTGCCCAGTAAAGTTCGCGATCGAGCTGATATTAGCCACTAATGTAACGTCTATCTAGCTGTATGATGATGTGGCAAATTTTGATGATGTAGCGACATACGTGGCTATATATGTGGCAAGCTTGTGTACAAGAAAAAAAGGGAAAACTCCTAACTTTACTTCCAAACTTTTATCTAATAGTACAAATACCTCCCAAAGTTTATTCCCAAATGACAATCTCAACAGAATCAGACACTACCAATGACGGCCCCTCTGAAAAGCGAGCTACTGGAGAGGTTGTCCCCAAATGACAGACTCTGCCCAAACCCTTAAAAAAAATCGTTGTCAGGGACCAGATTCGAGATCAGAAGATCCTCATCATCATCTTCACTTTCCATATCCATCGTCTCCTTCTCCGTGACCATCTCTTCCGTTTCCTCATCCACCCGGCTATTCTCAACCTCTGCGTATTGTGCCCATGACGCCTTTTCAGTTGCTACCGTGGAGCTAGTAGTGGAGAGCAGGGAAAAGCAGGAACCTCCATAGCTTCTGCTACCAAACTTGGACCAAGTGACGTCGTAAGCTATCGACGGTGTTATAGGCGATTACTTCGGTTATAAAGGAGGAAATGGGGAGAGGTCCAGAATGTGGAAGCGGCCATTGCCGAGGATGCTGAAGTTTTGGGCAGTGGCGACGGCGAAACGGGACTCGTAGAAAAGGGATGATTTTTCAGGCATAATTTCTAGTTTAAGGGCCTATGTGCATGAATTAGATAGTTTGAGAATAGATGTTATAATTTAACTAGAAGGATAGTAATTATGTGGCATTAACAAAACGGAATATTCTAGAGAAAATGGAATATTCCCTTTGTAAAGTTGCACAAGTAGCTAATTTGCCAAATTTTCAAAACAATAGTCATTAATTTTACCCGATCGCAAGCTTTAGTGAGCGATTTAACTGTAAAAAAATAATGGTAGGTGATATATGTTGAGGCAAAAAAATCAATAGTTTATTTGTTCGTTTTGCCATAATTTTAATATCACATTATAATAAGATAAATAAATAAATAAACATAATTGTACTAGCATATAATCACATGTATAAAAAAGAACAAACTCATCTGTACAAACAATGCCAAATACATTATTATTCAAATGTAAAAGTTTATTTACTTACATATCTGTAACATATCATTGATGATCTCATTTATACATATGTGTCACTTATTTTATATATATTCATCATTTGTTTTATACATCAAGTTTCATACATATCTATTATCTAATTTGTACATATCTTTAAATTTGGTAAGATACGAGATTTGACATATTCACACTTATTTTTTATAGGATTGAACCCATACACACTACTAAAAATATATCTATAATCTTGTTTGTACATATATGAGATATTATTTATACATACCTCTCACTTTATTTATACATACCTCTCACTTTATTTATACATTGAGTTTATACATATCTAGTATCTGATTTGTACATATCTCTAATTTTAAGAAGACATAAACTTTGATGTGTTCACATCTATTTTATGTTATAAATGATAATATTGAAATATAAATACAAATAAATATACCAGGTATGATGCACATTAGACTTATCGTATAGTTAGTGGTCATGTTTGTTTCAATTTCATAAGTTACCTTGTACTCTCCGACATTGACCTTAAAAGATTCCTACTCATTCAGTCCAAAATTTGTCACTTTCCAATTTTTAGTAAAAATTATGAATATTAGGATATATATATATATATATATATATATATATATATATATATATATATATATATATATATATTAAAACTATCATTGACAAAAAAAATAATTATTTTTAATTCATTTTAAAATTCAGACATGATAATGGCTCCGTTTGACATTAGCGTTAGTGATTAGTGTTAGAGTTTTGAAAAAGCTATCCAATGGTAGCTTTTAACTTTTAGCTTCAGCTTTTTTATCACAACATTAAATAAATTATCTAAAACTCTAACGCTGATACAAAAGTTATTCTCAAACGGGCCCAATACTAATTTTAGATTAAAAAAAGTAAAACAATTAGCTCAATAAAACACATCTCAAGAACAGATTTCAATCAGCTAAAAACTTTAAAATTTAATCTAAATTTGCCCAAACTCCTTGAAAAATGATAAAAGTCCAAAAAAGTTCCTCCCTATTTATATAATCATTTAACGATGGAAGAGATTAACTAGTACATGCCACTCACTCATTTTTCAGTCTTTTCCCTGTCCTATTAAGGTCTCATTTGACATTAGTGTTAATGATTAATGTTAAAATTTTAAAAAAAATTATTTAAAAATAATTTTTAATTTTTAATTTCTGCATTTTCATAATAAAAAAACTGTTACCAAACAGCTTAATTCTTACAAAATTGAATTATTTGGTCGTGCTCAAATAGCGCCTACCAATCTCCCACCGGACTTTAACTGGTTTGCTTGCGCCTGCCAGATGAGACTAGACTATTTTAATTATAATTTAGACTTCTCTCACACACCTATTATAAAAGGGTAATCGATTCGAAGCGCCAGACACAGATTCTGCTTTGCTTGCTTGCTCTCTGCAAGTGAAAACTACGGGAAATCAAAGCTGGAAGCTTTCACCTTATCTTCAACAACCCATTAACAATATATAAATATTCATGGCAGAGGAGAAGCAGAAGATGCAAGTGCCGATGGTCAAGCTAGGAACCCATGGCCTCCAGGTACTAAAAATAGAACAACCTTGTAGTTGCCTAACATTTTTGTTTTTATGTTTCTTGTTGTTTTAGTTTGAACATAGAAACAAGATTGAATGTTTAAGCTTATTGACGAATGGTTTGTTAGTGAAACAAGAGTTGTGTTCATGGCCACTCCTAAATTTGCAGGTATCCAAGTTGGGGTTCGGGTGTATGGGACTGACTGGGGTGTATAATGATCCTGTTCCTGAAGAGGTTGGCATAGCCATCATCAGGCATGCTTATGACAGAGGAGTCACTTTCTTCGATACATCAGACATATATGGACCCCATACCAATGAAATTATTCTCGGAAAGGTAATAAATCAACCATGCCATACTGATTTTGACGCCTTCCGAATTTCTGTCCAATATGAAGCTTCTCTCAACTTATCGAGCAAAAACTGCTGCATTTTCAGGCTTTGAAGGATGTACCTAGAGAAAAGGTACAGATAGCCACAAAATTTGGAGTTGCAGGCATTGGAGCTGAAGGAGTGACGGTAAAGGGTAGCCCTGAATATGTTCGTGCTTCATGTGAGGGTAGCCTGAAGCGCCTCGATGTGGACTATATTGATCTCTACTATCAGCACCGCGTTGACACAACGGTGCCTATAGAGGACACTGTTAGTAATTTGTTCACTGAAATCAAAGTCATTTGCTGGTTGTATCGACACTTCAACATCATAAGCTTACTTAATCATGTGCCTTTAGATGGAGGAACTGAAGAAGCTTGTGGAAGAGGGGAAGGTGAAGTACATTGGTCTGTCTGAAGCTAATGCTGATACCATCAGGAGGGCACATGCTGTTCATCCCATTAGTGCTATACAAATGGAATGGTCGCTTTGGACTCGCGAGATTGAGGAAGAAATTGTCCCACTTTGCAGGTAAGCAGCGCGCTTTTGCTGTTAAATGCACAAATCAGAAATGGGAATAAAGAGCCTTAGTTACTTAAATCTGTTTCAAAAATGCAGAGAGCTTGGAATTGGGATAGTTCCATATAGCCCTTTGGGCCATGGGTTTTTCGGAGGCAAAGCAGTTGTTGAGAGTTTGCCTGCAAATAGTTATCTGGTATGAAACTTTTGTGTGGAGGAAAATTAATCTTAAAAACTTTTTATTTTTTCTTTTCTTTTGCCTGCCCTTGGGAATAGTATAGTCCTGATTAACTCATTCTCAAGTTCAGCAAGTCCATCCTCGGTTTCAAGGCGAGAATTTCGACAAGAACAGGATGTTGTATTCGCGTATAGAGCAGTTGGCTCAAAAGCACGGATGCACCCCTGCACAAATAGCACTTGCGTGGATGCTTCATCAAGGGGATGATGTAGCACCTATTCCAGGTAAGTCTGTTCACATAATTAGCCACTTTCTTCATATATCTCTCGAGTTTTTATGTTGGGCAGCATTTGGTTTAGTGGTGCTTAAATTACCATACATGATTATTGGGAATGTACATGCTCCAGATGAGATGCTGATTCAATCTTGATATAAATGAATGCAGCAGCTAGGTAGCTAGCTAGCATAGACTATAATAGTTATCTCTTAATCAGTAACATTAATCTTCAGGCACAACTAAGACAAAGAATCTTGATAGCAACATCGACTCTCTAAAGGTGAAGCTCACAGAAGAAGATCTGAAGGAAATTGGTGATGTGATTCCTGTGAATGAAGTACAAGGGGATAGGGCAACCGATGAGTTCATTCGTGTGTCATGGAAGCACGCCAACACGCCCCCCAAGGGTAGCAAGGTTTCAGCCTGAATGGAGCACATGGAGATGGGATGATGAGCACGGCAGAGTCTACAGGCGAAGACTGGGACGCATTTTGAAATTCTACTACTGCTTTTAGTTTTAGACATACCTCTTAATTTGTTTTGTTCTCTCTTCATTTCAACTAAATCCCTGATAGAAAGGCTCTGGGTGTTTACTTTGTACCAATAATTTGGAGTTGGTGAATTATTGCCATGGATGAAATATGATCTTGCGGACAAACTTGGAGCACCAAATTCTGGTGAGGTTGGAAATGAGCATTGTAAAATCTCATCAAGTAGAAAAAGATATATAATGCAACCTTGACAACATTTCCTCCTCATCAAATGGAATTAAGACTGAGTGAACAAAAAAACAAACAATAGTAGAAAACAAAATCATACTAGTATTCTTAGCTAGATTCTCAGTTTTGTATCATTCAGCATGAAGTTTGAGAAGACTGCCATCGGAGTACTAGCAGCCTAGTGGTTGAAGAGATACACAAACTCAAATCCGTTTCCTAGCTGGCTGGTGCATTTCTGAACGTCTACAACAAAACTAGTTATGATCACCTTAGCCGTCAAAGGCACCAGTGGTCTAGTGGTAGAATAGTACCCTGCCACAGTACAGACCCGGGTTCGATTCCCGGCTGGTGCATTTACATTTTCCAGTGACTAAGTGATTTTTGGTCTGACTTTTTTTTGTAACTATTTCTTTTTTGGCCTACTCACCCTTAATCCCTTAACTTGAACTGGTTTCTATTGGCTTTCTAACTCTGCAACTTATCACGAGTTAGTCTATCCATCTAATTTATCATAACATTGTTAATTTTTTTTAATATTAAGTGATGTTGAGGATTGAAATATATGATAAGAGAAATCACATGGATTTCTAGAGTATTTTTTTTCCTTTACCAAATAGGATTTTTTGCTTAAAATATGTACTTGTTGCTTTCCAAAAGTCAAACACTTAATTGTTCATTGGTACTGCCATACTAATTAATTGCTTGCCAAAGAAAAAATGGAATATATAATTTAAGCAATTTGTTGTTATTATTATTATTATAGTAATCATAATAATAATACTAATATAATAATAAGTAGAAATATGCATTCAGTAAAAATTATTATTAATTAATAGAATTATATTTAATGATATTCAATTTATTAAATGTAATCATCACATATATAATTAAATATCTTGAAACCAATAAATCATTTCTTTTTGGGCTTAAAAAATATAATTATTAACTAATGATATGAAAGGTGTATATAATTATATAAAACAAATATTACTCCCTACACCTCAATTTTTTACACCCTTTGAAACTAGTGCATAAATTAATAAACATGAAAAAAAAATCATGTGTTACTTTCACCTTTTTATTCTATTTTTGCAAAAAAAAAAATTGAAATGATAATTTAGTGGTAATATGAAAAATACTGCCTCCATCTTGATTTTTTATAAACTCTTTTTATTAACTAATTTATCAAGTAGAAAGAGAATTGGTTGAATTAAAGTGAATTATGATATATATATATATATATATGTATGTATGTATGTATGTATGTATGTATGTATATCTTTAACTTTGGATTGAAAATAATGAAGGAAATTACCTAATTAGGTATAAAAGGCTTCTATTCAAAGGCTGTTGTAATTGTTTTCTTTGGCTTGGATTAAAGAAAATATTAGTTAGGACTTAGGCTTATAAGTATCTTTTTTTGGTAAACATTGCGCTAATCCCTGTTATGTTCCTTATTGTGTATTTTAGTCCACAATATTCCTAAATATTCCAAAAAGAGTGACGGCATTATGACTATATGAGGGACCTAGACTAACTTGTAATGAGTTGCAAAGTTAGAGGATGAACATAGGCTAAGTTGCAAGTTAAAGGATTAACATAAAACGAGTTCGAGTTGAGGGACCAACTCGTTCGAGCTAGCCAAGTTAAAGGGCCCTATAGCTGAGCTCAAGCTAAAAACTAGGAACCCAGAGGACAGCAGCGAGCCAGCGAAGTTGCCTGCAATGGGCACAAGGAGGAGAAGTACCGCAGATGCCAAGAGTTAAACTGGGTACTCAAGGCCTTGAGGTAAGAATCTAATGGCAGAACTTCAAACACAAGAACAATGTACAAAATATGGGAATTCGGCATTCGATTTGCAAGCATAGATTGCTAGGTGTAGTGATTTTGAAACTATTATAGTTGATTTGGTACAGTTGTTTGTTCTGGTGCCTATAGGTGTTGGATTTGGTAGTCAGTAAGATTTTACGGAGGCTTAAACACGAGGGAATTTCGATCTATCTGTAAGATTTTCATGTTAAGGAATTCAGAGTTGATATTGATATATCCCCGCAAGGGATGAAATTAGTGTATACAAAACATTCCGGAACCAACCATCAAGAGAAACCACTCAATTTCTCTAAAATGCATTTGATCTGTCCAACTTGTTCAAGTTTGGTCTTCTCAGGAACGGAAGACATTAGTGTATAGGGTCAAACTTGTGCATGCCCTTCCTCTGGTCGTGTTCTGCTTGGACTTACACCTGCTTTGTTTGTCATTTGATGTATGGGTCTAACTGGAGTGTACAACTCTCCTGTTCCTGAAGAGGAAGGGATCTCAATACTAGAGTATGCCTTGAGTAAGGGGATCACGCTTTTGGATGCAGCTGATGTGTACGGGGCCCAAACCAATGAAGTTTTGGTAGGGAAGGTAAGGGCTTGAGATTAGAATTTATAAGCAATTGCAGGTCATGTTCATCATATTCTTAATTTGTTTACGGATTACATTGTGCGTCTAAAAGTTGCAGCTCACATGGCCTAAAGTAGCAACTCCTAGGTCAAAGAAAATTCGTTGCAGTCTAAAGTTCACCACAGAACAGTGCTGTCTAAAATACGCACCAAGCAAAAGCCGCTTGGCCGTGGCTTCTTTGGTGGCAAAGCTATTGTGGAGAACTTACCTCCAGGCTGCTTCTTGGTATGTATTTGTCATCTATTTTAGACATTATGGAACTATTCCAATTCCAAGTTCCCAGCATGTTTAAAGGCTTTAAACATTGGCCTTGAAATCCTTGAGACAGCACTGAAAACTCAATTAACATGTAATTAAATATTCTCTGCAGGTGTTTGTTTCACTTCCAAGTTCTTTTGACCTCATCACTAATTCATTGGGAAATAGATTATTCCACTTGGTGCCTCGAATGCTGATGAAGAAGCTTGTTTCATATTTAAATCAAGGGTACACATCCCAGGTTCCAAGGGGAAAATCTGGACAAGAACATGAAAATTTACACAAAAATGGTTGAGCTACCGAAGTAGCACCAATGCACTCCTGCTCAGCTGGCATTGGCATGGATTCTGCAGCAGGGTGATGATGTTCCAATTCCTGGTGAGTTGCTTTTGCTTGCTAGTTTATTTTCTCTCTTGTGCCTAAGGTAAACAAACCTGTGAACATGGTGGTAAGAATATGGTAGACTAGAGTTCTTGGTGTAGGTAGTGCCCCTCTTACATCAGTTTGCAAGTCAAGATGCCAGAAACTTTTGGATGCATATTCATTATGTGTTAGATCCAGAGGGGTTGCATCATGGACACTTTTAGGATATGGTTTCCTTTGGGGTTGTAATGGAACTTCAAAGAGCAGACATTAACATGCAAAATCCCCCTATCAAGTGATGGATCTGCGTTATTCTACTTCCAGCAGAACAGCTTTGATATGGAAACTCTTCCGAATGCAGTGAAGAAGTTGCATTAAATCCTGCTCACTTTTGAGGGTCATACAAGAGCACTCATAAGACAAACAATAATCTCAGTTAATGTGGACGATGAGAGCTTTGACTCTTTTGTGGTTTCAATCCTATTTTATCCCTCTGCTTCGAAGAAGGCCCTGAGTTGGGTGAGAGGTTTCTCAGTTTCAGTTATATTCCTCCATTTTGACTTATTAACTCATGATGGATTGGTGAACTGTGTTTTTTTTTTTCCTGCTAAACCAGGGACTACTAAAATCAAGAACCTTGATCAGAATCTTGGCTCCGTAAGGGTGAAATTGACAGAAAAGGACCTGAAAGAGATCTCTGATGCTGTACCCATCAATGAGGTAGCCGGTGATAGAACCTATGCCAACTTGAAACAAGCTTTGTGGAACTTCGCTGATACACCAAAAGAAGGCCTCCGGCTTGAGAAACGGCACATTCCCAAGTACTAATGAACAAGGCAACTGAAATTGCCAGCTCTTAGTTTGTACCCTGCACATGCATGAACGCTAGTTTCAGAAGGCCTTCAGCGTCTGTAGATTAGTCTTTCATGGAAAGGCACATTTATTTGCATGCTCCATGCTAGATGCCAGACCATTATGTAGTCGCAAAAATCTGTTAAAATAAAAGAGTTCAAAAGCTTCCTACCTCCATTTTCAGTATCTTGGCTTGAGATTAGAATTTATAAGCAATTGCAGGTCATGTTCATCATATTCTTAATTTGTTTACGGATTACATTGTGCGTCTAAAAGTTGCAGCTCACATGGCCTAAAGTAGCAACTCCTAGGTCAAAGAAAATTCGTTGCAGTCTAAAGTTCACCACAGAACAGAGTTTTTGGTTGAAGGCGGAGGATAGCTTGATCTTCCAATAGCCTTCCAGTGTCTTCCTCTGGCAGCACAACAATAACCATCCTTGCAAACCCGCCTTCTGGTGAAGGCGTCACCAGGATCAACCCTTCACCTTCAACTTCTCCTACATGGCATGACACATGTACTGGGTTCACACTGTCCTTAAAACAAGCAGCATACATCAAAGATTCATCCCCCGTGATCATATGTTCCATACGGACACAGGTCAGCTCGGGGCCATACATCCTAAGCTCTGCATACTTCCCTTCTCCACCCCTGCGTGATTCAAGCCAGTCCACCACTGAATGGAACTCCTCTTCCGCGAGACCTGAGACATGCTGGTGCACCAGGTGTGCCACATGCCCTAACTTGTTGCCAACCATACCGTTTCCGTCCAGTGACAAGAAAGAGAAGTGTAAGGCATTCCCGAAGTAGCCTGTAGGAAGAGGTTTGTGCAGCATTGACCTGAAGTCTATGCATACTGATAGGGAGTGTTTGTCCCCCTTTTCTGGACCCTTTAATCTCGCAAGGCGCATCCAAAAAAGCGCAGTGAGGAAGTCAAATGGGTTTGCATCCGGGCATTGGTCATGGATTTCTGATACGCATTGTTTGATTACCGAGTCTGAAAATCTGAATGTGGCTGTTGCCATCTTGGCTGGACTTAAAGGTGTGTCTGCTGCTGCCTTTGTGGCATTGTAAGCGGTTGATTCGGTTCTTGTGTTCGGAATGGCTCGAGCTGCGAGTTGACGCGAGTAGGTCGGAGGATGCACGATCTCTAGCTGACGGTGAACCTCTGTCCATGTCTTCAAGAATATGGTTAGGGAGGTTGGGTCAGCTAGCATATGAGGGCAGCTCAGTCCAATGGCCACGCCTCCCCCTTCAAATTCATTTATCTGTAAAACCAAGAAACGTCGATTCTTCATGATCAACAAGGGAACTGTGACCATTGAATTGAAGCGCAAAAGTTGAAGTTAAAAGTAGCAGTAAGTAAAACTTGACACTAATCATGACAAAAGCCTTGAAGATACTGACCTGAATTCGGAAATGTGACCACGTAAGTGGATTCTCAGGAATATCTTGCCAGGCGAGCAAATCCCTTTCGTCGGACCCCGAACTGGATCTGAACCAGTCGTCCATCCGGAAACTCACCTTGGCCCGGAAAACCCGTACGCCAGCATCATTACACTTGACTTCCCAGTTACGGGCTTCCCCTCGGGTCAAGCGACCGGTGAAGGGCGGGTACAAGGACAACGTTCTGGAGAGCGACTCCCTGAGCGGGTCCATGTCGAAGAAGCCGAACGGACTCCGGTCGTAGTAAAAGATGAGGTGCAGCGAGTGACCCCCCATAGCGTGGTCCAGCGGTGTAAACGGGTGGGTCTTTCCGGGGCCGACCGGGCAGCTGGACACCGCCGTCAGCTTCGAGTGCACATTAACCTTGGTTTTGGAGGTACTCATTTTTTTTCCGGCTAAAACCCCGAAATGTGCCACCCAGCTGAGAAAGGCAGCTTTAGACCGGGAAAATATTTATAGTCGAGAAGAAAGAGGCATGAGTAAATTTCATTAAATGGTCCCTAAGCTTTAGTCATTATTTTTTTTTAGTCCCTAACCTATTAAATATTTTATTTTAGTCTTAAATCTATTAAAAATATTTTATTTTAGTCTTAAATCTATTTAAAACGTTTTATTTTGGTCCCAATTTGATGAAATATGTTAACTGAAAGTATTTTTTTTATAACAATTTTTTAGGTCATAATTTAAACTATCAAGTAACTGCCTTATAATAAATTTAATATATATAATAATTCTTTTATAGTTAATAAAAAATTAAAATTACATTTTTTTCTTCATAAATTAAAAGTTTATTTTATTTAGAAATAAAAAAATTACTAATTTAAATTATTCTATTTACTATAAAAAATATTAAAATATTTAAATTTACTAGAATACAGTTACTGAATATTTAAATTAAAATTTTAAAAATTTTTATCAGATAATTATTTTGAGTTAATAAATTTCATCTAGTGAAAAATTAAAATAATATAATTTTAATAAATTTAAGATCAAAATAAAATATTTAATAGATTAGGAACTAAAAGAAAATAACAACAAAAGATTAAGGACCATTTATGTAACTTATGCAGAGAGCAATTGATAAGGGATCCGGGTGTGGTTGGTAGTAAATTAGGAAGCTGGCGATATGAATTTGGTTGGTTAAGGGCGTCATAAATTGGGAGGGAGCGTCGATGCATGATTAAATCGTGATGCGCAAAAAGTGGCTGGCTTGGCCTTCCAGCTTTCCAAGTTCCAAGTCGCGGTGTTGCGGAAGAAGATTAGACCAGGCCAGAAACGTGCCCAGGAGCCCGGGACCGAAACGGATCAAATGCATAGTTGCTGCTATATGAATTTTTTTCTATAGAAGCAAAGTCAGAATTACAATTTTTATATTACCAATGAGCAAATTTCATGGTAGGTCTTTTAACTTAAATTCATGTCCTATTCGGGATGACTATTTTATCTTACTTTAATTTGCTGCTAGTGTGTTTTGTTGGAGTTCTTTTCATCGTCTCAACGGTTATCTTGGATGGAATCTTGATAGAAAATGTCACTCTAGTCCATAAAATTTCTTCATTCTACTCCCAGAAACCTAAACTTGTAAATATAACACTCCAACCACCCCTGGCACCTTCACATCACTAAGACACAAATTTCTCCCTCGCCCCCTTAACACCCGAACCTTTCTGTCCCCTGTCATCTCCTTGCAGAACCAAAACCAGGTAACCAACTAGCCCGCGGGGAAAAAAAACGTAGTTCTTGGAAATCAAAACCCATCAAAGAACATAGACAAGAAAACAAAACATGTCCAGAAAAATCAAAACAATAAAATTGGTGAAATTGGTGGAGATTTCAAGCTTCTACCAAGAAAAATTGGGACCCAATAACAGAAACAGCTGGGAGTAGAATCCAAAAATTTGCAGCAGAAACAGCAGAAATTGGTGAAGAATTCAAGCGTCCATCGGCAGACGGCGGAAAACTCGCCCCAGCGTTCGATAGTAACCCGATTCGATTCCTTGGCCATCAAAGCCTCCAACTTGGCCCCTAGCACAATCCACGCCAATCAAACTCTCCTTCCCACTTTGACCCTTTTTGCCGCCGTCCCCCTATTGTCTCGCTGCGAATTGCAAGCTCCGAACCAACACCACGTGGGACGAAGACGACATTGGGATTTGGAAATCGAAGACAAATGAGGGAGAGATCGAATCAAAGGAGTGCCGTGATCAACGAGGGAGAAATCGACGACGAATCGGAGGAGCGCGATGCGAAGCTAACAATGGGTGACGGATGAAGAGATCGAGGCCGGGGGGACGATGGGAAACAGGAGATCGACGCTGGCGACTGAGGGAAAGGTCGAGGGTGGCGAGGCAACGGGAGATTGGGGGCGGCGGCGAAGGAGAAAGGACGCCGACAACAAAACCAGATTATTTAAATTTTTTTGGCCGAAATGTGCATTTGTCCCTTAACTTGGCTAACTCTAACGAGTTAGTCCTTTATCTTTGAATCACTGCAAGTTAGTCCTCTAACTTACCAGATTAAGCGCCTTAGTCCCTCAAGTTTGATAAATTTGGTGACTTAATCCTAAATCCTATGTGGGATGGAAAGCATCCACATGCAAACACATGATGTAAACACCGTTTGTGAGATGCTTGGGTGGATTAAAAATGGGAGATGATGTAGAGGAGGAAGTAAGTGAGGACGGTGGCGACGACAACGAAGATGCCCAATCAATTCCGCAAAAGCTTCGGCATTCTTGTCCAATCGAATCTGGAAAAACTATTCTGGCAATGACAAGCATTTCAACCCAAAAATGGATTGCTGAAGGTTAAGACAGAGGAGGCCGAACCAGAGCCATTGAAGGCTTGCTCTTCCACTGGAACACATTGAATCAGATCATCTATGGTATTCCCAACCCAAAAGGCACATAAACCTCCTGTCGGTCATTCAAGAACTATGACAACCGATCACTGTTCACCTTCAACAGGGCCCCGCTCAGCGATTCCGTGAAAACCTTCACCGTTTTCGATTCTTGATTGAACTGGTTGGCCAAGGGCGTCACCCCGATCTGTTGGTCCTTGTAATAAACTTTGGCATCGTGAATTGATTTCGAGGACTGGCACTTGGATTCATAGTAGTCTTCCAAGATGAGATGGGGAAGAACAGAGAAAGGGCGGAGATGGCAAGGAATTGAAGAAGAAACGCAGATAGTTTGAAAGTTATCTGGGCATTCTTGGAGCCGGCAGGTTGGGCGAGGCCTGGGACGGAGAAGCCGTGGACGTGGAAGCGGGGACGGTAGGGTAGAGGCTGAGCCAAAAGATGAAGGCGATGAACGCGAACAGTTGCCTCACATAAGCCCCAAGCCACATCAGCAATACATCGAACCCCGTTTCCCCTTCCATCCAATTTGGACTATCTCGTTAAGTTTTACAAAGTTAAGGGACTAATCATACTGATCCAAAGATAATAGATTAACTCGTGCGAGTTAGTAAAGTTAGAGGACCAAATGTGCAGTTCAGCCAATTTTTTTTATACAAACTTTGCCTTTTTCTTTTTTTAATGTTGGGCTTTCATTGAAAATGATATGGCGCATGAGACTGTAGAGGGCTCAATTTTCATCTCCAAACAAGATGTAGGAGTTGGAATACATAAAATTTAGGGACTAGAATTGTCATTTTTTTTTATCAAAATTCTATTAAAGTTAACAGCGCAAATGATGGAAATGACCCCAATAGAACTTACCAAATGAGTTAAAGGAGCTTACTAAGACAAAAAGAGTTAAGTGACCTGAATAAAAAAAGAAACTAAATTAAGGAATCTATGGTGAAATTTACTCTTTTTATTAATAAGAATAATACACTAAGTAATAAGTACAATACATTGCTAGCTGACTAGGTCTAGGACCCTTAGTTATAGCGGTGGCCAGCAAGGCTTGGGCGGACATCGAACAATGAAGGGTAGAAACTACGACAGATTCTGAGGTTACTCGATTCTCATCTTATGTCTAACACATTTTTCTCACTCTCATAATCTTTTACTGTGTTTGTTGTCTGGCGTCTAATTGGGAATTAAATTGAAACTAGAGTTTAGGAGTTAGGAAGGAAAACATAATGAGCGAGTGGAAAGCAGGTTAATTATAAGTCAATTATTATGCTTTTACTTGTTGATCAACAAATAAAGGTAAAATGATATGATAAGAACTATACTAACGTACTTATTACTCATACATCCTAAAATTTTAAAAGTTTAACAAGTTTGTAGGGGCATTTGTAGGTAAAAATAATAGATAATGCCATATTTTTTGAAGATGTGTACATAGGCAGCCACAAGTTTACAAAATTTTAGTGGGGCAATTGCCCCATTACCCCCATTGTAGAGCCGCCACTGTAAATGTAGCACCTATTTTGGATGAATGTTCATCTGTTCTTGTTTTTTTTTTGCCTAAGTTTTTGATTGTTTGTGGGTTCTGTTACTTATTTTCATTTTCATGGTGGCAAGAAGTAGTTGGTGGCTAAGTGAGTAAGTAGATTTTAGGAGAATTTTCTCATGAACTTATTAGGACATGACTCTCAAATAGTTGGAATCTAATGTAACAATTGAATATTAAGAAATGGGTGAATGAAATATGCTATCTTTTATAGCATAAAATAAGTGTGAATACATCAAATCTCGTGTCCCTTTAAAAACCTAGCCACAGCCACCTAGCCTCCTCTCTTTCAACTTATTCCTTTATGTTGTCTCCCCCATTCTTTTTTGCTGTTTCCTGTGAGTCTGAATCTCACTGGCTTTTTTTCCAATGTTTTATTTATTGATTGATCTTATCTGATGTTATTTACCATATTTTATAGTGAATGTAATCACCTTCAAATTTTAGAGTTTAAGAGTTATTCAAGACTCTCACATAATAGATCTTCAATTAGAGGCGAACAGCAGTGGATCTAATTTTTCTCTTGGGTTCACTGGAATCTCAGATCTACTAAAGTATTCTAACATTTGGTAACAAATATGGAAGTGATTGCATATAATAAGGTCGGTCTTTATTTTTTTAGGTTTAGGTAATCTTTTTATTATTATTATTATTATTGATCAGGCCTATGATGTTTGAAAGGTTTGACTTAATCTAATTCTTTTTTTTTTTCATTCAGTGTTGCAGGAATGAATAGCTTTTTTGTCACCAGTTTTATGTTTCTGTTGTCCCTTAGAATCATTGGTTTGTAAGATACTATTTAGCTTACTTTTAATTATAATAAGACATCTTTTATTTTAAAAAAAAACTCATGTCCCTTTAAAGTTGGAGATATGTACAAATTAAATACTAAATATATATAAACCTAAGATACAAAAGAAATAAAAAATCTATACAAATAATACTCTCTCCATCCCATAATAGATAAAATGTTTCTTTGGGCACAAAGATTAAAGTGTATGTAATTTATGTTATTTTTTTTTCAATTTTACCCATGAAACTAAAATTAACTTTTTCTTTTTTAGATTTTGTATAGTAAGAGTTTAAATAATGATTAAAAAAGTTCTTTTTTGGGTTTTGTGTAATGAGAGATTGGGTAAAGATTAAAAAAAGATTATTTATTAAGTTTTGTGTAATGAAAGTTTAAATGGGGGTAAAGGATAAATTGATTGTGTAAAATTTTTCAAAAGATGAAACGTTTAAATATTTTTTGGACATCCCCAAAAGGAATATATTTCATCTAAATTAGAACGGATAAAGTATATTACATATGTACAAACGAGATCACATATATATTACTAATATATTCAATAGTATGTATGAGTTCAGCCTTTCATGAAAAAACTATATTATAAACATGTTAGATCTTATTTTCTGTCAAAATTAAAGATATATACAAATCGGATGATAGATGTATATGAAACTCAATATATAAAGCAAGTGATTGATGTGTACAAAAAAAATGACACATATATACAAATGAGATCAAAGATACGTTACAGATATAATAGTAAAAAAACTTTTTCATATGAATAATGATATATTTGGCATTATTTATAAAAATGGGTCTATTTTTTCTATACATATGTAATTATATGTTATACAATTATTTTTATTTATTTATATATATTATAATGTGATATTAAAATTATTTGTATATTATGTGTATGCTTATAACTTCAAAACATTGTTTATAACTTCAATTTGAAAAATAGTAAAAAAATCAAGGAATGAGAGATAGTTTATTCTTAAACCTAACTCTAATCCTTCTAAGCCACCACTCACCAAAGAATTCACCATCAGAAGGTTATAGTGTGAGCAATCCATCACTGATGACCTTGAATCCGCCATCGCTGAAACTTGCTTATAGCTTATGACTGAGGATTTACCACTTGTGTCCTTGTTGCTGTCCCCCTTCCGGCTCCTACTATTCCATCCTAGAATTAGAGTGTCGTTGCTTCCTTACGGTTGTATTGTTTGACAAGTTGGAGGTCAATTAGAGATTGGGTAAATAGTGAAAATCTTTTAACAATGATGTAACTTAAGGGTCATAGAAGACACGATGAAAGAAGAAATGTCTAAAGATAGGCATGTTCACTATTCAATTGGGACAAAAAAAATTAAAAAATTAAATAAATTTGGAAATCCGATTTGGTGAGTTCAATTTTTTAGTTTAGTTTTGGTTGAAACTAAATAAGGTGAGAATCAGTTTCAATTAAGATAGTCGGTTTATTTCAGTAACCGAATAAACCAATTTTTTATTTTTTATGTGGTAAGTTGACATATTTTTTTTTTAAAAAAAGTGGGGGCTGACTAAAAAATAATATGAGGTTAATAGCTTAGGTTGCGGTTTGGCCATTGTGAAACATGAGGTGAAAATTGGGAAGAAGATTGGAATGGCCAAAGGAACTCAAAAGGCAGTGCCTATTCCAGAAACAGAGAAGGTCATGGTGGAGAAATCGTCACTGAGAAATACCCTCATTTGCTCCTAATTCAAAGAAGACTACGAGGATAAACCATTAGCCAAAGAAAAGGAGAAGGCTTTGCAGCCTGCCACAAAAGAGAAAAAAGAACAGACCATGGTGGCGCTATGGTGGAGTAAGAGAAAAAGGGAAAAGAAAAAGCCGACAATGAGACGAGATCATATAAAAAGGTCAAATAATGCTGACAATGAGATTGCAAAAGAACAATATTGGCTAAAATCTAATTTTAGTGTTTTATTTCTCATTAAATGATTAACAAAGGTACCCATAGCCTTAGTTTTTATATTTTAGTCACAGGATTAAAACATCAAAAGTTGCATTTTGGTTATTTCAGTGTGAAACCAAATTGAATAAAAAAACTCAATTCAGTTTTACTTTGATTTCGTGATTTAATTCAATTTATCAAAATGAAAAGCTAAAAATTGAAAAAAAAAAATTTGTTCAATTTTAACTGAATGATAAAACCAAATGATCCTCCTTATCTAGATAGGGTAAAAAAAATTTTAGCAAGGGTAAAAAAATGAACAAACTATTGGAGTTTAGCTCGGGTAAAAGCTCATTTAAATTATTATCAAGCCAAACCCGAAACTCGATACACAATTCAAACAAAACTTGATTTACTTATCGTTTGACACAACTTGGCTTGATTTTACACCCAATTTTTAACTTAAGTCAATTGATTTCAAAATGATTTATTTTTTTGCTTACATCTTTTTCATTGAGAATTAATTAAAAACCAATATTATGTAGATGCAATAATTCATTGAAAATATAATTTTTGTAATCTTACTAAATTTTTATGAAATTTTCTAATTTAACACACTAAAAAAAATTCATAAAATTTTAACAACGTCATGAAAATTTAATTTCAGATGGATTATTGCTTCCACATAATATTAACTTTTAAATGAAATTGATTTCAAGAAAAAAAGATGTAAAATAAAAAAATAAATCAATTAGTTGACTTAAGTTAAAAAGATATAAGTTAACAAGATATAAAAGTTCAATTAGTTCAGCTTTTTCACATTAAGTTAAGAAAATAAATCAGTTGACTTAAGTTAAAAAGATATAAAAGTTCAATTAGTTCAGCTTTTTCATATTAAGTTAACATCTCATTCATATTAAGTTCAATGGCTCTTTCAAGCTAAATATGATTATGATACTACTCAATTCAATTTAGCTTATTTTTAATCCTAATTTTAAGAGATTGAAGTCACTGACTCAATAAAACTTGAAAGACAAGTGATGGCCATATGCAACTGTAAAGTCCTTTAAATCATATAAATTCAATTTCAAATCAAAGATACATGGTGACATGTCTTGGACTTGGAAGGCATTAGCACTTTTTATATTACTGTTATTGATGGTTGACTGTTGAGTAATTTCTATTGGTTACTCCATGGGAAAACTTTTATGTAAAGTTAGACGTGAGGAGTGAAAGGTCATGGGTTAAGGGATCAACATTTAAAAAAGCAGAACGTTATAAAATACAATAAGGGGTAGCAATACCCCTCTTTTCATAGCTCATCCCCAAACTTTTATTTTTTGATTAGTTAAGGACCTAAGTTTAGAAATGCAACAAATATTTACAAAATAAGGGAATCATGATATAACCTAAACAACGGGTTACAGGTTATACGGTATGTAATTCAAGTTGAATGGTATGAGATTTAGGTTAAGTGGTATCGAATTCAGGTTAAATGGTATTAAATTCAAGTTTATGTGATATCAAATTTAGGTGGTATGAGAATCAGGTTAATGTGGTATAAGATTAAGGTTTATATGGTATTAGGTTGATGTCGTATGATATTTAGGTTGCATGGTATGTGATTTAGGTTATGTGGTATATATGTGGTATAAGATTCAAGTTTTTGTGGTGTGGTATAAAAATTAGGTTATATGATATATATGTGATATTAGATTTAGGTTCATGTGGTATAAAAATCAGATTAATTGATATAAGATTTAGGTTCATGTGCTACATTTATGGTATGAGATTCAGGTTAAATAGTGTGAGATTCAGGTTGTGGTATTGGATTTGGGTTAAGTGATATGAGATTCAGGTTCATATGGTATATGATTCTGGCTGTTGTGGTATAGGATTCACGTTAAGTGGTATGAGATTCAGGTTCAATTGGTATGAGATTCAGGTTAAATGGTATGAGATTTATGTTCTTGTGGTATAAGATTCAGGTTGTTGTGGTATGGGATTAAGGCTAAGTGGTATAAGATTTATGTTAAGTGATATGAGATTCAGGTTATGATATGGGATTTAGGTTAAGTGATATGAGATTTAGGTTAAATGGTATGAAATTCTAGTTATTATGGTATATGATTTAGGTTAAGTGCTATGAGATTTATATTAAGTGGTATGAGATTCAGATTCACACGATATGAGATTCAGGTTAAATGGTATAAAATTCAAGTTAATTGGTATGAGATTTAGGTTGTTGTAGTATGAGATTCAGGTTGAATGGTATGAAATTCACTTTTCATGTAGCATCAAAATCAAATTAATTGATATCATATTCAGGTCCATGTGGTATATTTATGGTATGAGATTCAAATTATTAGGGTATAAGATTCAGGTTCTTGTGACATGAGATTTAGGTTAAGTGGCATAAGATTTAGGTTAAGTGATATGCGATTCTGGTTATTGTGGTATAGGATTCAAGTTAAGTGGTGTGAGATTCACGTTAAGTGGTATGAGATTTAGGTTCATGTTGTATGAGATTCTGGTTGTTGTGATATGGAGTTCACGTTAAGTGGTATGAGAGTTAAGTTCATGTGATATGATATTCAGGTTAAATAGTATGAGATTTAGGTTAAATGATGTGAGATTCAAGTTGTTGCGGTATGAGATTTAGGTTAAATGGTTTGAGAGTTAGGTTCATGTGGTATAGGAATCAGATTAATCGGTATCAGATTTAGGTCCATGTAATATATTTGTGGTATGAGATTCAAGTTGTTGTGGTATGATATTCAGGTTCTTGTTGTATGATATTCAGGTTCTTATGGTATGAGATTCAAGTTAAGTGATATAAGATTCAGGTTTATACTATATAAAAATCAGATTAATCGGTATAATATTTAGGTCCATGTGGTACATTTATGGTATTAGATTCAGGTTATTGTGGTATGAGATTTAATTTAAATGGTATAAGATTCAGGTGCTTGTGGTATAGAATTCAAGTTAAATGGTATGAGATTTAGGTTTATATGGTATGTGATTCTGGTTTTTATGATGTAAGATTCAGGTTAAATGGTATGAGATTTAGGTTCTTACGGTATGAGATTCAGGTTGTTATGGTATGGGATTAAGGCTAAGTGGTATGAGATTTAGGTTCACATGGTATGAAATTCAGGTTTATGTAGTATTAGATTCAGGTTATGTAGTATATATGCACTGGCGGACCCAAATTTTTAGGCTCGGGGAAGGGGGAGAGGCTATGGGGCTAAGAGGAGGCGAGGCGAACGATGATCACTGAAGTAGACTAGAGAAGAGAGAGACAGAGAGATGTTAGAGAGAATGTTTTGGGATGAATATGCAATGTTTCATAGGTTAAGGGTAAATTTGTAATGAAAAGTAAAGATTTTGCATTGTTGGCACTATTTACCCTTTTATATTCTTCAGCTAGTTTGGGGGTAAAATACGTACCTGGTCCTTAGTTTCTCACAAAATGGCTAACTTAGTACCTCATATTCACAAACTTTTGAAATTCTTGGGGGAAGGAGGCAGCAGCACCCCCTGCCCTAATGTGGCTCCGCCACTGTAAATATGTGGTATGAGATTCAAGTTCTTACTGTATGAGATTTAGGTTTATGTAGTATAAGATTAATTTTCATGTGGTATAAGATTTAGATTTAAGTGGTATCAGACTCAGGTTCAACAGGTATGAGATTCAAATTAAGTGGTGTCAGATTGAGATTCAGCTAGTATTAGATTCATGTTATATGGTATTAGATTTAGATTTAACTGATATGAGATTCAGATTATGTGGTATCAGATTTAGGTTGTGTAGTATCATATTTAGGTTCAAGCAGTATGAGATTTAAGTTCAAATGGTATGAGATTTAGATTATTGTGGTATCATATTTAGAATCAAGTGATATCAAATTAAGATTAAGTTGGTATCATTTTCAAGTTATGTGACGTCGGATTTAGGTTCAACTAGTGTTAGATTCAGGTTATGTGGTTCAAAATTCAGGGTTAGGGTTTAGGGTAAAGGGTTAGGATTAGGATTACATTTAAGGTTAAGAATTTAATGTTAGGATTTAGGATTAGGGATTAGGGTTTAGGGCTAGGGATTAGGGATTAAGGGTTATGGTTACGGTTATGGGTTAGGTTTTAGGATTAAGATTATGTTTAGGGTTAGAGATTTAATGGTTTAAGATTAAGGATTAGGATTTAGGGTTAAAGGTTAATGTTAGGTTAAGGTTTATGGAATAGGGTTATGGTTAGAGTTAAGGATTAGGGTTTAGGGTTAAGGTTTAGTTAGGGTTATTAATTATGAATTAGAGTTAGGGATAGAGTTTATTTTTCATTCTATTTTTCAGTTTTCGTTACTATTTTATGGTTTAAGTGAAAAAAAAGATAATTGTATTTAATTTTATTTATTTGGCATCCATAATAATCTCCATAATTACCCAGCCTAAATAACCTAGTCTAAAATTACCTGAGATAAAAATTGACCTGAACCTGAATATAAAATTTACTTAATTCGAAATAAACCTGAAACTAAAAACCCAAACTTGACCCGATTAAATTACGATTGTTATTATAATTTGTCCTAATCATCCTAGTGGCCTCTTAGCTTGGTTGACTCATATGAGTTAGTCCATTAACTTGGACTTAGTCTCTGTTAATCATCTAACTTTGCAACTTATCACTAGTTACTCCAACTACCTAATTTTTCATGACACCGTTATCCTTTTTTTTAATGTTAAGTAGTGTTATGGGCTAAAATCTATAGTAAGAGAAATAACATGGATTTCTAGAGGTTTTTTTCTTTTTCTTTTTCCTATCAGGAGGTGTATTTTACTTTTTTTAAAAAAAAATTGTTTTTACCAAAAAATGGGTTTTGCTTAAAATATGTACATTTTTTTTTTCCAAAAAATCAAATACAAAATTGTTCATTTGTACTAGTTAATTGCTTGTAAAAAAAATGGAATATATAATTCAAGAAATTTGTTCTTAATAATAATAATAATAATAATAATAATAATAATAATAATATATAATAATAAGTACAAATATGTATTCAGTAAAAAGTATAATTAATTAATAGAATTATATTTAATGATATTCAATTTATTAAATGTAATCATCACATATATAATTAAATATCTTGAAACCAATAAATCATTTCTTTTTAGGCCTTAAAAAGTATAATTATTAACTAATGATATGAATAATGTATATAATTATATAAAATAAATATTACTCCATATATCTAGATTATTTTCACCATTTTTAAATAGTAGATATATTAACAAAAATGAAAAAAATTATGTGTTATTTTCACTTTTTTCTTCTACTTTTTCCCAAAAATAAAAAAAGTTGAAAATAAAACTTGAAATAGTTTTTATGATGTTATTAAATTTCAATGAATTTACCTTTTTTAATGTTTAAAAAATAAAAATTTATTTAAAAAATTAGCAGTATGATAGAAATATTACAATCAATGGATTATTTCAAATAAAATTTTGTTCAAATTTTTTTATAAAAAATTACCAAATCAATATCTACAAAATCCAAAACCAACCATCAAATATAATTATATCATAAAATAAAATGTGGAAAAACATATTCTTCATAAAACAATCATATGGGTAGCTAAATACAAGTAGAAAACCTAAATCAATGATAACAAAATTGAAAAACCAGGACAAACCTTAGGGTTTAAGGTCTATGGTTAAGGGTTAGAGTTTAAGATTTAGGGTTTAAGGTTTATAATTAAGAATTAGGGTTTAAAGTTTGAGGTTTAGGGTTTATGGTTGAAATTTAGGTTTATAGTTTAAGGTTTAAGGTTTAGTTTTAATGTTAGGGTTTAGTATTAGGTTTAGGTTTATAGATTAAGGTAAGGTTTTTAGGGTTAGGGTTAAGTCTAGGATCTATGGTTAAGGTTTAGGTTTATAGTTTAGAGTCACAATTTTAGGTTTAAAGATTACGTTAAAGTTATGTTAAGGTTAAATTTTTAGTTAGTATTTTTTTAACATTATATTAAGGGTTTAGGGTTTAGAGTTGTGGATTAGAGTTTGAATTATTTTATCTATTTATTTTAATTTCTTTCTTTTAGTGTGACCATTATATTTGAACTGTTGGTGTAACGTTTACAATATGTTCGGAACATCCATATTTAGTAAATCTATGTTAGGAACATCCATAACTAAATTAAATCTTTAATACAAATTTGTATTTGATGCAATTCATGACTTAAATTAAATAATAAAGGTTTAGTGTTAGGGTTAGAGATTAAGGTTGATGTTTAGGGTTAGAGATTAAGGTTTGGGTCATTATAAGATTTTTTAAGATGTTTTTAAAATCCGACGGAGATAACTAAATTTTTTTAAAAAAATATTAAAAAAGAATCGGAGTTGAACGAAATAAATATGTCTTGGTTCCGGTACCCATGTTTGGGGTTTAGGGTTGGGGCTATAGGTAGTGTTAGAATCAAACAGTTCACTTAACATACGATTTTTATAATGTTACTAAATAATTTTGTAAATTATTTTTATGTTTAGGCATTAAAAATAAAAGATTCATAAAAATTGAGGCTCACAACTTTCAAACTACTTTGGTGAAATAAATAAAAATAAAAATAACATTATGCTATTTTAAATTAAGTTGATTTAAGCTATAACTTATTGGCTATAGAAAACCAGTTATTGCTTTGTCTTTGCATTATTTATACAAAAATATGTAACCGTACATACTTTAAATGTTGTCTACTACTTGATCGAAAAAAAAGAAAAAAAATATATGATTCACCCTAAAGATGTTTGCCAGTGTTTTATATATTTACGACAAATTGAATTCAAACCTTTATTTTAAAAAATTGTTTACTATAAACATGCTTGCAAATGTTTTGATTATTTGGGCTAGGATTAATAAAAGAAAAACAAGTTTAAAACCCTTAACTTCAAGAACCCATGCCCACTAGTCCACAGAGCTTTTGTTTTTCACCTGTGTCGATCACTTGGCGATGCCATTGTGCTCCATTCGGTGAATGCCCATCTCTGGCTATTGAATGTGAACACGTAAATGCTCCTGTGCCTGAACATATCCAAGGCTTTGCCAGGTAGGATAGTTCATTAACGCGGCACAAATACTGCATTCAGCTTATTACAGGTGTTGCTAATGTTCTAGTTTTTCTTATCATAGGTTGATTTACAGAAGGGTCATCGTGAAGGTTTGCTGTGACCTTAAGGTTTATGAATGTATGCCAAGTGTTCGTCAAAATGTCTGCCTAACTTCACATCCCTTTTTGTTGACCTTTTTCCCGATATTTGGCACGTTGTAAGGGTATGACCTATGAATTACTTGTCAATTTCATAGTCATTTCCTAACATTGTTGTGTATTACTCTATGCTCATGTGTCGTTGATGAGTAATTCATTTACATGACCTGTTACTTCATATTTGATAAGGTTTATAAAGTTGAGCATGGATAACAATTGAACTGCATTACTTCGCTAGTCCACAAATTTGGCAAACCTTTGCAGATTTCCAATAAATGGATGATGGGGAACATGAGGGAGCATTTATTGATGATTATTGTGATTATGATTTGTCTGCCCTTATCAAGAATATGAACAAACTAGTTGAAAAGTGGCAGTTTGATGATGTCGAAGACATTGAATGATAAACTTACATTTGTTATATTTATTTTGCTTATATTTAATGTGTTTTAATGTGTTTTGAACCTTAATGATCTATTTTGAATATGTTTTGTAGCTTAGAGCATATCTAGACTTAATTGATTAAAAGTGGATTTAATTTATAATTTTACAAGTTTTAATTTTGTTGTGTTCTTTTAGAATTTTGACAGATTGGCGATGTTCCAATAGTAAAATCATATCTTGAGCTACAGAATTCGAAATTGAGTGATTCTTGATTCATTGGAAAACTAACATTTAGAGCTACAAATCACATAAGACCATGAAATCGAATTCACATGTTAAAAGGGTCAAATTCATCCGCAAAGTCGCAATTTGCATGTCATCATTGGTTTAGAAATAATTGTGGTATTTTGAGCATATCTTTGGATATAGATGTTCTTCTTTTGTGATTCAAGTGTCACTTCAAAACTAAGAAAGAGGTCTACAACTTTCATGCGTTGAGTTTTGAGAGAAAATAACTACATCAAGGTCAAATTTCAGCTTGAAGTTGCTGCTAATATTCTGGAGCATTTCTTGGCTCACAATTCTGAAACCAGTTTTGATGTAGATTAATTCCAAAGGCTTTTAAGCTATGTGGGCAAAAATTTTAGCTGAAAGACACTATTCCACTGGTTATATTAAAGCATTCTAGTTATTTTTAATCTTTTTTTATTTATGTGGGGTAATTTTGGAATAATATAGAAAGTTTAAGGTGCTTTTATTGTTTTCTTTCATTAGGTTATTAGGTTCCATGCATATTAGAATAAGAGGAGCAGCTGCCACAGTTCTCTCTTCCCCAACTCTCCTTGTGTTCTTTTCTTGGCATGAACCACCACTTTATAACAACCGTATTCGGTTGTGCTCTTGTCTCTGATAAGTCTGAGGATTGCTTCAAGTGGTTACTCAGCCATTTTCTTGACTGTATGGGAGGTAAGATGCCTACTGTAGTTATAATCGACGGGACCCTAAGATTCAAGTTGGCGATTCAGTTAGAATTACCTGTTGCTTGGCATTGCATAAGCTCTTGGCTTCTGATGCACAATTGTAAGACAAATGTTAAAAAAGCACCTGCCTTCGCTAGCTTGTTCGCTCACACGATGCAGACAAACTTGAAGCTAAGTGGCACACAGTAATCATTGAGCACGGGCTAAGTGGATTCAGGACATTTTGGGATAAACGGGAATATTGGGCTATAGCACTTCTTAAGAATACGTTCTTTGCTAGGATGACAAGCACACAAAAGCCTGAGGGCATGCACGTATTCCAGAAGAGGTTCTTAACTTTGCAGTTGAAGCTATATGATTTTGTTTGGCGTTTTGATATGGCTCTAGAAAGGTTGCGGGAAACAGTAGTCCAATAGTACTTTTATAGTTGACATACAATTCTTCAGGCAGTTACCCATTTGAAGCATCTGGAGAGATATGTAGGAGAAGTGTACACTCATCAAATTTTGGTATGTGTTCGGCAGCAAATTTTTGAATAGTCCAATTATTTCGTTGTCATTAGAAAAAATGCAAATGCCACTGCTCGTTCTTATCAGGTTCACAAATATGCAAGTGATACAGTAGCGACAATCATCAAATTTGATCATGTTACAAGGGTTTATGACTGCACATGCAAAACTCATTAGTTACACAGGTTTGTACCACTTATCCACGAACTCCTCATTTGTATATGTACATGATTGCCCCATGGTGGTAAAGTAACATATGTTACTTTATATGTTTTAGGTATTCTTTGTAGTCATATCTTTGTTATCCTGAAGCTAGATAATGCAGTAAGAATCCTAGACACATGTATATTAAAAAGGTTGACAAAAGATGCCAAAAAAAGATCCTGCTTACATTTCTTGTGTTTGTCCCGATGATGAAGAATCAGCAATTTTAGTGAAACGAGCACAATTGGCCAGCATTTGTAACAAATTTGTGTTCTTTGCATCTTGGGCATCAAATGATGGATATTTGGAAATAATGGTCGAGATAGGTGAGTTGACCATTAAAGCTGGCAAATTGTTCGAACAACACCAAACGCAGTTGAATGATGACATTGCAGGACAAGATCATGGCAGTATCATTAGGGACCCTATACGGGTAACGAGGAAGAAGATGGATGCATAAAAAAAAAAAAGCACAGCCAAAAGAAGAAAACATTTTAAGAAGCATAAGGCAGAGCCCGGGCATAATTCATGGCCAGCTATGACAATTCCTAAATTTGAACCAAAGACCGTTAAAGAAAGCATGGTGAACATGATAACACATTTTCCGTGTCAAAATACAGCCTCTTATGCATGGCTAGCATCATCAAGTTGGCCTTTTTAGATTTACAGTGGTTATGCTGACTCTGGGTTCCCTTTCCATCACCAGACCCAGTCAATGAACCCATCATCTTAGCCTTTTGCTCTATACCCTAGCTCTTTCCAATCCATGCTTCAGTTTCAGATCCTAGGTCAAATGGGTGAAGCCACAAGTTTAAGTTAGAATGGTAAACATATATTTATTGGGTATTAACATTGTCACTCCATATTTTAACACTTAGATCATAGACTTTGACTCATGCAAGGCGACAAATAAATTTCAGCACTCTATTATTTTGGGTTGATGTATGGGCACATCTAGCCAATAAAGGCCAAATGTTAAAGAAGCATTTACTGACATTGTTGTAATGTGTAACAAACATGTGTTATAAGAATCATGATTGTCAGATTTTGGAAATTGATGTATTTTTACTGTCATGGCCCAAATTGCCCTTAACCCAAACGTTAATAACAATCCTTTTAAATTGAAAGTTTTCCTTTGTTTACAACTAAATCCAAACTTTCCAGTCATATTTGTAGTTGTTCAAACCTGCAAGTTCCCATTTTGAGGCTTGCATCCTAAAGCTTGACACAACTTTGTCTTTGCTGGTAGTTATAGTAGAAAAATGTTGTAGTTAGTTGTGATTTCAGGCTCTACAACTCCAAATAACCTCAAGTTTTGCAAAATCCAACCTTTGACCATAATAAACTTGTTTAAGACCAGAAAACTCAACTTAGAAGCCATCTTCCCAAGTTTGAAATAACTTTCCTTCCGTAGGTTACACTAGTTTACCATTTGAAAATCTTATGAATAAGTCCATTCTTGTAGCACCAACTTTTCTGCAAAATTTAACTTTAAAATTATCTTTATAACTCAAATTTAGATTGCATCAAACTTGCTCCAACAAGCCATGTATGCAGGTTTCAGCAGCTTGCATCCTTCATCTGAAGGGGTGTTTTTCAATTCTAGTTGTCTAAATGGTACAAGAATTCATAGTAACCTTCCTTAAGTCATTTAAGACATGTTCCAACTTCAACCCATTAATTTTAAAGCCTTCTTTTAACACTTTGAAGCTTGTTCTTTTTCCTCTGGTTGTCTTAGCAGTATTTTTGGTTTTAAAGGGAATCTTGAGTTTTAGTGTTCCAATTACACCAAACATTCCAGATACCTTCTCTTAGTTATAATAAACATGTCTCCACCCTAAATTACGAATTTATAAGTCTTATTCCAAGAATTTGAAGTAGTTCTTTTCCTGCTGGTTCTTTGAACATTACCTTGAACTCAAATAGTGATTTTAGGTTCCAATACTCCAAATGCCACAAAAATTTACAGGAAACTTCCTTTACTCATATGAAAATTTTCCAAACTTAGAAATCCAAAATTTTATGCCATTTTCCATAATTTTTGAAGCAAAAATGTCTCTATTGGTCACTTTTCCAGCATAGCTTGAACTTCCCTGATTCCTGAGTTGTGCTACCTCAAATGCATTAAACCTTTGTAGAAAATCCCTAATTATGCAGCTAGATGTAATTGCAAAATTTTAGTCAAAAACTCCATCCCAATCTTAAAGTCAAATATCTGGTCAAAGTTGCATTTTTTAAGCCAATCCACAAGTTTCCTTACCTGGCAGCCAAGCAAATTCTTTTTGAAACCAATCTCCTTGCTGGCAAAGTTAGAATACAAGGTTCATAAACTCTTTGCAGCCATTCTAACTCCCTTTACCAAGTAACCATACTAGCAAAACCATAGGTCCAAGACATAGGCATAAATTTGCCCACTTAAAGATACCAATAGCTTAAAACTTGAGTTTAAAATGGGTCATTTTCAGTTATGATGGTCCTTTTTCATCCAAATTTGGCAAACACCATTTTTTCCCATAAGAAACTTGTCCCAATTCCTAAAACTCAGCTTAGAAACCATTTATCCAAAGTTTGAAGTATAAACAATTTTGCATGTTATAGGAGTTCAAACGCCTGTTTTTGTTAAGTTTCCTAACTTCTACGTTTTATAACTCAGTAAAACTTTCTAGTTAGGTTTTATTATTATAATGAAACATGTTTGAACCCAAAAAATCTATTTAAGACTTCAAACAAAAAATTAGCATTTAACTAGTTATGCTACTCAAGGCTTTCAGAAACTTGAGTTTGAGAGGTGATTTTGAATTCTACTCTCCCAAATCTGATAAAACTTTGTAGGAATACTCCTTTATGAATACGTAACTTGTATCAACCCCAAGACTCCAATTTAGACATCCTTTATGCAAAGTTTGAACCATGTTTTGTTTTGCTAACAACTTTAGTTGAAAAGCTGACTTTTAATGCATTCATTGACATCTACTTATTGTATCCTTGAAAAACTTCGTTATTATGTTTGTCTCACTCAATAAAACATGATCAGCTCCATGGATCATAAATTGATTACTCAAATCGGCATATGATCCTTAAATCTCATAAAAATCAACTTTTCATTGCCCAAATAATTTTTTTTATTCATTTTCCCATCAAACCAGATTGCCTTACACCTTTAATGACTATAATAAATTCCATTTAACCTTTGGAACTTGATTGCAAAGTGTCATCTTTAACCATTTTTCTTAGCTTGAAGTCAACATCTGGTCAAACATGACAGTTTTTAGTCAAATTTCAAGTTGTCAAAGCTAAAAACTTAAGTTTAAGTGGTCATCTTTTCATTTTAGAGCTACAAATGGTGTAGCATTCTACAGTTATCACTCTTTGGTCATAAGGAATTGTTTTAATTCCAAAACTCCATTTTAGAAGCCTACAACACCAAGTTCGAAGCACTTTATATTTTGCAAGTTATTAAAGCAAAATTCTTGAACCTTGGGAGTCATTTTTTAGTACCTGTGCTCCAAATGGCACCAAATTTTGCACACATCTTCTCTTATTCATAGGGGACTTGATTGAGCTCGAAAACACCAATCTAGAGGCCTTCTTTCATAATTTTGAAGCATAGTTCTTTCTGCTGATAATCATTCTAGAAACATAAAACTTAAACTGTTATTTTAAGTTCCCTTAGTCCAACTGGAGCCAAACTTTACAAGACCTTATTTTAATCACATGAAATTTATTTTAACCTTTAAATCCCAGTTTATAAGTCTTCCTCCCATAGATTGAAGCAGTACTTCATCTGCTGGCTGCCGTAACAGAAATTTAGACTTAAAGGGGTTAACTTATTTGCTACTTCCTAAAACTATACTAAAAGTTATAAACAACTTTATTTGGCCATTTGAAACTTCTTTCAAGTCAGAAAACCCATCATAAAGGCTTATATCTAAATCTAACACTCAGTTTCCAAGAAATCAGTTATAAACCTATGGTTTCTAACTTCAGGTACACTTTACCTTTTAACCAGATTGTTTTCCACCAAATATGGGCTTAATATATCACAAATCTATAATGTAACCTATTAGCAAAAGCGTAGTTTTAGAAGCCTTTCCCAACTTAAAGTCAAACAGTAGGTCAAACATAGCATTTTATAAGTTTCTTTTGCATATTTCAGCATTTCACTACCTAACTTAGGTTGCAGACATTGGGCAAATCCCAAATTCTACACCAAACTTCTATGTGAAGTTTGAGCTCTTAATTCCCCTGATAATTGGAGGTCAAATGTAAGGTCAACCATATGGTAAACAACTCAATTTTCCATATAGCACTTTGTTTCCAGTTTTCAATTCAGTTATACTTATATATAATGTCACAGGATTTACAAAGCTACACTTCAAGCTCATATTGCTTAATAGTTACCATATTGAATCAACTTGAGCTGAGGAGCTTACTTGTTTATGGACTTCAAAATTGTTAATAGTGTTTAAAACATAAGACAAAATGGACAATCATCGAATGGCTTTGTGTAAGGAAACGAACAAATGAACGAATATAATAGGCTAAAACTTTAAATAGAAATAGGTCTAACAACCAATAAATTCCACAACACAACAAAAAATTAGTAATCTAGTCAACCAATAATAAGCAGTCCCTTACTGATGGAGCTGAAGCATAAAAGATGTCTATGGATGCTCCTTATACAAAAAAAAAGGTCTATATATTACCCACGAACAATCACACGAATTGTTTATCGTTAACAGTGTCATAAACTTCCTCGATTTCCAGTGATCTTGCAACAGGATCCTAATGGTAATTAGCGGAGAGCGACTTCGGCAGCCTAAGGAAGATGAGCAGTAGCCTAATCAAACTAAAACCGAACACCCACAACCAACCTGTGTCCTAAATCGCGACATCCCAGCAACCATAGTCTCTCATGTTGTCAATTGAGTAAGTTGTTGATGTTAAAGATGACTCATTCGATGAAGAACAAAAGAAGAAGAGAGATTGATTCAAGGAAGAAGAAGAAGAGAGGATGAGATTTGAGGAAGAAGAGGAACAAGGGCACCTATTATCGGTAGAAGGGGGTTGCAACCAAATTCCCTATTGTCCGATCATGATTCAATGGCCCAACGAGAAAAGAATAAACTTTTGAGATTAGAATGATAAAATATAAAAATATAGGTGTGAACGAGTAATTTAACCAAAACTTGATCTTGATGAATGGACGGTGGAGATTGGGGGTGCATCCGGTGGAGATTGGGGTACAGCCCTGTATTTTAGAATCTTCCTAAGAAAGCAGGAGATAACTTGAAAGTTGTTCATCTTTCTCGGCTGGAAGGTAGTACGGACTCCCGGCACAGTTACCAGGTACGAAGAATCGGAGGGGGAAAATGGTGGCTCGCAAGTTTCTCGTTCGTCATGAGGACTCTACTTTCGACATCGACTACGATACCGATGATGGATTCGAAGTATCTTCCTTCTTCCCGTCTCTCTATCGTTTTCGGTCCCACGTCTATATTCTTAATCTTTGACTGGTTCCGTCTCTCCAGGTTTTCAAATTCCAGCTCTTCTCGCTCACCTCGGTTCCTCCAGATGAGCAAAAGGTTCCTGGCTGTCGCTTCCGATAATAGATTTTTTCTTTTTGGTGATTGGGTATTTGATGCATTAAACTTGCGGCGCAGATTGTGGGCGACGATGATGGTCGGCTCGTTTTGGACAATTATGATCTCACCAACATTTCTGAGGAGCTTCGATTGCTGTCTCTCACGGAAGCGACCAATGAAAACCAGGAGACGGCTAGTAGCAGGCAGAGGAATGATGCTGAATTACTCAAGTCTGATGAAGAATTGGCGCGAATGCTGCAGGTTGTCGTGATGTTCTTATTTTCGAGTCGTTCCAACCTGCATATTTCTTAAATGATTCTCTCTTTTCAATGGTTGGATTGTTGTTGCTGTTAGGCAGAAGAAGAGGCGCTTATGTTTCAGCAGTTTGTGGCAACTGACGACAGTCAACAGTTAGAACAAAGAATTCGGCCCTATATCAGTCAAGTTATGATGGTAATAGTCCTCGACTCTGTAAAGAATTTTCATGTTTCCTGTATAGTTAATCAGCTGGCTAGGAATTCTATGTTAAAGCATTCTCGCCCCTGGGAAGATCCTCGGTAATTATAGTCTTTAGAATGTGATTAATATCCATTGGCTTACTTGGATTTTTTGGTTGGTCGTGAAAACATGGAATCATGCTCTTGATTTCTGGTAAATAAGCTACTGGAGAAATTGGGGAATTCTGGGTTTGTAAAATGAGCTACTGTTATCTTCTTCTTGTGCTATGTATCTTGGATAATTCTCAATTCTTAGAAATTTCTATTCTCTGTTATTGATGGTGCTTTTTTGGGCTTCCATTAGTTCGCTATCATGCAAGATGCTCAAAATCTTGGCCATTGCTTTCTGTTTTTGTAGTATGAGGATCCAACAAGGCAGGAGGCTGCCCATAAGACAGTTCCTGTAGATGAGCTTGAGGAGAGAGCATTGGTTTCTTTGGCCAAGGTTTGAATTCCTGACTTATGCAACACTAAAACTAACATGTCTTCTTACAAATTTTGTTATACAAATGTGTCTTCTAAATTTTTTAACATCTAATATCTGCCACGCTGTCTAATTCTGCCATGCTGTCTAATTTGAAAATTTCTTTATGATATCATGCACTTCACTCGTGAATTAATAAAGATGCCATGCCATTGCTGATCTTATAACTATGTTTTAGGACGGGAACTTTAAACCTTCAAAATCTGAACAAGATCATTCTTTCCTGCTTCAGCTGCTTTTCTGGTTCAAGCAATCTTTCAGGTGTCTTTTCAGTATCTTTGTTTGTTTGTCAGGAACTTCTTTTACAATTTTATGCCATCATGTTCCTTAAAATTCTGCTGAAAGAAAGTAGCTATTCTCTCTGTTACGGATGCCAAAAACTTTTCCCTTTTCCATTTGTTTCTTAATTTTGTTTTTGAAAAGAAGAGAATGTCAAATTGAAAATGAAAGTGACCTAGTTCTGTTATGAATACCCTCTCTCTCTCTCTCTCTCTCTCACACACACACACACACACACACACATTTCTATGTATGTATATGTATATATAGTTGTGTGGCATTGTTAGAACTGATTGATTTAGTCCAGCTGAAACATGGAGGTACAAATGCTTCCTCACCCTATCATCGAAGTCAACCTTTACCTGGGCCTGTATTTCAAGGAAGGCCAACTGCACTGGGTCCTGAGGACTGCATATAACTGAGACACCTTTTTGAGTGATAAGCTTACATTATCATTTGAAGAGAAAAGACTGCAAGTCTTCTTGAAATGAAACAGGGGTCTGGACTTGTCCTTTTGATTTATTGTGGATATTGCCAATCAGAAAAAATGGTTGTTTCTTGTCTTGGCGCATTATATTGATTGTGTACCTCATCATTTTTCTTGATAGCATCTGAAACTTATGATTTTTTAAATTTTTTCTTTATGTGCTAGGTTTAACGTATTTTAAGGTGTACTATAGAAATGGAAATGAAAAGAAAAATCTTCATAATTACTTCCATAAACCTTTATGCAAATCAAATTACAACTGCTTGAAATATTTACTGATGTAAAGTAAATGGATTGGAATTTAATTTGCACTGTGTTCTAATTACCTAGGGTTGCTTTATTTATTTTTTTAACAGCTGGTGAAAAATAATACTCCCCTTCTTTCATTTGTTGTTGAGATAACATCCTTGTTTCTTTCCAATTTCTATAGGTGGGTTAATGCACCTCCATGTGATAGTTGCAGCAGTGAAACCATAGGTCAAGGAATGGCTGAGGCACTTCCTTCAGAACTACGTTATGGGGCAAATAGAATTGAACTGTATTGGTATTGTTTGAATATTTTTGAAGGAATTTGCTCTCTGATGTTCAATTTGGCTTTACCTGTGTAGTTTAATATATATTCCACTTGATTCTTTATTTCTAGCTCCTGGTGATACCCATTTGATATGTTTGGATACTATGCTGAACATGGACTCTTTAGATTCTATGGTACTAAAATATAACAAGTAGGCGTGGGCTGTAACTGCTGTTTGACAAGTCCTTTGTCTATCGTAGGACACCAGAGTAGGTGCATGCAAACAAGCTTTCTTTTTTTGTGAAAATGAGTCTTTTCCACCTTCAGCTTAGTCTGCAGGTATAGCTGTATTGTGCATTATTCTTTGTGTGGTTGGTTTGTGAAGAAGTTATTGATAAGTTGCTCTATTCTAGATTCTATCTATTATTTGTCTGAGTTTAAGTAATCATCCAACAGAGCAGTATAGGGCATAGGTTTCTTGTTACCAAACCCTAACTAGTAGGGATTGAAGTCCGGATGATTGATTGATTCAGCTGTGAGGCTTTCTGACCCTGCTTGCAAAATGTAAATCTTGCTAACAGGCTGACATCACTTGAAATTTTAAATTGTACCTTATTCAGTGGAGTTATACTGGACAAAGATCTTGTTTTTTTTTTTTCGCACTGGAATTTACTTGTTCACTTGTTTTCTCCTTTTGCCTTCTGTGTTGTATAAATGCCTACAATATGGACAATTGCTTTGTTATTGAAAATTAATAATTCTATAGGCAGCTTTATTTTTGACATTTATACCTCTGTGACAACTTCAGGTGCAAATTCTGTTCCAAATTCACTCGTTTCCCTCGCTACAATGATCCGGCAAAGGCATGAAGCTTTCTTTTATTAAAGAAGATTATACTTTTCTAAGAGCTGATCATAAGACCTGGAGAGAACTTTTTATTTTTATTTTTTTCCAACACACAGCTTGTGGAAACAAGGAAGGGTCGTTGTGGAGAGTGGGCCAATTGCTTTACACTTTATTGTCGGGCTTTTGGTTATGAGTCTCGCCTGGTCAGTTATCACTTTGGATGCTAATTACAAAAGAGTAGAGGAATATATATGAATTATATGTTCTATTTGTTGGATCAAACACTCAAAATCAAGTAGTGAATTCTGTTATGATCAAACTTTAATTGTATTAACCATTTAAGTTGACCTTCAATGAATTGATTATAAAATTCTAATGAGCCAAAAGGTTCAACTTCCTTGGAGACATTTAAACTTTCATCTCATTACTGTAATCACTATGTTCCAGTGGAGGAAATAGCACAAAGTGAATGTTAAAGCTAGCCCTAGAATATTTATACCCGAAAGGCCATCAAATTTGTGCTGCTTCCTGTCATCATAGAGAGGTCACCTGCATTATAAATCTCGCTCAATTTAATTAAGTTCACCTTCTTAATAACCTCTAGCACACCTGTGAGGGGGTTAAGCCACCAATTTTCTGTGGCTCAAGCTCAGCTTTGTACTATCATAAATATATCTCCTACTGAATGAAATTGGTGTATTTGAATATTGATTTCCACTGATTTTTTCTTTTTCTAGAACATATTAAATCTGTAAATCTAACCTATAGTTGGGCAAAGGTTTTTCTTCATGCATATAATTTATGTCAACTGCAGATTCTTGATTTTACTGATCATGTTTGGACAGAATGTTACTCACAATATTTGGGCAGGTAAGCTTCATTATCCTGGTTGGTATACTCTAGGTTTCTGGACAGTTTTGTAGTAGCACATCATTCTACTTGCCAGCTAATGCAATTTTTGACAGATGGATGCATCTTGATCCCTGTGAAGGAGTGTATGACAAGCCTTTGTTATATGAGAAAGGGTACTCTCCAATATATAATTTATCATTTCCAGTATAATCTATGTTACGATTGCCAATTCAATGAAGCATAAATACTATGATATCTCTTCAATCAACAAGCAGTCATTTTTTGGTTGGATAACAATATAGCAGTCAGGGAAGAAAGTTTTGGCTGCAGGCATGATAACGAGTCAGCCAAATACTACTAAGTGTCATCTTCCAGTTAGTTTATGAAACTTTACAAAAAAAAATCGAGTTCAACAGTGTGGAGCAAAAACTGTTTAACTATCCTTTAGAAATAGTATATGGCCTGATAAGATTTGGCATATTATTATGCTTAGAATCAGTATTATAATCTTAAGAGAACTTTGTTTCTTGGTCAAATTTTCATCCTTTTTTTTCTTTCTTGTAGGTGGAACAAGAAACTAAATTATGTCATTGCTGTAGCAAAAGATGGAGTTTATGATGTGACCAAACGCTACACAAGGAAGTGGCATGAGGTAGTTCAAAATTAGCCCATTAACATAAAGAACCTCCATTTTCTTCCTTCTGGTGTCTGCTGAAGCATATGCATATCTGTGTGATTCACGGAAATAGAATGCTCCTCCCCTTCCTGCTCACATATTTGGTGTCACTTCTCTTGTCACTATTGCTCAGGTTCTGTCTCGCCGAACTATTGCAAGAGAGTCCACCCTATCATCAGTTCTCACTTCTATGACAAAAGAATGTAGGAGGAGCTTTTGTTCCCAAGTTCTTACTCTACTTGAAGAACGTGATAATCATGAGAGGGAAGGTCTTGAGAAAGATTTGCACTCTACTGATGATGACACAATCTTATTACCTGGAAGACAAAGTGGAGATAAGGAATGGCGCATTTCAAGATTAGAAGCTGGTTCGGACTCTTGGAGTTCTTCATCTTGCCCTGATCGTCTATGCAATGATCAGCATGTGACAAGCATTTATGATTCATTTTCTCCCATCCTGCATAAGTTCATTGAGGATTCAATAACTGTATCCGAAAGTGTTGAGGTGCTCAAGCACCTAAAGGAAACTCTAATAGACTTTAAGAATTTGCCATATAAAACAAGGAGAGCTTCTATTAAATCATCTTCTGTTGACAGAACGTCATTGATGCTCAACTTGCTGCCTTCTTTTGCTCAGTTCTTTAATGCTGTGTCACTGAAGAGCAAGGTGAACGCAGATAGCACAGTTGGCATTTTTTTAGCTGGTGATCCTGTTAGAACCTCTTTAGCATTGCCTGTAGCATTGGATGCTTTAGACGAGTTGGTGAATGATCTCAACAAATGTAAAAACACATCTATCGACTGCCTCTCTTTCCCAGTTCTGAGATTAAACAGAATATGCTCTGGTTCTGTCTTAGCTAGTGGGGAGGAGGTTCCTTTTGGTATTGTAAGTAGAAACAAAAGGGTGGCACCAATATATTTTATTGCAATATTGTTAGGTGTTAATTCTAGAAACTTGACCTTGAAATACCTTAATGGAAAATTTCAGGCTACAGCGGCATTTGATGGGACTCAGTTGTCTAAATGGGAAGAGCCAAATGGGGCAAAAGGTATCATGAATAAGTTACATGACTGCTTTGGCCTATTGTATTATACAGCATATCACCTAAACTGTTCCATGGCAATGCAAGTGAAGGAGGATATGGGTCCTTTTCTTCTCCTCCTAACAGATTCATTCTGTCCTGGCACTTGACCTGGAAATGTTCGTACTGCATGAATCCACTCATAAAATGCAGTTCTAATACATTTGACTGATTGGCTTGAGTGTCTAACATATTGATCGTATTCCAATTGTGCAAGTTATATTCAAATCCTTTAGTACAACTATTTACTATAACTTCTTCATGTATGGCATGATACACTCAAGTTCTCTTTCATATTTGACTGTTCTTGATGATCTTGCAGGCTGTTGGATCATGTATAAATTGCCAGATAATCAAATGCAAGAACTTTTAGCTTATGAGTTAATGTCGGCCAATGATGCTCCAGAGAGAGATCCGATGGATTGGTATGTAGTTGAAATTTACTGGCCACATCATCGGTAGAATGCTTTCATTCTAAATGATCTAGTTACCAAAGTTTTAAATAGATTCTGCCTCTGGAACCTTTGCTTTGAGAATTATAACTGGCTGGAGAAGGAAGTTACGGATAATTTTCTTTAGTTTCTAGCTTCTTCTGGGAAGTTGTGAACATGGAAAATGTATTGTGGCTTGAGGGATTTATTGAGGGTTGACTTATGACAAAGAACTGAAGATTGCTCCTTGTCTGGATAAATTTACTGGGCACACTAAAGTAAAAGGACATGGATCTTATTGACTTTCCATATCCATGTTCTTACGGAGCATACTTTGATGTTCACAGGGTTTTAGAGGGAAGCAATGATGGGGGTTCTACCTGGCATGTTTTAGATGAACAAACCTCTCAGGTGTTTGATAGTCGTTTCCAAAGGAAGACTTTCGAGATAATGCCAACTGGTTTCATGTCAAACTTTTACAGGTAAAATTTTATTAATTCCAGTGATGCATATGAAGTTATTTACAAACTTTTGGAACTGAGAAGTAACTTTCTGCTGATAGATTCAGGTTCCTGCGGGTAAAAGATGCTCAATCAACCTCGCGTTTGCAATTAGGCAGCATTGATTTGTATGCAAGACACACCTTCGATATTCTTTAGCTGAGGATCTGATACTCATAATTAATTTTTTGAGGAAACAAATTGCCATTTGTTAGATGTTATAAACTAGTAATGGAACTGAACATACTAGCGTGTCTGTTTGATGATTGTGATGCATCAGCAGTTTGTTGTGAGGTCGGTAATTGTCTTAGCTTTCTTAAGACAGTAATTTACTGTTTGCTGCCTGATCATGAACTTGGAAGTGGACTTTCTTTGTAGTTTGTTTGATCATGCCTCAATCCTCCTCCTTCGTGAAAGGAGAATGTACAGACGAGAAGATTGTTATTCATCTTTAGGGCAAGGCCAATGGTGTTTCTCTGAACTGTTGTATTATTTAATGATTCTTGGAATGGATAAACAGAACCGGTAAAGTTTACAGCAATTAAGTGAAACTACATTGCAATTGCTCATCTTTGAACTGTCATTGTGGAAGGGTTATGATTATCCTGTTTCCTAATTCCATGAGGAAAGTGTTATGATGCGATGCAAAGATAATTGGTGGAAGAGGTAGGGATTTGTTTCCATTTATTTGGTACTAAAAAATATTTATGAGGGGTATTAATGTGTAGTTATGAGAGTTGGGGGTTGGTTTGTCTGTTTTCCAAAACCTGGACAGCATCTGGACACAGCCACCAACAAGGTTACAAGGCAGAATCTTGCCTTTACAAAGCAAGGGGGGAGGGGAGGGGGTTGTGGAAATAGTTGGTCCTCCGTTAACATCCTTACCGCGGACAAGTAGGGATTTCTGTCAAGTAGAGTTTGTAAGCTTTCGAAGTGACGCGGTCTCAAGTACATCACTTTGGCGAAGTAGCTGTAGTTCCCCTAAGGTTTGTCTAAAAGGTTCGCTTTAACACAGTCAAAGGTCAAGTTGTCTCTAAGCATCGGCATTCCGGGTTAGCTGTTTCTTCTTCAGCTTCTTAATAGCTTCTCTATTCGTATGGAGGATAGGGTGAATGACTATTAGGTTTGGTCGAAAATATAGTTTGTACCATACTACACCAGAAACATACATCCCTCTGATCTAAGATTCTTTTGTTTTTTTTTACACGGAAAATTATTAAATGATAATCTATCATTATAAAAAACGCATTTTTTATCTTCATTTATGTGGTAAAGTAATTTTTTTATAATGTTTGTTAGTTATGATATCAATTTTTAGAACTTTAATTTAGATTATTGAAAAAAAAAATTTCCAATGAGTTTAAATGATTTGATAGTAGTTTGGCTTAGTAAATAGGGGTGTTCGGGGCTTGGGTATGACTAGGTTTTGGCTTAACCCAACCCTATCCGCATAATTGACCAGGCTCCCTAATTCACTACTCAACTTAACCTACAGAAGCATATGCATGTTAAAATTGTGGGAGTCTATAATACCCTTTTTTTCTAGAAAAATGTTGATAAAAGGTGTATAATTAAATATTTGAACCTCTTTAAATTTTTACTGGACTCTTTTAATTTTTTCAATGGATCCTCATAATTTTCATAATATCTATTAGAACAAAATAATATGCCACTTTTACCCTAAGAAAGATAAAAAATGAGTCAGTTTCTTCTTTCAATTGATAATTAGGATAATGAAAAAAGTTTTATATTGGTCATTCAACTTTCGCACATTTTCCTGTCTAAGCTTGGAACTTTTTTCCAACTTTTCTTTTTTCTCTAATTCAAAGGAAAAATTGTGAAACAAATTGGGCGCAAGATAAAAGAAATTTTTTTATCTCTTACATTATTGTTTGACCAATGACAGAAAAAAGATGTTAAATTAGAGCATTTTTCAATTTTTCTTCTAATTTTTTCATCGTTACATTACATTATAGTATATGTGAAATTATAAGTTTCGTTATTTAATGTTATGGTTTAATAATTATATATGTATTCGAATCTTACTTTGTAAAAGTTCTGGATCCACCACTGTCTACACGCATACACTTAAAATCGGTGACAACCTGAGCTGCATAAAAACCGGTTTCAGTATAACCCGGTTATATATTCTCCTATAAGTCAACAATTTTTATCCCAAACAATTATACTTACAATTATAATTCAAATTTTAATTTTTACAAAAATATCTTAATTCAAATAAAATTTCATGTGCCTAAAACTCTAAAAAAGAAAACAAATCAATTATATAATAATAATAATACAAAATAAAAAAACCTTCAAAAATCAGAAAGTATGGTTTAAACCTACTTTGATTTCAAATAATAATCTCAAAACATAAATAATATTGATATTAATAAGTAAACAAGAAAAACCAGCTGCAAAAGTTCACACTCATCTCCATAAATTTATATATTAGAAACAAAAACCAGTTTGTAGTAACATACATAAGTAACTGGATAATAAATAGTCTAGCTGCTCCCTCTCATTTTTCTGTCTCTTTGCTCTTTCACCTGTATGTATGTCATATTGTTCATTTTCTATACTCAACAACGAAAGTTAGATGTGTACAAAATAGTCAAGGTTTCACGTGAATTTCTATAAAAAAAACGTCTCAATCCAAAATAGTCATAAATAAGTAAAATAACAAATCATACAGTAAGAGAGAAAAGAATGAGTTTTGAACACTGTCATTATGTTATTAGGGGTTATAATTTAGGAAATTAGAGAAGAAGCAGTTCGGGTCAAGTTTATATAGGTTTTAAAATTGGAACCCGTCCCGTCTTGCATAAATGACTGAGTTCATCTTTTCTTTACACTTGGCCACAACCCTAACCCACATTGTTATCAGTTTGGTTCGGTTCGGTTTAGGATAGCCAATTTTTACAGGTTGACAGGATTAGATGAACACCACTATTCGTAAATACTTAGATTACCATTTTTTTCTATTTAAATATTACAACTGCTCTTCTTCTCTTATTGGTGTCAATGGCAGTATAATTCTTCTCTTATTGGTGTCAATGGCAGTATGATATTACGGTAAGATATAGGTTCCGAGAATTACAGTTTGAGTGAAATTACAGTTTGTGCTTTTTTTTTTTAGGAGATCTACATTTACTTTTTAACATCATTTGTTGATTAATGGTCTAAAAGTCAAATTTTATGAAATGACGAAATAATCATAAAATAGTACATGGTGAGTGGTGACAGTTCTTATTCACGATCTCTCATGAAACAGTTTTACATGTTGATGTAATAAAAATATTGTGCTTTTTCTCCCTTAGTTTGCTTGTTGTTTCTTTAAACATTTGAAACTAAATTTTCATATTTCAATTTTCCAAAAATCTAACTTGTTTTTTATTAATAAAGAACAAAAAATAGTCTACTTTTCAAATACAAAAAGAAATGAGAATAGAAAATACTAGAAGTACAAACCAAAAGATCCTAAATTTACCAAAACTCATAATTGATGCCTAGGGTTATTTTAATCATTTTATGAAAATTTGACCGTTTGACTGTTGGTCAACTGATGATGCGAGGTATTTAGTGGGTAACCGTAGGTTTTGAAACAATAGGGAGCAGACTGTAATTTCAGCTGAACCTTCGGGAGGTTTACGCAGAAAAACAAACCCTAACATGGAACTAGTTGGATTTCGTGTTGTTCACTTCTTCCAGAGCCAGCCTAGCATAGCAATAGCCCGTTGGCCCGCCGTTGACTGTTAAGCCGTACGAGCCGGTCGGCCTCTGGAATCAGTTTCATCTGTATGAAACGATGCCGTTGCAGTGATTCCTTCTCCATATAGAATTCAGGATTTAATTATCGCCCGGACCTTATTTGTCCTAAGCAACAAGCACAACCTTGATTCTTCTCGCGGAATTCTCTCTCCCCAATTCCTCGCTTAAGCACGAAAGCAATTTGCTTGAAGCAGCCATGGCTACAGAATCCGCCAGCGCCATTCAGAGAAGCCAAGTTAGTAACTACTTCTGTTTTTTCGATTTGCCTCTTTTATCGCTCGCTTCCTTGTAAGATCGTGACTAGATTATTTTGAGCTCCTCTGGAGACTGGGGTTTTAATGATGAAATTTCTGGTTTAAGAATTCCCAGTCGCCTTTGATAGCCTCTGGGGCTGTTATTTTCAAGTCTCAAAATTTGAGGGTTTCAATTTCTTTTGCTGATTAGGTTGATCTATCGGATTTTGTTGACTGGTCCGGAATCGAGTGCCTTAACCAAAGTTCAGGTCACTCACTATCCAACGCTCTAAAACAGGTAGCTTGCTTTTAACTTCTGTTGCTTCTTGTGTCTATTTCCAAAGCCCTAAATATGTAAGTTCGGAATGAGGACAAAACTTATTTTAAAAGATGGTTTCTGGCTATTCAAGTTTTGCCTTTTAGGTTTTATTTTTTAATGTAGAAGCAGATGTATAGGGTTAGGCATAACATGGTTGCGTCCTCCGCAGAAAATAAGCAATGTATATTGTAGGTGTGGCCTTTGTAGTTATTATTATTATTATTATTATTATTTAGGGATGTTGTTTTCTTATTTGATCACATACAATGTCAAATGAATCAGGGCTATAGAGAAGATGAAGGCCTGTATCTGGAAAGTGATGCAGATGAGCAACTTCTGATATACATACCCTTTACTCAAGTCATAAAATTGCATTCCATTGTCATCCAAGGACCAGAAGAAGAAGGTAACTTCCAATATTTTCACCGTGTACTCTTGGAGCGTGCATGCATGCACGTCTACTCATCTGAATTACAGCAAAGAATTTATTTTTGTCTACCTCTGATTCCATGTTTATTTGGTTGTGTTTTTGAGATAAAGGATTTGAAGCTTTATGTTGGTAGTGACATTAATTTGTTAGTGGAACTCAAAAGGCTAAATTATTGCAGAAGTTAACAATAGAATGCTTTCAGAATCACAGCAAACTCAGAAATGATTGATAAAGAATTGTTCACTTTCTTGTTGAATTACAACTACTGCCTTCTAAATCTATTCGTTTTCTCAGGTCCCAAGACGGTGAAGCTTTTCTCAAACAAGGAACACATGGGATTCAGGTAATTTCTGGATGTATACGTATGATTTTGCTTATTTTAGGTTGAAGTACTCGCTGCCAATTTACTGTTTGATGGTATGGTAATAACAGTAATGTTGGGGACTTCCCTCCAAGTGATGCTGCAGTTCTGACCCCAGATAACTTGAAGGTAGGAATTCCACATCTTTGCATGTTTTATACCTTAAAGAAATGTCTAAATAATAAGTTATATCTTTTATTGACATTTTCTGCAGGGGAAACCAGTAGTCTTGAAATACGTCAAGTTTCAGAATGTTCGTAGGTATGCCTAATTTGAAGAAGTTTGAGTGATCCATGTAGCATTTATTGACATTGTCCAGCTCGTTTTTTGTTCTTCTCTTTTTCTTCCACCAACACCCCACCCCCCCTCCTCTCTTTTTCTTTTGGATAGAATTGCTCAGCTCTTGACACTATTGCAATGCTATTGTTTTAACCAGTTTGACAATATTCATTGAGGACAACCAATCAGATGCTGACATCACAAAGGTTCAAAAGATCGTCCTGCATGGAAACACGTAAGTATTTAATTATGTATAGTTATATTGCAGTTCCCATGGAAGTTGCTAATCATCTGCTATTGGATTAATGCATGGTATATTTAGTCCCTCTTGGAGTTCTGAAAGTATTTTATTCTCTTAATAAATTTGAATTACATAATGAGGTTGATTCCAGGCATTCATATGGATCCTTCTCAATGGCAAACAAACAAGCACTTGAGAAAACAGTTGAAAATTGATTTTCAGTCATGCCGGTCCTAGTATGTTAGTTTAACTTATTCTTAAATTATTTAAAATTTTGTGACAGTTTCATCAGGCTATGCACCTACGCTTTGCACTTCACACTCTTTGTACCTGGAATTAGGCATATTTTGAATTACTGCAGCCCTTTTTGTTTTCTATTTAGTTCTTGTGTAGAAGTGAATAAAAAGTACAATCCACTACTATTGCAAAATATTCATGAAACTTATTAACAATCCTCTCCATATAAGCTATGGCCCGCATGATACATATTTAATGCATTCTGTTCTTGACATGTAATGATGCAGGGTGGAAACAACAGACATGAAGGGTTTGAAGAAGATAGAAGAGCATTGACATTTGCAGGAATGGTAGGGATAATTGGAAGATTGGAATTACGCAGGATTCGCCTCCATTGGCTTCTGATTTGGTTTAGGTTTCTTTTTCTTTTTGGGGTCCTTTTTTATGGACACGATGTTATTGTAGTGATACATTCCAGTCCCATGAACTTCTCACTTCTGTATCCTATCATTTTTCTTGTCTTTTCTTCTTCTTTTTTTTTTTCTTTTCTTTTTTTGATGAGCTGAACAATGAGAAAGGGAAAATGGTAAAAGAAATAAGTAAAGGAAGGAAACTAGTGGAGCTGAATTTTAGCTTGATGGTGAGCTGCAGCAATTGATGATCTAGGAACCACCATGAAAGAAAATTCTTCAGGCTTCCTGATCACCTGATAAAATAGTGGTGCAGCAATAACCACTGGCTGAAAAAACAACTTAGAGATCTTCAAAAGTAGCCAACAATTCAGCAGCGCGGGGTGGATGAAATATCTGCATGCGTACCACCAAATGTTCGATTGAAAGTGGTGCAGTTGTTGCGGGACTGGAGTTTTTCAGAGAGAAAAATGGGATTTCTGGGTGGAATTGGGGGCGCATGTTTTCACGCGAGACGCCTCTCCAACGAGAGAGAAACTGGTTGGTTTGATTTGGTTTACTTCTGTATGCTTTCAAGTTCTGATATCTGACATGGTCTCTTGGATTTCAATGCTGACTATTCAGTCGTTATGCCTGGATTTTCTTTGAGTCTCTGCCATGGATGCCTGGATTTGTCTCTGCTAAGTTTCTTCAGCTCTGCATGTTGTACGGCTTCAGATTCCTTTCCAGCATCTGACGAACTAGAGAGTTGTATGTTGATGCATCCGGAATAATCCTTTGGTAGGAATTTCAATAAAAAGCTTTATCTGACAAGGGTAGGGTACCTCAATCAAAGGGACATACGTACGCTGCCTCAGCTCAGGTTCAGGTGGGAAAAGTTCTATTAAGATATTCAAATGCATTGCCAAAACATATGACTGGCTCCTTGCATCACATTCCCAATGCACAAAACCTAATACAAAAACACTGAAAATAAGCTTAAATGTTTTGAAGTTCATTATGGACGTCAAGTCATTTGACATCATGCATTGGCTTTGGTGTGTCCAATTTTGAGGGGTTAGACGTCTTGATGCAAACTCTGAGGCGTATGTGCCTGAATAGAAAAAGTTTGAGGGTCAAATATTGCAAGAAACATTAACGTCCAGCAACCTCGGCTCGGATGACACAAGTCCAGCTACCCACCAAGGCCAGGAGTCGCTCATCGTTCATCCAATCCTAATTCATAAACCCCATCGCCAACGACAACCATACACTTCCATCCTTCAATCTCTTCTCAATCTCTTCCTCTTCTCCTCCCTCCATTCGTTTTCACCCATATAATCCCGATGGCCTCCTTATCCCTCCACCCATCCTCCTCATCCTCCGCCGCAGCCGCTCTCTCCACCCACCGCCGCTGCTCTTCCTCCCACTTCCTCCTGCGTACCCCTTTGCTTAACCTACGCAACCGGACCACCAAACCCTTCTCCATCAGATGCCAAGCCGTCCCGGTTCTCTCCCAAGACGAGCTCAAGAAGCTCGCTGCCGACAAGGCCGTCGAGTCCATCAAATCCGGCATGGTTCTCGGTCTCGGTACTGGCTCCACTGCCGCATTCGTCGTAGACAAGATCGGTAAACTTCTCGCCGTAGGGGAGTTGACCAACATCGTTGGCGTACCAACATCGAAGAGAACCCAGGAACAAGCCGAATCTCTGGGCATCCCTCTCTCGACCCTCGACCTCCACCCAAAAATTGATCTCGCCATCGACGGCGCTGACGAGGTCGACCCGAACCTCGACCTTGTCAAAGGTCGTGGCGGCGCCTTGCTGAGGGAGAAGATGGTGGAAGCGGCCTCAGAGAACTTCATTGTGGTCGCTGACGACAGCAAGTTAGTGACAGGGCTCGGCGGCAGCGGCTTAGCCATGCCGGTAGAGGTGGTTCAGTTCTGCTGGAAGTACAATTTGGTAAGACTTCAGGAACTATTTGCAGAGCAGGGCGTTGAAGCAAAATTGAGACTAGGCGAAGGGGACAAGCCTTATGTCACCGATAATTCGAACTACATTGTGGATTTGTACTTCAAAACTCCGATCAAAGATGGGTTCGCCGCCGGGAAGGCCATTGCGGAGCTGGAAGGAGTAGTGGAGCACGGCCTCTTTCTGGGGATGGCGACATCGGTGATCATCGCCGGCAAGAGTGGATTGGAGGTGATGGTTAAATGATAGAGGTCAGAAGGGAAATTTTTCATTTTTTTTTTTTCCAATTTGTATCTTTTATCATTATAATACATCATATTGAGGTGCTTGTGATTTGGTGGGCCAAAATTTTGAAGCTCTTAAAATTTAATGTTGGTAACTGGGAATTGAACAAGGGGAAAAGTAGAATAAATTGGAAATGAGCTGCCTTATGCTTGTATGATTTACTTGTTAGATAAGGAATTGAAATCTCAAGCTTGAAACAATACTGTTCTTTGTTATTAGCGAGTCTTTAGTTCCTTGATTCGCACATCTTGCTTTTAAGCAATTGGAGGAGAATCTATAGACTTAGTCCCCCCCAAACACACACACAAATACTAGATCCGGTCATGATTAGATAGAACCAACATGGTGGAGTATCTATTATAGAGTTATTTCACAGCAATTTTCCCTGGAAAGCCTCTGGGAGTTTTATTTATAAGCTCAATTCACATATATGAGAATCTAGGAGGAGCCAACAAAAAAAAAATGGAAAAAATCAGAGCTGTGATGTATAAACTATCAAGCCAATGTATGAGTATCGTGTAATCTAACAAGGGGCAAAGCCTACTCTCACATAAACATAGCCATAAGAATCATCAAGGTAGCCACCCCATAAAGCTTCACTGGCAAGAACGAGCTAGCTGGAAGCAAAAGAAGAAATAGCAAGAATCAGGTTTTGAACCTTCCTCAGGTAAGAACTACTGCGAATGCCTTCTTTTTCCCCCTCGCTGAAAGGGAAATGAGGGGAAAAAGAATATTTAAACATAAAATCTCACCCATCCCACTGGGTGGCGGGGTTGTTTCTGATGCTATCCCACTGGGTGGTGGTGTCGTCTGCGATGTTGCAACTGTAACTCCAAGACCAGCGCAATCAGAACCAATTGTGCCTAAAAAGAGAGGTGAAAAAAGGCATTAGAATCCCATGGGAAGATAGTGTTTTTAGTATATAGGAAAGGATTGAGGCTTTGATCTCTTACACTGCCTGTAGCAGGGGAAGGGTGTTTGGTTAAGGAGATTGTAGGAACCAGGTCTGCACTCACAAACATGCTTGAATGTTGTTGTCCTGTTACATGTTCCTTCACCACAGTACATCCAAGAGCAAGCTGTGCAATGTAAAAACAAAGCCCAACAAACGGGAAGTGAAAGCCATTAGTCAGGAAACAGTTTGAAGAAACGGGTAGATGAATAAAGAAATTGGAAAAAAGTTTGGTTTAGCAGGGATTACGATCGAAGAAAGATATGTTATTTGGGACCTCTCTCACTGGAGCTGGTGGTGGAGCGGGCTGGCATGAGTAGTTCAGAGTACCTGCAATAAAACTGCAGAATCAATACAAACTAGGTCCTTTTTTTTTATTTAAAAGAAGGAAGAAAACCCTTAACATGATTCGACTCAGGACTTTTTGCAGCGTGATATTTAGAAGGATCAAAGGGGAAAAAGCTTACAATTAGGAATGATACATGGTAGGAATCTGAGATTTTCATGATCATCATCATCTCTGGCTCTCTTCCAGCCACGATCACATTCACAGATATAGTTGAAGGGATAGTTTATGCCTGCCTGACATGTTCCCCTTCCACATTCCACTTGTTGGCACACTCTGTCTATTCAGAAAAATTACAGAGACCTCATAGATGTTAGTTGTATGAAGTTTTCAGCATGATTTGATTTGTCGCACAAGCTCGATGAGAGAAGAAAGATGATGATACAGAAGACGTAAGCAGAGGAAGAGAGGTACCATAGAAAGGAGCTAGGGCAGGTGACATGTCATCTACCCATCCGAGAGCGGTGAGAGGTAAAGAAACCATGAGCATGGCTAAAAAAGCTATCAGCTTAAATGATGCCATGTCCATCTCCTCCAGATATGGAAAGGAAGGAAAGAAGGTGGAGGAGAAACTGGAGGAGCCTGTTTCTTTCTTAATATGGTATTTATATGAGCTAGCCAAACTAAGAGGTCCTAATAGCGTAAAGAAACAAACCGGAAAAGTCTAAGCTTGTGAATTTTTAACTATTGCAAGTTGTATTCATTTCAAAACCAGAACGCAGAAGAATTTTTTGTAGTAGAAGCTTCTTGATGATGATGACCTGGGAATATTTTCCATATCACCAGCACAACAAATCTGTAATTGGTGTGGCGGTGTAGAAGAGGCAATTAAAGCAGCCACCCAGTGAATTTCCTTGATAAACCTCTGTTTTTTTCTTACACCCTTTCCTAATTGATTATTGGTAATAGTGATCGAAGAAAATTTCGTAGCTTTAGCTTTCGTTCGCTGAACTAGTTTCCGAAATAAGATATTTATGGTTAGCAAATTAGATTTGTGTTGATGCTAGTAATACCAATGGACTTTGTAATAAGTACTCTGAATTTGGAGACTCCTGCACCAAGTTTGCCTTGCTACCAGAAAGGCTGCTGATTTTTCGGAAGTTTTCCCCAAAATTTCAAGAGGTTGGACGTATGAGACCTTCGGGTAGTGCCTTATTACTGACCATTGCTCCAGCGAAATAGAGAACTAATAAACGTTGAAAATTCGTTTATTTTTTACTTTAGTCAACTTGATACAAATGAATTATTTTTATTTATATATTTTTTAAGAGTCAATTTTATTTAAAAGTTAATATTATGTAGACATAATATTCAATTGATCTAACTTCAAATGAATTCGGTAGAATTTTTTTATAAACACTAACAAGGCAAGAAAGAAAGAATAACACGGTAACTCCATTATTTCACATTGTGAATCACGTGAATCACCATAATGCAAATTTCGTTAGACCAAGTCAAGCAATTGTCAAGACTAGTGGTCTAATTATACTATATACTAAAAGCCGTGTTCGGCTACTGTTTAAATGCACAGTAAAAAACAGTGCCTTTACTGTTTTGCCCCTTATCAGTTTTTTTTTGCGTTCATTTTTTTTTTGTTTTTCCGGATACGATTTGCTTTTTTTAGAGTTTGATCCTCTTTTTGCAAGGAGATGAATTTTATGAGGATCTGTGTTGCAATTTTACGCTTTCAATCTGTTTCATGTGTTGTTTCGGTGAAAATACGGTTTCAGTCCCTAACTTTCTAATGTTTCCATTTTAGGCTCGAATTTACATCAGTGTTATATTTTGGTCCCCAAATTTTATAACTATTAATCTATCTATTCTATTTGCTCTCTTCATCCCAAGATTTTTTTGTTGTTGTTTTATGTGCTATTTTCTAAGGAAAGACATTGGTGAGCATAATTTTTTCTCTTTATCTCTAATTTTTTTGTTATTTTTTTATTTATTGTCTTCTAAAGCAAAATCTTGATAATCATGGTTTATTTCTTTAGCTTGAAGAAATAACTTTTGACATTAAGGTTTTAATAATTGACTTAATAAATATTAAAAAAATATAAATAAATTGAAGATGGATTTTTATAAATAAATTTATAAAGAATATTAAAAATTGAAATTTCAGTTAATAGGAGATAAAATTTTTTAGTGAATTAATTTTTAATGAAAAATTTTATCCATCATTTCAAAACATGTACAATGTTATGTTTCATGTTCATTTTCAATTTTAACAATTTTGGATCAATGGATCAAATTACTTTATTAAACTCTAAAGCTTTTGAGTGAATTTTATTAAATAAATTTCTTATCGATATTAAAAATTGAAATTTAAATTAATAAGAGATGAAACTTTTTAGTGAATTATTTTTTTATGACAAAAAATATTTATCATTTCGAAGCACATAAAGAATTGATTAACATCCATTTATGAATGAGAATTTTTTAATTATTTATTATTGGTATTTGTTTTAATGTCAAAATTTATATAAAAAAAATGTTTGCTACAAAGTGCGCCTAAAAAAACTCTCTATATTCTAATCACTGTTTTATCTATAGTAAACTATAGTTTTTTCTGCTTTTGCCCTTCGGTGTTGGGCTGAGTTGTAACCCGCTCTATTACCTATCCTTTCCTTTTTCTTTCTTTTTTTTATGTTAGGTTGGGTTGCTTCTTTTGAAAGGTTGGTCAAATTTTCGAATGAAAATATCTTTTCAAGGGTCAATCTTGCTATTCTCCTAGTTTTACTTTTTTTTTTTTGTGAAACACATTTCCAATCCTTATATTATTTCTGTTTCTGATATTAGACCCTAAGTTTAATAAATTATAGTGTTTTTGTTTAATCTCTTGGTTCTTTTTTTTTTTTATGTTTTATTTTCTAAACTAAAATATTGGTCACCATGGTTTATTTATTTTTTTAGTGAAATAAGAACTTTTTTTTCTTAACTTTTCCTAAGTCAATTATTAAACTCTTAATGCCTAAAGTTTTTACATTTTCTCTCTTGGTCCCCAAATTATTTTTATTATTTTTCTTCATTATTATTTTATTTAATATTGTGACATTATATGATCTCTTCAACGCACGGGTCTTCCATACCTCATCTAATCTAAACCTTAAAATAACATCGCACCAAGAAGTAAACTGTATTGACTTGATTGAGGTGCATTTTTTCTTTCCTGAGATTTGTTGGCCGTTTCTGTTAAAAACTATATATGAACTTTCACCTTTCTTAGAACAGTTTTTATAATTAATTTTAGAGTTTTAAATAAATAAATAATGATGAAGATGAAACCTCTAAAGTTAAAAATTATATTTAGATTATTTTTTAAAATTTTAACATTAATTGTTGACACTAATGCCAAATGATACCGTAATGTGGTCAAGAAAATGAGATCAAACTATCTAATTAATTTTTTGGTGAAAGGCAAAAAAAAAAAGTCAACAAAGTATTTAACTAGAAACGATAAATTTATGTTGGAATCATATATTCTCAAGTCAAGGAATTGTCCTAGCCTAGTAGTTTACTTGGTAAAGGGACACGTAGGTCTTGTAGCCGGCCCAAGTTCTATTTGCCCTATTCTTGCTGCAACTCAAGTCAGGCTTCTTTTTCTAGAAACCCAGCACTGGCAAGCAAAACCAGATTTGACACCAATCAACGCGTTCATGAACTCCCGCCACCCCTGTATTATGGCCTCAAATTTCCAACCATGAATTGAACTCACTTCCAGTTGTACGAGTTAGACTTAATCGATGTCTTAGTTGATGAACCCACTTGCTAGACTCCCTCAATTCTCCTTCAGAAGGCAAAGAATCGCCAAGGATAGCACCCATTATAGTCCATCAGAGTGGCATCCATTAGAGAAACGGAAGCGATAAGGGAGGAGGGATAAGGGAAGAGGAGCATTGAAGAGAATTTGGGGGAAAGAGAAGATGAGTCAAAAGGACTGAGAATTTGTTCTGATTTCGTGTTCTCATTTTGTTTTTATTTTTGTTTAGATGCAAAAGTTAGAGGGGCAAAGTTTTTAACTTTTTATGGAAGAAACTTAGGTGTTTTCCCTTTTCTATGGTAACAATCATTATTGGAGTTAATTTTTTAGGGATATAAGTGTAAGTATTTGAAACAGTAAGGAAAAACTATAGGTTCGACTAAACGTCAGAAGGTTTTTAGTAATTTTCCTTTTTTATGAAATAAAATCAAACAAATATTAAGACCTAATTCTTTTTCAATAATTACAACTTGGTTCTATGTAAATAAAATAAAAATAAATTATTTTAAATTAAATTGATTTAATTAAAATAAACTAGCTTAAAGAGACAGAGATGATAGTGATTATGTGATGGCAAAACCCAATTAACTCCATTTGTATTTAAATGGCCATGGACACGTATCTCCTAGATATATGCCTCCCAACAAAAGCCACAGCCATCATAATCCTACCTATGGCACCACCCTGAATGGGGCCCCACCATCGCCTTGCAAATCGCCCTTGTAACCAAACCAGCCAAAAGTATACTAAGAACATCATCTTTTACTCTCACTTAATGAATTCTGCTTTCCACAATCGCAAATATAATTTCCATAACCCCAAGGCTATTCACGAATTACCCTTCCACTAGACCACCCGAATTCAACATATGGTTCACCATAAACTTGAGGCTCTCATCCGTCTCGACGGCCAACAATCCTCGAATGAAGCCATCAAGGCACCAGTGATGGTAAGGATACTGTAAATGGTACTCCTATTCTTTGATAGAGCTTGTTGAATCCACCAGTAGGGTTTTGAGAAAGATGGAATTTTCAAAGCTTTGGAATTGAAATAAAAAAGGCTTTTAGTTTACGGACTTAGGGAAAGAGAATGATTAATTCATCAATCAAAGATAATAATTATAAATTTAGTACTCCTTTCGTCCCACATTGACTACAATGTTTGACTTTGTACGATTGTTTAGGTGAGTAACAATTTTCACATTTGAGACAATTCTACCCGTCTCTCTTGAATCGTTGAAGCCGTTACAGGCATGGTCTTTTTTCATCTTAGCAGTTTGCCCACATAATCATCGACGTCGTTGATTCACTGATCATCAGCAGTGCCTCACCATTGAGCAGTCTTCGAATTGCCAGAATACCAGTTGGCTTCGTCATGCTATACGCCACTAGACGTGAATGGCGTTGATCATTGAGGCTAGGTCTGCTATCCTCGATCTACCTTCATTGTCCACGATCACACCATTATTCTATTCTTGATTGCACAGTTGCTTTATTCTTGATCCACTGTGTTCTCAATCGAACCTTACCTGTACTCTTAAAGGCTCGACTTAAGCACCCAAAGCCCCGATTTAGTGCTGCTTCCAGCTTGCCTCCTCGTTTTCTCCTACGCATGCCCTAAATTGAACTACTGAGCCTAGGTTACAAATGGAGGAAATATGGATTTAGGGATTTTGTTCAAGGGATCTCACTGGCGGAGGTAAAAGAGCAATGAATAATGGAGGATGGTGGTGGAGGATAGAGGAGCAATGGTGAACAGCAAATGAAGGACAATGGCAGAGGCAGAGAAACGATGATGAGGCGAAGGCCTAGGGGACCAAACTCGTTGATCACATTGGAGGAAAAAAATGAAAGGAATAGGAGTGAAAGTGAGATTAGAAATAAGAAGAAGAAAATGAAGGTATAACAATCATTTTCTACCCTAAAAGTTACCAAAAAAGGAAATGGTGCAAAGAATTTAGAACAGCCTAAAAAGAAATACAGTGCAAAGAATACGGGATTGTGGGAGTATTATTATTATTATTTTGGTAATCGGAATCAATAAAGAAACAGAGAAAGATTAAAAGAATATAAAAGAGGCAAGCTAATGAGCGAAACAAATTTTTACCTTGAAACCACGACAATAGAGCAATATTGAAAGGAATTCAGTAGTTGCACAGTCTGGTGGGTGGAAATAGCAAGAGAGTTGCTGAGAGATAGAGCACCAAAGAGCGTTTGCGAACAATCTATCAAAATTGTCACTAATGCGAGGCCATAGGTGGATGCAAAACGCACAACTTCATGAGCAACCTGAAGCTCTGCTTCTAAGCATGATTCACAATGTGGAATAAGAAAACCTTTCCGACTAATTAGAGGGCTATTGATGCCTAGTCAAACCTAAGCCACTGCACTGAGGCCATTCGAACTTCGCTATACCCCATATATGACAAACATTTCTGACTTTAATTGAGGCTCATGGTCCTTACCCTTAACCCAAGTTCCACATAGCATAGGAGAAGGATTATAGGGAAAAGATGCAAACTTTTGTTGAAAATCCTTTTCCAAAAAAACCTAAAGCAAGAGTTCATCTCTTCTGATGATTAAAAATGGGGCATGAAAGATAGCATTTCAGAAAATGCACTCATTACAATTAATCTAGATGCTCTAAAGGGTACAAACAAAGAAACAAAGCCAATCTGTTGGGTGATCCTTCAGATGACTCAAGAGAGAAACAAGCCCTGCCTTAAAAGACAAATCAGTAGATGGCTTAGAGCGCGATCAGAAATTGTTCTAGATATCCTGAGATCCTGTACATCCCCAGAAAAGATGGAACATTATCTCCAGGGAATAATGACATTGGAGGCATAAAGGATCTATCAGACCCCTATGGGTAGTAAGGTTTGCCCTTGTTGGCAAAACCCATGATAAGCATTTTCACATAAATGAATTATATTTTTTAGGAATATGGGAAGCCCATATAGACTTAAGAATGGTTGGAAATTTAGGATGTGGTGAATATTCAGAGCATTACTTGTAGGGTTCAAGAGAGATGAAGACTGTTTCCTTAACTCTAGATTATATCCTTGCTTGACAGAGAAAGATCCTGAAGCATTTCCAAGCCAATAAATGATATATCGAGAATCCATACCGGAATGAGCGCTAGTAGTTAGAATAAGTTGCATAATCTATGATGGGAAAAGATTTTGGAGTAATGTCAACTTTCATCGACATTCCTAGAAATCATAAATGTTTACAACTCGAAGACTTGGGTCTTTGAACATATCCCCTGCGAGAGTACATAAGTGTGTAGGCAAAATTCCTGAAATTTATGCATTATCTGATACTCTAACTATGGAATCATCTCCAAAATTCTATTGAATATGATCATGACATACTGCCCGACAATGCAAAAGACTTTTCCAAATAGTAGTTGTATTCTCATTGGCTTTAACTGACCAAATTGAGTGAGCATTTCCATATTTAGCCATAAGGACACGGTAGACCAAGGAATCACTAAGCCCTATAAATATTCACCAGAAAGTCTTGGCAAGAAGAATTTCATTAAAAAGCCTAAGATCCTTGATTCCAAGTCTTCCAAAATCTTTAGGGAGGTGAAGAAAACTTTGATGTCAAAGATGAAGTCTATTTTTGTCATAGTTGCCTGACCACCAAAACTGAATAAACTACTTAGAAAGATTATCAAACATGGTTACTGAAACTATAAGTGATATGACATAAATGGGAATAGATGACAAGGTTGACTGAATAAGTGTGAGATGCCCTACAGGGTTCAAAAGATTCCCCTTCCAGCCAACTAACTGTTGACAAACTTTATCCACAAGAAATTGAAACGAAGATCGATGTGACAAATCCTGAGCAAATTGGAGGCCCAAGTATGAGGGGATGGTGTTATTAACTTGAAAAAGAATGATCTAAATTATATGGCCTCGAAGAGATCCAGCCACATTCCAACTAAATAACCATTTTGACTTATGAATATTAATTCTTTGGCCTGTTGCAATCCCAAAATCATGCAAAGTCTGATTTAAGGCTTGAACTGCTGTCATAGTTAGACGAAAGCAAACAAGGCAATCATTAGAAAAAAATAATGATTGATTTTTGCACCACCCCTACTAGCTCTAAGCCCCTGTATGATACTTGACGATTGAAGTTTTTGCAGTCAACTGGAGAAAGCTTCCATACACAGAATAAAAATATAAGGAGATAAAGGTCCCCCTGCCGAATGCTTGTAGAGAGGGAGAGCTAATAAGCACACCAATTGACAAGCACAGAATAGGACATCGTTATTACACATTACATGATCAGGTGAACCCATTTATCTGGAAAGTTCATAGCCCAAAGAACCTTTTCAATAAAGGACCATTGTAAAGAGTCATATGTTTTCTTCATATCTAATTTTATAATTGTTTTATCTCTACGTGGCTTAGTTGTAGGAGGAGTATAATTGATCACGGCTATTGTATAAGCTAATAAGCCTGAAATCTTTCACAGTACAACTTTCATTTGACTTAGGAATAAGAGTGATAAAAGTATGATTCACCTGCTGAAGGAGGAAACCCCTATTCAGGAATGATAAAACTGCATTTATAACCTCCTCTCCCAAAATGCCCCAATGTTTTTTTTAAAAAAATGATTGGTGATGGGCCATTTGGCCCTAGGGCTTTAAAATTTCCTTGATAAAAAATAGCTTTTCGAATCTCTTCCTTAGTAAAATGGGCAAGTAGCATGCTACATTGTTGATTAGATAATGTTTTGGAAATATTTGCACAAAATGAATCTTCACAAATAGCCTGGTCTTCCAAATTGGGGTTATAATGTGATTAAAATACGTTCCTAATATGAGCATGCTCTTCCTTATACAACCAATGATCATCTTGAACCTAAAAGGTAGAAATTCGAGCTCGCATATGCTTATTCCTCATAGATTGGTGAAAAAAATAAGTATTGGAATCTCCCCAGGTAAGCTATTTTATGCTTAACTTTTGAGCCCACATGTTTTCTTTTACTGCCAATAATTCAATATGCTATTTATGGAGTTCTAGGAATTTAAACTGCTGAGAAAAAAGATTTGGAAGAAGTTGAATATCCTAGAATATCCTAGAGGTTCTGCTCAGTTTGACAAAGTTGTTAAGGGATATTACTAATACAAGACTTACTTCATTGACATAGGCAGTGGTGAAGGCAATGGGGGGTTTGGGGGGTGCCCGACCCCCCCCCCCCAACATTTTTCAAAGTTATATGTATTATATATATGTATATGTAAAAATAAAGACAAAAAAATTACATTATATCTGTTGTGGCCCTTTCATTTTTTTAATTATAAAACGTAATAATAATTTTAAAAAGTATAGAGTAAAATGATAATAATTTTCTCTATCTCACTAAAATTATACATAAATGCATATGGTTGATTTGTGTGAGAAATGTAGGAAAAGTTCAACATCAAACAATTAATTTTACTCTCTTACTAAAAATTAATTAATTATATTTTACAAAATTAGGGATGTAAAAGTATAACTTTTCCCACTTCTTTTGCAAAATTTTGCATTAACCAAGGTGTGTCTCATGAGAAATTGATGAAATCAGTTAGTAAACAGATGGCGAAGCTTTTTCTTCTTAATGTTACTTTGGATCCCAGAGATTTCTATAAGTCTTTTAATATTGAGAACATGTGTAGATTAACTGACAAGTTTTATCCTTCAGATTTCACTGAACAATAAAAGATTAATTTGAAGTATCAGCTATAGTATTCTGAGCATGATGTACCCCGCTATCCACAGTTGAAAAATGTATCTACAATTTTTGAATCGTGTAGAAGACTAAAGAAAACATGAAAGTAAAAAATGTATCTCTTAGTGGACAGATTAATTCATCTTATATTGAATTTTCCTGTTTGACTACAACAACAGAATGAGCTTTTTCAACAATGAAAATTATAAAAACAAGACTTGGTAGTAACATTTTCTCAAAAATCACTTGATTATTTATATTGAAAAAGAGATTGTTGAGATCTTTTCGATAGACAAGAGAATAAATGATTTTTATGCATTGAAAGAAAGACGTGCCCACCTCAAGATACACAAGGTATTATATATCTTTTTGTTTGCTATGTGATATTAATTAAACATATGTACATGTATAATAACATAACTAATTTTCCATTGACTAAAAAGCTGGAGATTTGATATGGATTTGAAGCTTATGATCATCGATTCATTATATGGATGAAAATTGAGATTCAGGAAGTTTTGCTTATTATTTTGGAAGTGTACAACCTATAAACATAACATTTTAATAGATTTTAAGTTATTTTTGGTATTTTCTTTTTACATTGTAAAAATACTTTTATTTCTTGGTTCTCTAACATTCTTTAAATAAAGTCCGGCCCCCTAACTTAAAATTCTGGCTCTATCCCTGGACATATGGTTGGTACTATGACATTACATTTGGTGACCACCTAAAACATAAACAAAACGTGAATTTTAGCATGCTAGGATGATTTGATTAACTTATCACACTAAGCATGATGTAGCCAAAAGGCCTCAAATCTTTGAGGTCGATGATCAAAAAGACCAATTGGGGTTAGTATCCAACATACTAGGAGCATGATCCGATAACTGAATACCAAGGTTAAAGAGGATTGGATCCAGAATCAAATCAAACCATTCAGAATTGGCTAAGCTTTAGCTAGAACCTCCATAACCGAATCATCACCTTGTTAAAAATTTGACCATGTAAAGCAAGGAACACCACAAGGAACTTGAATATGAGCTAATGAGTCCAAGAAATATTGGAGATGTTCTGCTTTTGGAAAAGAGTGGGAATTTTTCCCTGTTTTTTTTTTATTTAGATAAAACCTGATTAAAATCCTCGATTAGAATGAAAGACCCACTATACGTAGATATAACTTCCAATAGATTATTTCAGGTTTGACTTCAAAACTGAACCTTAGGATGATCGTACACACAACCAAGGTACCACTGATGGCCTAACTCATCCATAAGGGAAAGCATAATGAGGTGTAAGCCACTAAACAAGAGTTGACAATTATATATGGATGATTGCCAACCAAGCCACCACTCCTCCCAAAAGCATCAATAGCAACATAATGAGAAAAACTTAAACTTTTTAATGGCATAGATGCAGAACTAGCATTTAACTTAGTTTCCATAATGGAGAAAAGGTCGGGTTGATGAGTCCAAACCAGGGACTGAATATGGTGAACTGTCTTTGCTTCGACCCAGGCCTTGGCAATTAAAACTTATGATTCTCATGGTGAGCTGGGGGTTTGTTGAAGAACAAACCCCGAAAATCCCTGCCGTACAGTTACAATCCGAGCAGAAGGACTTACCGGATCTATAACAATAGTCCGTAGAGTAGTCAAAAAAACTCTGAGCAAGTTTTGGAACTCTACTGGCTGACAAAAATCTGGCGGTTTAAAACAAGTACGCTTAGACCTACGGGCCAGCAAGAAAGGGGTCCCCATTGGAAAAGAATTTTAATATTGTTGGGGTTGGGTAATTCTTCGGTTTTTCCAATCCTGAAAGGCACGGGCTTTCTTTCAGTTTCGGGCTTGGTTGGAGCAAGCAAGCATGGGAAAACAAAAGGGAGTAAATCACTAAGCTGGTCCCTAACTCTATGAATCGTTATTTGTTTCCCCAACCCAACCTCTGAATTACAAACTTCCATTGATTGAAGTAGGCACTGTACTGAAGCCTGCTTGAGTTGGGCCTGCCCAGCCCTAAGGAAAAAGGAGGAGGCAATAGCGATGGTAGTCCTGTCCTGGAAGGGCGGGGCGAGGGGCGAAGCATGGGAAAAGCGGGTATTGGAAGGCTCCATAACCATAAATAATTGGTCCCAGTACCTGCATGGTTTCACGTGTCCTGCCATCCCTCTTGCCGTTAATTGCACCATCATCAGCATCAGCATCAGCCTCTGCATAGGATTCTATGAGGACCCCATGGCCCAGATCATTTTAACTTTATCACCTCTCATACGTGCATTTTATTTATTTCTTTTTTCCTACCAATGTGTAATATCATTTTCCACCCCCTACTCGTCTTCAAACCCCACCCTCATCAAGGCGCGTGGATCCCACCCCCTCACCACTTATTTCTTGGTTTATATTCTATTGCTCTCTTCCTCCGCAACTACTTGTGTGAATGCAGAATATAAGTGTAACACTCCTTGTGATTTTCAATTCAGTACCATGTCTCAACACTTGGGGAATGACCTGGAACTTGAAAGTGACTTTCACTTGCGGCCAAAGGGTGTGGTGACCCTATCTTTTCCTCTTCATAACAGGACAAAATCCTTCACACATGAGAGCGAGAGAGAGAGAGAGAGAGAGAGAGAGAGAGAGATGTGTTTCTGGCAGAGACATACTTTGGGTATTTTACAGTGATCAAATGGAACAAGGGGAGAGTTAAAAAGGTAGGCTTAGGCTACCCTAGCCTAGCGAGCAGTAAGTAGTACTAGTACAGAAAGAAAACACAAAATCACGGGAAAAAAACACATCAGGGAGACACAGCACACAACAGAAGAGACATGTTTGAGGGAGAGCAGTTCCACCAATTGATAGCCTCAACAGCGAGAACACCGGCATCATCAGCAACACTTCCTCTACCCTTTGTCTCTCCCCCTAATTTCCTTCCTTCCCATCACCACCATGTTCCACCCGCTGCTTCCTTCCCTTCGTTCGATCCAATTCAGCCCCACTTCCTGTACCCCGCCGCCTTATCGCACCACAACCAATTCCACCACCCCAGAAAAGTTGATGAACCAAAACAGCCGCAACATCATCATGATAGTACTGTCGATAACCATAGCCTGGTGGCTGTGAGCATGGAGATTGGGACGGTGGCCGCCTCGCCAGAGCGGATGGACACTTCACCTTGGTCTACGGAGGAAGTTCTTGCCTTGTTCCGAATCAGATCTAGCTTGGAGAATTGGTTTCCTGAATTCACTTGGGATCATGTCTCCAGGTATATATCATTTGTACCATACTTTAATCATTCAATTCACTTGTTCAGAATTGTTATTGTTGGCTTACACAGCTACCACAGTGAAGCTCCAAATAATGTCCCTCTTCTGCAGTTTCATTTATTGATCAAGACTAGTAGAGTGATCAGATGTTATGTACCGTGTAGATTGACCCTGAAATTGGTTCTATTCTTTAGAAACGGTGGGAGGGTGTAGGAATAATTAAATAAGGGGATGCATGTTTGGTATTTTAATATCTCAAGAGCAGCTAAATGGGAGAATAAATGCTGCTGATCATTAATTAGCGAGTAGAAGCAGCTGGGGTGGGTCTTGGTTATATATATGTGTGTGTGTGTGTGCGTACACAAATAATTAATATTAATATTTGTGGATGTACAACGGTTACATGTGTGTGGTTGAGATGTTGCAGGAAGCTGGCAGAGCTGGGGTACAGAAGGAATGCTGCCAAGTGCAAGGAAAAATTTGAACAGGAGAGCAGATGTTTCAACAACTCTAATGGCTGCAGCAACATAAACAACAACTATAGGATCTTTAGTGAGCTAGAGGAGCTTTGCCAAGGAGATGATCCGGATAATCATCATAATGATGAGAATAATCCGCAGAAGCTTATCCCACCAGCTGGACACAACAAGCCCACAGATAAGCCGATTATTGCAGGTAGAGACGGCATCATGGGCCAGGACTTCGAAAAAGACGATTCAGAAAATAATACTGGCACTTCTGCTGATGCATTAATATCAAATGTTGATGATGATGATGATGATAAATTGGAAGATCGGAATAAAATAGAGAGCATCAAAAGAAAGAGAATGGAAGAAGGAGGAGAACATCACGGTCAGAACAAGAAGATCAGGAATAAGAAGATGAAGAAGAAGAAGAAGAAACTTGAGAAGTTTGAGATGTTGAAGGGGTTTTGTGAGCAGATGGTGAACAAGCTAATGGCCCAACAAGAAGAGATGCACAACCGGCTGATACAAGATATGGTGAAGAGAGATGGAGAGAAGGTGAAGAAAGAGGAGGCTTGGAAGAAGCTGGAATTTGATAGGCTCAACAAAGAGCTTGAAGCTAGGGCGAAAGAGCAGGAGATTGCAGGAGAAAGACAGGCAGCATTTCTCAAGTTCTTGAGTAAACTAGCTTCTAATGACCCAACTGCTAATCCTCCTGCCAATTCATCATCATCATCCTCTTCGTTAGCTGTAGCGCAAAACCCTAATATAATCACTCCAATTACCACTCATGCCCAGGGCAAAAAAGTTGATCATCATGATGACCATCAGAAAGATCCTACTTCCGCAACCCCAAACCCTACTTCGTCGACACCAAATCTTTTTTCTCCACAAAACCCTAATACCCCTCATAATCTTCAAAGCAATACTTTGAGCTTGAGCACCCCACAAAAACCCCATAAAAACCCTAGTACAGTAGCCATGACTGTTGATCAGAAAGAAGACATGGGTAAGAGGTGGCCTAGAGATGAAGTTTTAGCATTGATAAACATAAGGTGTAGCCTCTCAAACAACAGCGGTGATCAGGAAAACAGCACGAACAAGGATGGTGCGGGAGCCGTAAAAGCTCCTTTGTGGGAGAGAATTTCACAAGGCATGTTGGAGTTGGGGTACAGGAGGAGTGCTAAGAGGTGCAAAGAGAAATGGGAGAACATAAACAAGTACTTCAGAAAAACCAAAGACGCCAACAAGAAGAGGTCGCTCGACTCCAGGACTTGCCCTTATTTTCATCAGTTAAGCACATTGTACAACCAGGGTAAACTCTCGGTGCCAGAAAACCACTCCGATCAGCCGGAGAGTAGTGCCCTCGACGTGCATGACTCCGAAGGTGAGAAAAATATGGCTCCAGCTGTTTCAGTTGGCTTTGATTTTGATTTATGAGTAGCTAACTAGCTAGCTTGGATTTTTTTTTTATTCCTTTTGTTTCTGTCTAGGAAGCTAGCATAATAAATACATAGTGATATTAGAGATAATAAAAAGATTCCCCCTTAGTATAATTTTAATATTCGTTTTTAGATCGCAGATATATATATTTGAGAGCACCGACACGCAGGAAATGAGAAGTTTACTTTACAATACATGCGATTCCTTCCGTGATATGTCAGATCAATCAGATGATAATGTGAGAAAATTAGTTGGAATGGGTTGACGTCTTCTACTGTCAACTTCGACATTTAGATTTCTTGTCGTCTCATATCTTTAGATTTGCACATTCATCATTTTTAAATATCCAAAATATATGTTTTTTTTTTATTAGACATGATCTTGTATTAAAATGTGTTAAAAAGAAACAAAAAGATTTAAAGTCAATTCATTTTAACTTAAGTTAATTGAATTAAAAATTATTTTTTATTTTTACATTTATTGCCTGAGACTAATTTTATTTGAAAGTAAGTATTATGTAGATGTAATAATCTATTTGAAAGTAAATTTTTATAATGTTATTAAAATTTTATGAATTTTCTATTTTTTTGCATTAAAATGAAAAATTCATAAAAGTTAATAAGATTATAAAAATTGTATTTTCAATGGATTATTACAACTAAATAATATTAACTTTGAAATAATAAAATTAGTTCTGAATAAAAATATCAAAATAAAATAAGTTATTTTTGGATCACGTTAAAATAAATTGGCTCTTCTTTTTCCAAAAATTGTGTTTGTGATATGCTTACACATTATTAATCAATGAAACTTTTGGCATAAAAAACATCATTTTCTCATCGTAAGAAAAGTGTAAAGTGCACGAGGGTCATCTAGCTTATTTTTGTTTTAATGGGCATCTGAGGTTAAAATTGTCATATTGAAATACTTTAACTCTTATTGTATATCTCAATCGGTTACTTTCCATTAATTCTAGTTTTAAGTCTGACACAAAATGTCGATATGACATAAAAAAAATTAAAATAAATCTTAAAATAATAATTTAAGTTCGTTAACTCTCCACATCCACAATCCTAAACTTTTAAATTTTTAAATTTACTATTTATTCTCCTAGCCTTTTCCACCTGCCACAATCTCACTATTTATTTCCTAAAAATCTAGGAATTTTGGTCTACTTGACAATCCCTAGAAATCAAAAATTGAAGAAATGATCTGAATTTGTCACGTTAGCACAAGTTCAATACACTCGTGTATGGTATAATTTTGTTGAGAAATTTTTTTCAATAATTTATCACACGCAGCAAAATAACAAACAAGATCAAACAAGCACACACGAATTTAACATGGTTCGGCTTTTAACTAGTCCACATCTACAGATGAGAGAAAATTCATTTAAATAAAATATAAAAATTATAGTAGAAGTATACCCTTAGTGCTTATGCTGACTTATGGATCCCCCACACATTACTGACAACCATAATATCTTGTCTTCATATAATTATAAGATATGAGAATCACAAAAGGTTTCTCATCCTAGCCCTCTTTGGCCTCCGGACATTTTTTCCCTCCTGAAACCCTTACATCTTGCATCTTCACCACATTGACTTTTCCGTCATACTCAAATTCTAATATAACAAGACTTTTTATAGGTCACACACAAACCCAAAACATATCAAAATAGAAAAAGCAAATCTTATATAAATAGAAAAACTAAAACCAAATTTTAAATAAAATTAAAATCCTAAACCTTCTTGAATTTAAAACAAAAAACTCAACAATCTTTACTTTGGCTTAAATTCTTCATCATGAACATGAATATCATGAACACACGATTATGATCACAAACGTGAACATCACAAACATCGCCAAAAAATGAAGATAACAACGAACGCAAAATGACTACGAACAACACAAACATGACTACGAATGAAAAACACCATTAAGACACAAACAACAATAAATGGAAATGACCACGAACTGAACATCACGAGCATCAACAGACACAAACAAAATTTTCAATTTTCAAACTTGTATCGAGTCATCAGTATTACGCACAACTACTATCAAACAACTTTAGGATGATTCTTTAAAGCTCCACCAAACAATCCAAACACTCCACCATTCCAAGCATTGAACTATATGCTCCACCATAACAGAATGCACCACACGGTCCAGCATACCAGGACCAAACCATAAGCTCTAATACCACTTGTTGGGAACAAATTTTCTCAATCATTTATCACACACAGTGGAACAACAAACATGATCAAAGAAAAAAACACACGAATTTAACATGGTTCGACTCTTAACTAGCCTATATTCACAAATGAAAGAAAATCTTCTCAAACAAAATATAAAGATTAAAAAAAAAGGCATGCCCTTAGTGTTTACATTAACGTATGGATCCCCTGCACACTACTGACAACTCCAAAGTCTTGCCCACAAATAATTACAAGATATAATAATCACAAAAGGCTACTCGTCTTAGCCCTTTTCGGTCTCCGGATTTCTCCTCACTCCTAAAACTCTCATATCTTGCCTATTCATCACATTAACTTTTCTCTCATACTCAAATCACAACACAATAAATCCTTTTATAGGCCACAGATAAACTCAAACCACATTGAAATATAAAAATCAAATTCTAAACAAATAGAAAAACTAAAACTAAATACAAAACAAAATCAAAATTTTCAACCTTATGAATTTTAGTCAACAAACCCAACAAATTCAGTTCAAGAAATGGAGGAGACTGAAAATGGAAATCTGGAATAGGAATGGCAATTGGGTGGGTCGAGTCAGGTTTGAGTCTAGTTGGGTTAGCATGAATTTAAGGTTCAGGTTGGGTTATTTGGGTTCGGGTTCTGGTTGGGTCGGGATTATTTGGGTTTGGATTTACTACAGGTTGAGTCAATTTCAGTCTCAGGTAATTTCGTGTCAGGTTTTAGGTCAGATTTGGGTCTATCTTTGGGTTCGCTGAGGTTACTGGTGTATAGGCTAAAATGATTAAATCGATTCAAAAAATTTTCAATTTTTTTTAAAATTTAAATTAAGTGATTCAATTTTTTTGTGTGATTTAATTTAAATTAATTTTTATTTTTTAAAAATATTCATATAATATTCTTCATTATAGTTTAGTACATATGTAGGTAATTTAACATTGTTGGTAATTCTTGATTGTTTTTTAGACTCATACCTTTTAACTATTATTGTACAGGTTATTTAAAGTCTCACCCAACTATCACCCAGATATGCACTACGACAATTTTGTGATGCTTATGTTTCGATGAATTTTTTTTTGAAATTACTATAAAATGCAACTCAAGTTCACTATTACTGACTAAATTGTAAAATTTGAAAAAAATTTGGTGAAAGTTCAAAGACTTCAAAAAAATCAGGGGATCGTGTTATAATTATTAGGGGTGACTGAAATAAAATTTTTTAAAATTTAGGTACCTTATTACACTATATTTAAAAGTTTAGGGATTAATGTTATAATTTTGACAATTGCCTATCAAGATCATTAAACTTACTAAATATAAAAGTTACTTGTTTTGAAAGAATTCAAATATGGAACTTACTAAATATGGAAGTCATTTTCCCAAACATGAAACTTACAAAATATAGAAGTTCTCAAAAAGTAGAATTTACTAAATATATAAATGTCCTTTCAAAAAATGATAATTACTAAACATGAAAACCCGAAAAAAATAGAGCTACTAAATATGAAATTCCCCTCCCAAAATATGAGACTTAGTAAATATGAAAGTACCTAAAAATAGAAGTTTCTAATTACGAAAGTCATGTTCCTTAAATATAAGGTATATTGAATATGAAAATCCCAAAAAATGGAAATTACTAAATATGGAAGCCCTCATATTTACAACTTAATAAATATGAAAGTTAATGTTTAAGATAATTGTTAAAATCGAGTTTTGTCAAGCTTAGTTATCGGATCATCTTGGATTCGAGTCAGGTTAGTTTCAAGTTTATGTCATTTCAGGTTTTGGTCAATTTAGACTTGAGTCATTTTCGGTTTATGTCATTTCAGTTTGGATTTTCTCGAATTTTCCTTCAATCGGATTTTAGTTTAGGTTGGGTTCAAGTCATTAACTTTTTTTTTTATCAAATCGGGTCAGGTTAGGCTTGAGTTCAAATAAGTTATACTAGATCATCAAGTTATATTAGATTTTGTCATCTTTAATCTATAAAATGAGGAAAATAATGTTCCGTCCTAGACTTAGTCAACTGCAAGATATAGATTTTTTCTTTTTTATTTTTCGCATAGCAACATTTTGCCTTGCTTCATTTTAACAAGGACAAAACACAAACTACATTCTGAACCGACGATAATATTTAAACAAGGATATACACAAACTACAAATAAAAGACGAAAATGTTTCGATCTTTTGTTTTTTACTGTAGATGGGGTCCTCCACATGAGAATACAAAGCTATATAATGAGTATCTCCAAAAAGGGTTTTAAATTTCGACCCAAGTGGGCCTCTTGTCTTGTTTGTTTTATTGTCCTAGATGCTAGATCTTAAGCAAAGTGCAGATTACATTACATTACATTACATCCTTAAACTTTATGTCACTGATTTATTTAAAAGTGTTTCAAGATTTGGATCATTTGTGTCTGCAACCACCCGGTCCTCATTTTGTTAATTTTGGATTGATTTGATTTGATGGCCAAAAGTTTTAAGTCCGTAAGTTAGATTTTACTCCCCATACATCGAAAGGGAAAAAGAGAAAAAAAACAAGAAGTTTGCTGGCAAACCAACCAGCAGGTGACAAGCTTTGAGGAGACTTGTCAATGCAAATTCGTTTCGAAAAAATAAAAAAGCTTGACATTAAAAATGAAAAGGCACAACAAGAAAGTTAGCCTCTGCTCTGAGGCATCCATCAAGAAATCACTGTGATCACGGATATAATGGCTTGATCTGGACTGTACATTTTTATATCTATAAAAACAGATGGCCAAGATCAAATCATAACGTCTATGACTTGTCACAATACAACTTCAATTTTGGGCATTAAAATGCGCATGTGGTGGCCTGGACTGCAGCAGCAGCAGCAGAGGGTGTGCCTGTGGCTGTGGCGTGTAGACTCTACTCAATTGGGTTCGGACTGTTGTTGGTTGTTGCTTTTAATCAGACTCACAAATTGTATGCTGGCCTGGGTGATATAATTTGAGCCCAGAAGAGAAGGTGAATGGGCTGGCACACGTGCACTTTGGGGCCCTCTGGCCAACGCCTCTGAAACAGAAGACAGACCAATTACTATTATTTTTATTTTTATTCACTGCTGCCAACCTACATTACATGTCCATCACAGAATCTTTCAGGGCTAAAGCCGGGTCCCAGAGCGAGCCAAAGCAACGCCCAAAGTAGAACTCGAAGACCAAAACCAAGAAGAAACCATCGGTTGATGGAACGAACGAGCATGTTGCTTTGCCTTTCAATCAACTGCCTTCTGCGTCTTCTTCCAACTTGAAATGAATTGTTTCTTTGAGAGCCAAGAGGCCTGGTTTGTTGAGCTGTACAGAACGCAGAGGAGGTCAAAAGATAACGAGTGTGATGTTGGCAGCAGAATTGCTATCATTCAAATTACCGGCAATTGCTCGTTGCTTGCGAGGTAAGTTACGGGTCAAAGACCAGTTGTTCAATCTTTTTGGCGTCTTACGGTGAAGCTTCTCATATTCAATTATTGTGACTGCAGCGGCCATATGCAACGATATTCTAACTGGAAAAAGGATTTGAAGAAATTATGCAAAAAAAAAAAAAAGGTATTCAAAAAATGGAGAATTATACTGCAAAGAAACATGAAAGTGATGCATTCATGGAGAAATATTAAAATGGTGCCACATGGTTCATTGTAACCGGTTAATCTCTTAAGCAAGTAACAAATATGTAAATTACCGTAAAAATTAAATGATAAATAAATAATGCAGAAAAAATTTATAAAAATATAATAAATGAAGAAAAAGTAGTAGCATGAATAAATAACAAAATTTATGTTATATGATTTAATATATATATATGATAAAGAAAAATTTATGTACTTAAATGTCGTTAATGAAGAAAAAGATTTGTGAAAGACGGCAAAGTGTTACACACAAAGAGAAAAAGAGAGGATTAGGGACCAATAGAAAGAAGGAGCAAGAAACCTGACAAACTCAGAGGACTAGAAAGAAAAAGGATCTCAAGGAAAATAAATAAGAAATAATAGTCCGAGCAAAAACAAAATATCAAGCAAAAACAAAATATTAGGCAAAACAAAGTATTAACCTGTATCAAATGAAAAATCTAGTGGAAGCAAATATGAGTGTGGGGGAGAGAAAAAATAGCATAAGAACTCTAAATGATGGGATGATTGTAGAGGCTATTTATAGGAGAGCTAGGCTCATAGAATTAATGTGTTATGCTTGCTCAATTGCATAAAGTGTAACAGTCATTTTTTAATAATGGTTAATTTTCTAGATTGTTAATCTACCGGGTCAGTCAAAAATTCTAACGAACCTTACTTCGAGCCCACCAAACCAGAACTCCTTGAAATCATTTTCTCATGATTTCGGACTAAAATTTTATCCAAAATTTTATATCCAACATTATATAACTCAAAACAATCAAATGATCAGTAAAATTTTATAAATAAATAATAATAAATAAATAAATAGGCAAATATAAAATTATGTAATTACACCACAACAAATATATAGTCTAACTTTAATTTCGCCATGTTTTATTGTTACTTGCCACTCGAAAAAACATGACCATATCATGCAAATATCCTTTTTCGGATTATTTAATATTTTAGAAACTCTAGAATGATGTCTGGATTTTGAAGAATACTTATATTTTTCTGAGTAGGTAAATTACACTTCTATGCCTACAGCTTTAATTATTTGTTGCCGACAGTGATTATGTTTTAGCCCATGTTACATATAAGTCCCCAACTTTGAATATCATGCAAATATCCTTTTTCGGTAATGATGTTTTTAGTCGATGCAAGCTTTCGTTTCATTCAATCAAGTGCTCAAGCTTTTCAATGAATTATTTTGTGGATTCATTTATAAATTTTAAATTCCAGCAGGTTAGGTCGATTCGCGGGGAAGTTATGCGGTCATGAAGAAGAGGAAAAAATATGGCTCTAGTGTTGACAGTAATTAAGGGCCAGCTCATTTCCCATTAATGGGATTAATGGGTCAAGGGAAGAGGGTGGGTTAAAGGGCACACATGACATCTAAACTAAAATGGGGGGACTAGGGAGAAATTATACAAGTGTGTCACTGGTGGTACTTTTAGCTAGGAAAAAAGTATTTTCTCTTCCCTTTCTTGCTAGGAAACAAGATTCAACAACCAAAATAAATAAGGTTAAAAAAAAGGAACCAAAATAAACGTTGGCCTTTCTTCTTCTTCTTCTTCTTCTTCTTCTTCTTCTTCTTTTTTTTTTTAATTTTTTTTTCCTCTTTGATGGATTTCTGCCTACTTTCTTATTGAACTTCTAGAAGACTAGAATCGCGGGTAATTGAAGATGATGGTGTGAGATTCCAATTTCTCGGTTCAAACACCTGAATGATGGTTTATTTGAATCCTCATTTACGGATGGAATGAGACATATAAAATCAGTATCGTATATGTATTGGGCACAGATGGACTCTACTTACATGAAATGGTCCAAGTGTTGACGCTAACAAGAATATTGGACTCTGAACAATCACCAGTTCACCACCACACCAAGTCTACATTTAGCAATTTTTCCAGATTGCAGGTGAATTGGTCAATGCCTCTTCTAAACATCTACTGGAAATTTTGTGGTCCTTTTTCAACTTCCACATAGAATTATTCAAATGGAATGAAAATGATAGAGGAGATATATACATATAGAATCTTTCAGAGCTATATATCAATTTATCAATGAATTCAAAATAAAGGAGACAATTTTGCTATGTGTAGAACACTATACTACAAAGTAAAGAGGAATCTTGCAGGCATTGATTATTAAAGTGGCAAGTGGCTTAAGCAGATATGAGGATTATTTGCAGGCCTTGGACAATATATTTTGGCCACAAAAAATTACAGGATTAAAAAAACAAGATTGATTACTGGAAAGTAAGTCAAACCAAGAACAACTGGTTAATGCATAAATAAGAAGATTGCCAACTTATTTCCTTCACAATAGCTGAGAGGTTTTAAAAAAAGAAAAATGGGAAAGGCAAGCAAATGGCTGATGAACTTGTTGTTAGGAAGAAGGGAATTAGAGAAGGGCGGGGAGAAAGAAGCTGTTGTTTCAGTTGCTGCACCCGAAGACTACTTGAGAAGCCCATTTGGTGCAGCCTCACCGGTAACTGCCAAGATCAAGAGGCGCTGGAGCTTCGGGAGATACAAAGACATCGTCAAAACTCACAAGAGTTGCAAATCTCATGACTTGATGGATTCTGGTAGATCTTCTGCTTCTGCTCTAGAACTGGAAACCGAAACTCAGAGGAGAAAAAGCGTGGACAGCAGAGTTAGCGTACCAGTAACAAGTGAGACTTCCAGAACAAGCAAAGCAATCGAACATGCCGCTGGAACCAAGATTCAAGCTGCCTTTCGTTCTTACTTGGTAGGAAAGACACACGATATATTATTTACTAAAAATTGTTACTGCTACGATGCTGGAACAGCTTCGGTACACACGTACATGTAACATGTGCACATACATACAATACATACACACATACATGCATGTATATACATGTGGTCTCAGTAAAAACTAAAAAGCTTGATATATATAGGCAAGAAAAGCGTTGCGTGCTTTGAGGGGATTGGTGAAATTGCAGGCATTGGTCAGGGGTCACCTGGTGAGGAAACAAACAACCACCACTATCAGGCGCATGCAGGCGTTGATGGCTATACAAGTCAGGGCTCGGTTTCAGAGAGTCCAGATGGCCCCAATCATTGCTAAGAGCCAGTCATCAAGCTATAGAAGCATGCCCCATGATAGAGGCTCCAAAAGAACAGCTAGTAGAGTATGTTATTTTGTCCAGTAACTTTTTAATTAGTCGTTGGAAGTGATAGATCAATTTCCATACGCTGCAGTCTGCACTGCTTATTTTGTTTACTTGCTGGGTTTTCTATGTGTTACAAAATGGTTTTGTGCAAATAGGAAACTGTGGACATGAATCTTCATGAAAGATGCGGCGAGTTGAAGAGTGCAAGAGGTTACCAGAATCACACACAAATTGAGAGGATTGAGCAAGGGTTCACTGCTTACCACTCTGGGGATCTCTCAATCTCTAAGAGAGAACATCAATACCAGGAAATTTCCTTCATAACGGCGACGCATAATAGTCCGCAGCCGTTGTCTCCCACAACTCCTAAACAAGTTCCAGGAAGAGCTTCTTTCGGTCATCAGCAGCAAGATTACTCACTCTTGCCAACCTACATGTCTAACACAGAATCTTTCAGCGCTAAAGCCAGGTCCCAGAGCGAGCCAAAGCAACGCCCACGGTGGAACTCGAAGACCAAAGCCAAGCAGAGACCCTCGGTTGATGGTACGAGTATTGCTCTGCCTTCTAATCAACTGCCGTCTGCATCTTCTTCCAACTTGAAACGAATTGCCTTTGAAAGCCAAGAGCCCTGGTTTGTTGAGCTGTACAGAACGCAGAGGAGGTCAAAAGATAACAAGTGTGATGGTGGCAGCGGAATTGCTCATTCAAATTACCGGCAATTGCTTGTTGCTTGCGAGGTAAGTTACTGGTCAGCGATCAGTGGTTCAATCTTTTTACAGTGAAGCTTATCATATTCTATTATTGTGACTGCAGCCACATGCAACGACATTCTAACTGGAAAAAGGATCTGAAGAGATTATGCAAAAAAAAAAAAAAAAGAGTAGTTCCAATTTCACATTTGATATTCGCAGCGAATATGGGTGCAGAGAGTAATGCGTTGCCAGATTACGACAACTCACATCACATGGATCATCTGCAGCATGTTTTCTTTTGTACATGACATAGCTTATCGTTCCTAGACTAAAATTCTTTATTTATTATGAATAAGCCTTTGTTTATTATGAATAAGCCTTCTAGAAATTCCTTCTTTCTGTGCACCCCAATTGTTTTTTGCTCCGAGTTGAAGGCTAATTCCCCGGAGTATTATTGAACGCCGAAACAGTAATCTCTTTCAAACAAATTATACTATATTTTAATTACCGTTTTGGGTTACTGTTTATTTTTACAGTAAACTGCAGTGTGTTTTCTCTTTTGCCTCTTAGTGTTGGGCTGGGTTACGATCCGCTCTATCACCTGACGTTTCCTTTTTTTTTTATTTTGTTTTTTAATGTTGGGCTGGGTTGCTTCTTTTGGAAGGTTAGTGAAATTTTTAAAAGAAAATAGCTTTATGAGAGCCTATTTTGCAATTCTCCCACTTTCATTTTCTTTTTGGTGAAGCACGTTTACAGTCCTTATATTATTTTCGCTTCCCATATTAGACCCTGATCTTGACTATATTGACGTCTTGAGCCATGAACTTAATAACTACTTAATTATAGTGTTTTTGTTTGATCTATTGATTCTTTTTTTTATTTAAATGATGTATTGTTTTCTAAATTAAAACATTGGTCACCATGGTTTATTTATTTTTTTAGTGAAATAGAGTTTTTTTTTTTCTTACCTTTTCCTAAGTGAATTATTAAACTCTTAATGTCTAAAATTTTTATATATTTTTTCTTGATTCCCAAATTATTTTTATTTTTTATTTTTATTATTATTTTACTTAATATTGAGATATTATATTACCACCGCCGTAACGTGCAGGCCTTTTTGTAACTCATCTTTTCCACATACAAAATCCTAATTAAATCAAATCTAAAATTTATGTGTGATTTATTTTAAATCATGTCAATCTCTGCAAGCCTCCGTTTGCACAAAAGCAAATCGACGACATGGACCCAACCTTTTTAAAGTTGTCGACATCCAAAACTCGAAGTCCCAAATAACAATCTTGGTCTCCTTTGTGTTTGTTTATTAATGTATATTTGGATCATACACTCGTTAGGTTTAGCAAGCGACGTAATAGGATTCGTGCTCAGGGGGGTTGGGCGAAGGCATGACTGTAAGTATATTGTTCGCTCGCCGTTCACTCTACTAAGTTTAAAACACTTACAATTACCCCATAATGTTTACCCTAATTTATAGTTTGTCCCTATTTATTTTTTAAAACCTACACTTTGTCTCATATTTCCTTTACACTGTTCAATAACAACTTCTAAAATTATAATTTAAATTATACAATAGTCATCGTCCTGTAATTTCAATCTCTCTAATATTTTTTTATAGTTAATAAATATTATAAATATTCAGTTTTTTCTTTATATAAATATATTTTTCTTTCTATAAATACATATCAATATTTTTTCACAGTCTATTAGCTGTAAAAAAAATGTCAAAATTTTTGAAATTTCTAGAACATTAATATTAACCAATTTAAGTTAGCATTTTAAAAGTTATTGTCAAACACTGTAAAGAAAAAGGTGTTGCAAAGTGTAGGTTTCTAAAAATAGAATGGACAAAGTATAAGTTATACCGAACCACAAGGAGAATTTTGCAATTTTCTCACTGAAGTGTCTAATTTGTGTAAGACATTTAAAAAGGATAAAATACCAACGCCCATTATTAATTTTATAATTTACAAATAAGTACCCAACTTTAAAATTTTTACAGTTTTATATCATATTAACTACAACTAATAAATAATTTTAAAAAATCTAAAGGGAACGGGAGCCCCTCCCGATCCCCACATAGCTACATCCCTGGGTTTAGATATGCCAAACCTAACTCTTTTTTTTCCTTCTCTAAATATTCCCCAAAAAACCCATATTTAAAGACGAGAAAAACTAATGCATTTCCGGATTTCAGGAACTCCCCATCTGCCAGACCTAAAATTTTTTTTTTCTCATTCTCTAAATATCCCAATAAAAAATCATATTTAAAGACAAGGAAGAAAAAGAAAGGTAATTCAAGATTTAGGGAACTCCTATAATAAAGTATGGGATCATCAAAACGATGTTTTCTACTCTAACAAAAGGCGCCTCTAATTCTTTAGAAAATATGGTTCTCAATAAGAAATATATTTTACATGAACAAAATTTCATATGGAAGACAATGCGGAGAAGAAAAATAAATAAAATGTTCTACCAAAGGACCCTCATTATCTATAATAGTTTGTCAAGTATTGGAGGTTTCTGAATCCTGATGCTACTGTTCGCTTTTTAAAATAACATCAAATCAAAGGCTTCTAATTTGAGGCAATACGGCCGGCAAACCTTTTCCCTCTATAACTACTCCAACGAAGCCGGCCAAAGCAAATGTATTTAGTTGTTGATAAATTTCCATGGCTGTACATGTGCACCACACCACTGGTTTCTTTGCTTGAAGCCAATTGGAAGCAATTGAAAGCACCAGGCCAACCGAATATTGTCTACCCGCAACTCTCTTCTTCGTCCTAAATTCCGAGTCGTTAGCATGGAGAACCGCTCAGTCAGGCGACTCTTCACACAATAAATAGGTATGACCACTGAGTACCTGTAAAATGCACTCATAACAGGGGGGGAAAAAAGGAAATTATAAACAATTATGGTTCTTGCAACACAAATAAGGCAATCTCAGGGCTAAACTTGGATTTCGGATTCTCTATCTCTATTGTGACAAAAATTGTTTGGTTCTTTTCTTAACCTGTAACCTGACTACGGCCTGACTACGGTACTGTCAAAAACTAAAGAACAGACTTCTTACAACATCTTCTCCACAGAGTGGGATGACTAATGCCACTTTCCAAGAGTAGATACAATCTTGAGGTAGAACTTAGAACTTAGCTATGGCATGAAGTGGTGTGCCCCTTCATATTTGGACAAACAATAGACCAACTAAAAAGTCCTGTCTTGGAGTATTGACATGTATTAATAGGATAGTAGTTCCAAAGCCATTTTAGAATCCAGTTCAGGCCCGGAAGGGTCATTGAAATAAATGCATGAATGAAACATATAAGAGGGTGGTTGCCATCTGTAGGGAGGTATGCCTTCTGAGTTTTATTCATCAAGCACACAATATGTCGACATAAAATAGCTGGAATGCTAAGGCAAAGGTTACCTCCTTCTATATCCTTCTTCAGCATTGGCCTGGAGCAACAGACTAACTACTTTTGTCGAGTATCATACATACAGCACTAATTCAAAGCCTTGTGAAAGGCAACCTAAGAATGCAACAAACAGCACATAAGACTATTTGCAAACAAGCCAACGGATTCAAATGGAAGAGAAATTTAAAATAACTTGCGTAGCATGGACCATGGAGTTATATAAAATCCTTATGTGCATGTTTAGACCTTTAAGCTCTGTTAGGCATAGGAAACTCTCACAGCTAATCTGTGAAGTTACCCACAATTATAACCTTGGACTGACAATGCATGAGGGACATTATATTCTCCTTAGAATCTCCAGAAACTTATTGGCCATGTTTGCTACAAACATAGAACAGATCCATTAGGCAGTATTTTCACACACTAAAGTCTAAACACAAGGCCGATGTTTGCTAGGCATAAGAGCTTATATGAAATATGAATGAATCTGAAATGCATAAATTCATGAACTAGGTGAAGAAAAAGAATAAAGTTCAAAAGCATACAGATGTTGATGTCTTCAGTAGCTCTCTTATGGCCATTGTGGCATAACATGAAGATGGAAGGGTCAAGCCCAGCTTTAAAGCCTTATGCGTTTCCATGGAGGACAAAGACTGTTGAAATTCAGCTTCTCTGTCAGCCAACCCCTCAGCACTGTCCACTGTTTTCACATCAACTTCAGAATCCTGTAAGTGATCGGTACCTTGATCTTCAGAAGGAATCCTATCCTCAGTTTCATTGTCTGGTTTCTCTCCTTTGATTATGTTCATAGCCTTAGACTTTGCAATGTTGTCCAGATCTGTCTCAACCAATGCGATATTTGCATCAGTATAAGTCAGTATTTCCCTGCAAAATACATTAACTGATGGGTTCTTTCCTCAACATTGGTACAAAGCCTCCATGAGAAATTGAAGTAACAATACTAAGGTGTACCATTCAAAATCAATTGGCTTCTGGAAAACACGCCTGTAGCTCCCAGTCATGCTGGTTATTGAGAACTCCCTAAAAACAATACGAATCACCCAGTTACAGAGTGTAATGCCAGAAGGGATCAAGAGATGAAAGGTTTACACATGCAAAGTTTGAAAATGCCCAATTGCCTTTAATACTTACTTGACATTGTGAACACTCTCATGTAAGTTAATCAAATCCTGTTGAATGGTAAAAATCATTAAAAAATATAGATGTTAGGTTCGAAGTGGAGCCAATGTTTGTGTTAGTGGGGCAGGGGCGCAGGGGTCAAGAGTGACCCTGGTAAATCCTTGTTGCTCACTTTCTGAAGCATATAAATAAAGGTGTAATGGGGGAATTTTTCAAACACTTCGCTCATTTTGCATTAAGTCATTCGTTCTTCTTCATACTTGTCATATGACAGCAAAATACAAAGCACAAAATTTTTGGAAGCCAGTTGCTTATATTTATGATAAAGAATGCAAAAGCAAGTAAGAGAGAGCATTACAGAGAGCTCAGAATTCGTAGAAAATAACAGACCTTCTTAGCAGTTTCATGGTAAACATCAGCTATGTCATTTTCTGGAAGCTGAACCCTTGAACTGCAAAAGAAGAGTACTTAACATACAAGAAGGCAACACATTCACCACTGGAGCAGCCTAGAAAAGCAAAACTGTGAATTTCCTGCCCCTTACCCTGGCATAGGAAGAACAACATCCTCAATGGCATAAGTACCAGTGCTGAGATCTTCAGCTGTTACAACCTGATACAAAACACAGATAAAGCAACTCAAAATTCAGGATCATGGATGAAAAAATAATTCTGGTAGATAAATGACGCATTGTATTGGACATGCTTGCTGATACCACATGATAACATTGATACCCTAAAAACACGAGGCAAATCAGATTTCTGGACCACTGTTGAAAAAAATAATTCAGCTATACAAATCAAGAGGTGTTTTAGACAAGCTTGTTGAAACCACATAGTATCATTTCTCACCAAAAAAGAGAGAGAGAGAGAGAGAGAGAGGATTTCACCGTGCTCCGTCAAACCCATCTAACATGCTTGAAGACTTGAAATGAAATCACACTAATACTGTTAACCATAATGGTGTCCCAATTTTCTTGTTTTCAAGAATAAAAACAGGAAATTATAGAACACAAACAAAAATGCTACCTTCACGAGATTATCTTTCCCCTCGGGAAGATCAGTACCAGATATCTCATCTAATTGGCTGCATTCATATGTTTTGCAGCTTTCATCTTCACATTCATCTGGAACTGACGTGGTCACATCCTCAGCAACATCCTCTTTACACAGTACCAAATCTCCCAACACAACCTTGTTTGTTCCTGCGAGAAAAGAAAATAAATGAGCAATTACAGACACATGTATAGTAAAGATGATGAAGAAGCAAGATTCAACATTATTTCTGCACAATCATCAGAAAAATATAATTGAATAACCATATTACCATATTTTTGCACTCTCATGCTGGCTGCATGGTTCCACAAATAGCTTTGATAACTGTGCACATACCTGAAAACATCCAGAGAAGTTCAAAATCAACATCAACACTCAGATATATGGTTACAAGCAGAAGACTCTACCAACAAAACCCCATATCTTAAAGGAAGAAATGTGTAAGTAACCTTTAAAGGTTCTTCCTCTTCTTCTTCTTCTTTTTTTTTTTATATACACAATATCACAGAATATTGTTGAATCGATTACTTACATCATTCTCAAAGTTCTAGGTATAGCTTTCAGAGCTTGCAAGTAGTTCCCAGGACATTTCCTTAAACACTGCAACTGCATTTGATAGGGACAAGGAAAAATGATTTATATCAAGAACCTTGATTCAGAGCCCCTGCGGGAGTTTATTTTAGTCTTATAAACAATGTCGACAGACTTGACCTAACTAGTAAACAGAAATTTCGAAATGGGTATTCAAGATATTTATGCGAGCATCCAAAGAAGTGAGAGAACAATATGAAAGACAGAAGGAAGAGATAACTTACAATAGCCCTTTCAGCCACTAAATGACGAGGTAATTGCTTAAGAGTCCCTTCAATATCACCCGTTTCTTTGTAATATTTTCGAGCCTGGCTTATCACATTTCTTTGTATCATATGTCAAGTCAAGCAATTTAGTTATTTTCAGGGGCAACTAAGGTGAAAATGAATCTCCACAAACAAAGTTTCAAAAGTGAAAGGATATCCCCATCTCTAGGATCAAGAATCATGCTCACAGCAGCTTCCCATTCTCCCCGCAGTAATGTGGCTCCAACAAGGTGAGTTGGTACAGAACCACTTCCAAACCGCTAGGCCATTAGAATAATCATGTCAAATTTTGAGCCTGGCTGTACATGCATGTATGCATGCATAATTGCATACCATGCAAGTATTCATCTGTATGTATGTATGTAATTTGATGTATACTTTGTTCTTGTAGTCCCAAACAGAAAAACAATGACCATAGTGCCAATCAGGACTACAACAGAAACTAAGAAGCTCACAAAGGGTTTCTGTTAAGTCCTAGATGCATTAATAAAGGAGTTACTTGTGGCTTTATATTGTGGTAAAGCCCCTCCACTTATCACCAATTGGTTTTAAGTTGGAGGCTTTAACAGTTTCAGCTTCATAATTGAGTCAATCAAACTCATAAGCTCCATTATGTTCTCATTCTCTAAACAAGGTTTCCAGTCATGTGACTTTAAAATTGTTGAGGCAACACAAAAAGAGTTCATTTTTTGATTTAATTGAATAAAACAATTCCAAAATCCAAACAGAAATAGGGAATAACGTAAACAATATACTCAACAAACATGGATTACTTAAAACTTAACCCCCAAGAAACTTTGCAGAGCAGTTATGTCTCTGGAGAAAATGGCCTTTCAAAGAGGACTGATAATGTCTACACTAAACAGCAGATTATATCTAAGAGTTCATGATCTTAAGCCTTCAACATCTTTATTGAGAGCACTAGCATACGTGCGAACAACAGTCAGGTCCAAAGATTAGAGAGCATTTATAACGTCATATAGCTTGAAATCTTAAATTACATTTAGAAGATGTAATAGAGAATGGAAGAACACTCTCAAGCAGGCTTTTCCGTAAGGGTAACTGATGAAGAGGGTGGCTACTGGGCAGAGTGAGCGCACGAGATAGAAAGAGATAGAGCACAGAGAGAAATGATGTACTACTTGTAAGCCAAAATAGTTGATGAATCCATGCCTTCCTAGGGAATCTGCACATGCTCTTATGGTATCTTCAGAATCGGCAGCAACACCTCTAAGGAAATACACAGGTTCTGTAAGTAGAACCAACAAAGTAACACAAAAGATAGAGAAAAGAAGACAGACAGACATAGAGAGTGGGGGGTAAATATTCTAACCTCAACGTAACTGTGAACCGGTTTCCCAAAAGTTTCCCAAGAAGAAGGCCATCATCAACATAGCTGCATGGTGGTGAAACTAAACATAATTGATGGACTAATAACTCGATTCAGAGTTCAAATCCAACATCCAAATCAAATCACCTTACCAAAAATTCCCAACTTTGATACCTATCAACCTTTCATTAAGAGCAGCTAATCTACCAGCCTGCTGCTTGAAGACAGTAACCTGAAATCCCAAACAGATGTTTTGGAGAACATTGATCTATCAAACAACTAAATTCACTTAGTGGACCATAGACATTATTTATAGCACTCCCCATATAAATTAATAAAATAACACACTTGATTGCTGTCATACAAACTGAACTTCTATTCCTCTACATATTTTGCAGCCAGGTCCAGAAGTCATTGAGAACAATCAAGTGAAGAAGCAACAAAAACAGAGATAACAATGTATCCCTTCTCTTTCGCTGGAGAAAAAAAAAAAAACAAAATAAGACTAGCTCACCCTCTGAGTTGAAACTGATCGCTTATCTTTTGTGCCCGCAAACCCAAATGACCTAGGCTGTTAAAACCATGTTCAACAAGGACAACAGAGAGCCAGTCAACAAGAAAGTGGCAGTTTAGAGTTAGATATCTTGTCTTGTATTTCATGTATGCTGCTAACTACTTGCGCTGTGGCAACCCAATTTGACACATACTAATGAGCAGTACATGTTGATTTTGTTTTCTTCCTAATCAAGAAACCAACCTCAGAGCCAACTAGAAGTAACCAAGACATACCTGTACCCCAAGCATCTTTCCAATCAGTCCTAATGCTTCTTGTGTGTCTTTATTCTCCTTGTAAAGATGAAACCTGAAATAATACACACTTCATAATTAGGTTCCAATTAAGTCCAATAGGAGTTATATACACCACATATAAACTTTCAGTGCTGTGAACAGGGAAGGGGAGAAAAAGAAGCTCATATATGCACAGTACCTCAGGAACTTCCCCATATTCTCTGGCCAGTTGTTTGAACCTCTACTATCAAAAGGTTTATCATCCCTACTCCTTCGTTTTCTGGAGTTCCTTCCCTTATTATTTTCAGAGCCGGATCTTATCCGGATACATCTGGACAGAGCTCCAGGTCCATCAACTGTGTCGGTTACAAGGAATTTGAAATTATCCTTGAAGAAATTATGCACTTTCTGAAAATTTCAGACAATAACATAGCTATTAAAAAAATCAGGGAAACATAACAAGAAAGAATGGCAGAAGAGAATAAAACACCATCCAGGGCCCCTTTCCAGTCTTTACTGTAATAAGAAGTAAGAGCCTCTCTCACTTATCTCATTTCATGTTCACAATATGTCAAGTGCATCACGCCAGTAAATTGTGTAGTACAGTAAGCAGTTCTTAAGACAATGGCTAACCGTTCGATGAGATTTATCAGAATCCGGAGAGAGAATTATAGGCGAGACATCTTCTTCACTACCAGACTTAATTTGATTAAGAAAGTTTTTCAACAGCAGCGCATCTGAATCATCACTAAGCGTCCTGAAGGCCTCAATCTCAGAAGCATAATCTTCCGAATTCTTGATGGATATCTTTCTATCTTTCTCTTGGACAACCTGGTGGGCCAATAGCCAAAATATTCAGCATTGGAGTCCAACAAACTGAAGTAAACGATGTCCAAAGGATACAATACTCGATCACTTTTTCAGGACCGTACCTCTAAAGGTTCTGGGGGAGCATCTAAGGAGGTCAGATGAACAACATTCCCATCAGTATCAACTTCATTCACAATGAAATCAGAGTACCTGCAAAGATCAGCAGATCACCAAGCAACCACATCACATGACTAACCCAATTTCACGACACAAACTTGAACTGCGCAAAAAGAAGTAAATCAAACATTTTCAAACATATGGTTCATTGCATTGACGCATTAAAAATATGTAAACACGCTACCGCAAAGGAAAGAGAACGAAATACCCATGCGGGCGTCATATGAACTACACCTCTGCTTGAGAACTCCACGAAAACCAGAAAGATGAGAGATGAAACAGAGGATGCCCACGTCAGGTTCGGTTAGAGTTGTCATGGAAGTTAGAGTCTTGGAGATGTTTGTGACGGTTGCAGAGGAAAATGAACAGCGATGGCTCTGCAACTGGTATTGGTAGTGGTAGGGTTTTAGCGGAGAAACTATGGAATAGCGCCACATCTCAGATTTCTCCACGGCTCGATTTCACGCCATAACTGTTTCTGCCAAATTACGCTGTCGTTTCGCTATGCTTTTCGAGAGTGGAAAAAGAAAAAATCGTTACAGTCTCTGTGTAACTGAAAGTAAAACACCGTTAAATTAACGTCAGAGATCGGGTTTGCGCATGATTAGGCCTTTTTTATGTAGAATTTATTTATTATTATTATTATTATTTTGTGTATTTAAATGCATTTGCAAATAAGAATCTATCAGTGAAAATATTTTTTTTTTACCTACGCAAGAAAATAGAAATGTAAATTCAGGAGGGCAACCATAAAAGGAGGCAAATCTTTTATCCATTTTTATCTTTTAGGGAAGGGAATTCAAACCCTAGCCATTTCTATCCATTTTTATCAATAAAACCTCATCTTTCATCCATTTTTATCTTTAAAGGAAGGGAATTCAAACCTTAGCCATAATCAGGAGAGTTGGTGTGTTGCAACCAAGTAGCTTAAGCAAACAAGATTGCCCAATAAGGTTGATCTACCATTGAAAATATATTGAAATACTTTTGTATTTGGGAGGGCTTGATGAAAATATCCTCAAAAGCTTTTGAACTTTAATACTCAAGTTCCCTCAAGTCAAATGAAGTTGACGATTTGTTAATTGAGCTTGGCATCAAGTTTATGAATTATTTAATCACAAATAAACACAATCTAAAAAATAAAAAACACGAAAAGAACTAAGTTGAATTCGGCCCAATTATGTTCTCATTTTACTGAAAAGAAAAAATAAATAAAAGGGAAGAAAAACCCGCGAAGATATAAAAGAAAACCTTTCACCAAAAGCAAAAAAAGAATCTATACCGTTACACTAGCCGTTGAAGCAAAAGGCACTGTATAAGTGGACAGATTGAATACAAACGATCACGAAATAAACCCTTGATCGTTCGGTCAAAAAACTTCGCTGCAGCCAGCGGACTAGGTATTTCTCTTTTCGTTCTCAATCTTCAATTTCATCTAGCTGCCTGCCCCCGTCGCATATTTGTGTTACTGACGAGCCTCTAAACGTTCCTTTCCCATCATAAAATACACGTTCTATTGTCCATCAAACAAGCCCGACGTAAATACATGGGGTGACCCTCGGACTAAAAACTAGTATAACAAGTCTTACAAGAATGGAGTATCAAATCTAACAAATAGAACCTAACCGACCACTTCACTCGACAAACTATTATGTTACAGAGACTGATCTCATGAATCCAGTTCCATTATGGGGTGGCCAAGAACAGAAACATCTCACAATCACAACGACTCAACATTTACAATAGAACACATACCTAAACCATATACGATATATTATTTGTAGAAGTAAAGACTTACCGCGTACGAAAGTGCAGTCCTGAGAGGAGAACACTGGACCAAAGGTTACTTCACTCATTTGATGCTGGGGAAAGTGACGGGAACGGTGGCACTGATCTCAGAATCAATTTTCTCCCTTTCAGGGATCCTTTTGATGAACTGGTTTCATGATGCGCGGGTGACAACCTCTTGATGCTTGTAGAGTTCGACTTCAACCAACTATCTTTTGGAACCTCAGCAGTATCAACTTCTGGATATGTGCCAGAGGCAGGCTGTTGGGAGGAAAAATCTTTCGTCGTGTGTTTTGGGGTTGGGGCGGATAACAAAGATTGTCCAACAAGACAAACAAAAGATCCTCTCAGTCGATTTGAAGGCCTGCAAAGTTTAACACGTTTACTTTTTACGGGAGCACGGCAACAGCACACCAACAGTGAAAATAAGGAGTCAAATAGCACCTAAAAATTTCAAGAGGTGCTAAAGATTCAGGATTCTCCTCTTCCTTGTTGATCAGTTTGTCACATGAATTCCTTTCTTGCGGCTTCAAATCTTCGACCTCAGCTCCATCTGTCTCTATCAGACGAAAATCATACTTTACCGTTTAAATAAATTGTTCTTCCGCCAAGATTTACACTCAAGAGAAGAAAGAAAACCTACCATCCTTCTGGCCGAAAGCATTTCTACAACCTTCACATCTGCAGCTCGTTGAGCATCCAACACCCTCCTTTATTCACAGATGAGAATCTAATTCAGATGAAAGCATGGATGATAGCACAAAAAAGGTCAACCACCACTGACCTGAAAACATTCGCAATATTTCTTCAAGCAACTTGACTTCTTACAGTTGCAGCCTCTTTTATGCCTAGCTGAAGCTGGAGTTTTGTTAGTTTCCCTCTGAAAATGAAATGGTCTTGTCATAAAAGGAAAGAAGAGATGCCAAACGCAGAAACTTGTTTTCTGCTCAAGAAAAGATCAGCACAAAAGACTGACAATTGAGATGCCAAAGTATGAAATGTTTAGATTTGCTTGCAGCAAAAAGCATGAATGCAGCGTACCAGACCTTAATGCTAGGCATTGCTTAACATCGTAATGTAGAAAAAAGAAAACTAACCCCAGATTCTAGAGCAATAGCTTCACTTCTTATCACTTTGGGAGCGAATGCCAATGGGTTGCGAGATTCAATTAACTTTCTAGTCTCGATAACCATGCCTTCATGAATTGGCTTGTTGAAACAATCTCGGCAGGAGCATGGCTCAATACAATACAGACCGGCAGCAAAACAGTCACAGTATCTGCACCATAAAATACAATTACAACTAATACAATTGTAAGAAAATTATTTGGTTTTGTATGTATTGCTAATTGGTATTAATGTTGACCATGCAAACCAAATGATGGCAATAGACAGTAGAACCCCCACTCTCCTCTATGTTCAACTTCTGTATGTGCCAAGAAAAGTTCTAAACATCGGTTTTGATGGATTACTGAGAAGAGAAATCTCAAGCTTCTTGTTTGCAACGTAACAATTTCAAAAAAGGAAAAGCAAGAAGTGGAACGAATGTGGAATTGTTTTTTTTTTAAGGAAAAAGGCACTTAACTTCGTCAAGCCACCTCAGCAGAAAAATTTAGACGAAAAACTTACAGCTTCAAGCACTTTGACCTCTTGCAATTACAGCGCTTGCACGCAACGGTTTCCTCAAGCTGTTCCAACTTGTTCCTGAACAATCGAACATAAGCCATAAGGGCAAGCTCACTCTATCAGCCAAACTTATGATCAAACTACAGAAAATTGTACATGCCTCTTCTTTCTGGATTTATTGTGGTCAACCTCATCATCAACATGTGTGGATTGCAGAGAATTTTCCGCATCCAAAAGTTCATTGGCATTTGGGTTCATATTGCTATCAGTAGAACCTGAAGTGAAGGACTTAGGAGAATGTTACCAGAAAATCAGAGGACTGCAAGAAGCATAACATGTTATTTGGGTTTCATGAAAAGAAAAGGTCTCCAGTCTGAGAACTTTACCTCCTTCTGAAGCATTTATTAGAGAATTTAAGTGCAAGCCAATGGTTGGGACAAAATGCTCTTCAGTATTGTTAGTTTCATCATCGATTCCTGAGGATGTTGAAGAATTACATTTAGAAACTTGTGCTGTCTTCCTTTGGCAGACTCCTGCTGTCTCAAAAAGCAGACAGCGACGTAGTGCACTATGCTGCAGAGAGGAATTAGCATAAGAACTACGGATGCACTCCCAGAACAAGTAAATAGTTTAATGTGCAACAATGTTGAAAGAAGCTTCTGAATAAAGCCAAGCAATTCTGCAGAGTGTATCAAGGCAATAATGATGCTGACTACAAATTCAGTAGTTTGTGAATTAACATCCATCAGCAAGTTATTTGGCTGAACCACCGCTACTTATCAATTTCAGGGGTAATTCAGTTGTCAATTACCTAAGCATGTTATTTAGGCTTCAAAGTTCCCCTCTTGAAGCTTGCTGTTAGCTAGCAACTACTCTGCCCATTCTAGAAAGCTGCTTATTGCAGCATGGTCATAGACTCATAGCTAAACCTAGATCACTGATGAGCCACTACCCATAAGGTATGGCATTTTTCTTAAGGTCGCAGGGCAAGGTACTTTTGTAGAAATAAAACTTTCTTATGCATATAAAATGTGCCAAAGAAATGGAGTTTCAGATGCAAGATGAATCTAAAATTGATTCAAGTGCCACTAGATAATGCAAAGCATATAGGAAGATATGTCTTGAGTAATGACGATTACAGAGCTTACCTCAGAACTCGGATTCTCTGACTTCCCTCCCCTTTCGACTTTTGAGGAGACAGCAAGCTTGTCTAGAAGACCAGTAGACAACATCGCTGGAGTCTGTTCTGGTTCAGGCACTGGTTCTCCTGTATCAGATTGTTCCAAAGAAGCACTGTGACCACCAGGTCCCAGATCCTTCAAATAACTTGTATTAAACTGTTCCAGGTCTAGAAGAGTCGACATCTTAGAAATAGTGCCAAGTTCCGCATTGTTGTCATTCTCGTCTTCACAGTTATCATATATTCTCGATGAACTACTGTACAACTGATCAGCAACATTGCAGACCATTTGCAAAATATCAGATTCTGTTGATTCTTGTATTCGTTTGATGCTTTTGATGCTATGCAAACTTTTTTCATTTTCAAATGATGACTGCTTCTCATTTGAAGATTCACACTCATAATGGTGGAGACGACCTTCCAGGAGACCAGCCACACCGACCCTTTCATCTTTTGGTTCCTTGTTTGAAGGAAATAAGTTATCACCTGGACTTTCATGATCATACGTCAACGTTTTTGGCAACTCAGGTTTCAAGTCCAACCGTTCACCATGCCGCTCAGTCGTAATCTCTCTAGCTGAAATATCATTGCTGGGAGAGCCTGATTTTTTATCTATGGGATTACTTCGATGGACTATTTCTAGAGCCCCTTGACTAGTGTTCTTCTCGTTTCCAAGTTGACGGACATTGATGTTTGGATCATCCAGTGAGTCATGCCTGCGAGAGAAACGAACAGATTAATAGCATTTAAAAGAACTGATTGCAACATGAAGAAACAAAAGCAGCTCTTCAACTTGATTCACTGGCCCAGAAAAAGGAAACAGTCAAATTACCTCCTAGCACAAAATCTGGAGTAGCTGATCTGTGGTGAAGGAAACAGCAAAGATGGGGATGGCAATACCGGTGAGTTCAAAATAGGAGCTGCATGTGCCGGCTTGACAGGATTTATTGGCGAAAGACTGTCTATGAACCTGAACACAGGAGAATCCTGCACGGGAACTAGCCACTTTTAACATCTTCGCTTCAAACAACTCAACACACAGAGAGAAGAACACCTAAATCCCAAATCCCGTTGAAGGGCTTCCCCATAATCTATCCTGCTTCGATGTTGCAGCAACCAAATTGAACCCATATTTAAAAAAAAAAAAAACAGCATTTCTTTGACTTCAATTGCTTTAAATTCTTCAATAAATCAATATATCGAGTCTGTAACATGCTATAGTCTTCAGCATACAGCATCAATCAGCACAAACTGAAGCAAAAACCCATAGGAAGAACAACAAGATCGACCTCAAATCAACACCAAAAACCCAGAATCGGATGAAAGGAAAACGTCGCCCCCTTGTACAACCCCGAAAACAAAGATTAAGCCACCCCGACCCGACAAAAGAATTCGCAAGCTACTATCGCCTAAAATCAACTAAATATAGTAAAACCCTCAGTAAGCAAAGAGACCTGAAACCAGCAACCTTATGAAGCAATAGAGGAGAACGGGAAGGTAAAAGTGAAAGGGGAACGAGACTGGAACCTCAAAACTGGAGAGAGAAGAGGCGGTTAGCTTTCCTTTATCAGGTGTGTCCATCTCCTCCACATCTCTCTGGAATTACAGTCTCAAGCCAAGCGCGCCTCCATCGTTGTCGGCTTGACGCCCGAGAACTCTTTTCTGCTTTCGTTTCTTGAATGAACTGAGTGCCAAAAACTTGAAGATTTTGAGAGGGCGGGCGAAGGCGGGAAAAGGTGCATTCTTCCCTTGATTTCCTAAAAACCTTGGTACGACCAGGGCAGGTCAGCCTTTTTCGGGCTTTATCATGGATATGCAAGGATAAGCCCAAACATGTCTTTCGGCCCTTTGTTAAATCTTTTCCAAATACTACTAATACTAGTCGGATATGATTAGTATTTTTTATTTTCTTTCGAGGAAATAGCTGTTAGCATGCAGATTTCACTTATTTAGAGCTACTATATTTTAACTTAAATCAACTTAATTTGAAATAATTTATTTTATTTTTATATTTTTTTATCTAAAACTTTTTTTTTTTTACAAAAAATATTTCATTCCAATTAAAAGTAAGTCAAATAGCATCTTACAAACAGATGATTGTATAAGACTTTAAGGTACAACAGGAACATAAAACTGGTTATAAAAATGATACTTGTTCCTACGATACCAAATACAACAAAAAGAATTGAGTCACTAGAACAAAATTTGGATAAGCCAAAATAAATCTGAAATACATAACTCACAAATAACTAAAACAAAATCTAGAACAAACCGACAATAACCAAATGGCACTAAAACCAACCAAGTATCATAGACCTGAACAAGACTATCTATGAAAACAAAATGACTACCTACAAAAACTAAAAAAATAAATATTGACTTTATTTTTTGCAATCGCCTTTATATATGTTTTCAAGTGTCTGGACTCCGTAGTACTTAGTAGAGCTGAGATTTTAATGAATCCAATAGAAAATTTAGAACCATCACTATTCGCCTACAATTAAAGGTCACTATTGAGCACCGATATTTGAAGAAGATTTCATCCATCATAAAATTTAATAGATAACATTGGATAAAATCAAATAAGAAAATGATTGGAAGAGAAATATGTGGAATGAATTTTATTTAAAAAGGAAATATAATGTAGATGCAATAATCCATTAAAAATATAATTTTTATAATCTTACTAAATTTTTGTATTTTTTTTTTTTAGTTTTAGGCATTAAAATGAAAAATTCAAAAAAATTCAATAACATCATGAATATTTTTTTTCAAATGGATTATTTCATCTACATAATATTGAATTTTAAATAAAATTAATTTTAATAAAATATATAAAAGTAAAACTAAGCTATTTTAAATTAAAAGTTAAGTTAAGTTAAAATAAATTGACTCCTTATTTCTTGAATTTCATGCAAGTACCAATAACAACATGGTTTTCTTCTTTTTTTTTTATGTCTTTATTTTTTCTGCTTTTAAGATGTTTAATTTACAGCTCATTTTATAATAATTGGTTAATTGTTAAATTTTATTTTGTCTGGTTTAAAATATATTTATCTAATTTTTTTTCTTATTTTAATATAAGTTATACTAGAACGATCATATTAAATTATAGAAGTCATATCACAAAGAAGGAAACCGTCTCAAGTCAAATAAGTAATAAGATGCCAAGTCCGAGTGGGACTTGAACAAGGTTTCATTTGAGAATAGCATTTAAAATTAGTGTTAAAGATTAAAATAAATTATCAATGATTGTAAATAGTTTTTTCAAACCTTTAACAATAAAAACTACTATTAGATAACTTAAATATAATGTTAAATGCTGATATTGTTCCCAAACGAAACATGAGCTAATTAGAAGTGATCCAATAATACCGGTTTACTATCTCAAGAACCATTTATAAATGAAGTATTCTATATATAGGATACGGTAATCAGGTCAACACTAACATCAACTCTACACATATGTTCTAACTTAAATTATCATTGTACCCAAATACCGTTCTAAGTTCCAACTTCCGACATATATTTGTTGACTTCAGTTGTGTGAGAATATATTTACATATAACATTTCAACAAAAAAATAGTAATAATAATCGAGCTGCAATACAATACACAGCTGCATACTAATTAGGATTTGTATTAGCCATGATAAATACGTCATGATCTACAGACCTGCAACGCGCAGCTGCCAATAATAACTAACTTTCGTGTAACTCATCATTTGTATAATTAGCCCTATTTAGTATTATTTAGTATTAGTATCAGTAATTAATGTTAAAACTTTTTTTTTTTTTAAAAAAAAGCTAAGTTTTATTTGTAGTATTTTCATTTGTAATGTTAAAATAAATTATCAAAAAATGTAATACCCTATCAACTGGTTTTAGCCTTATATTTGAGACGTTTGTCTTTGACAAGGACGGCGTAAGGTCAGAGACGAGAAATGAAATAAAGTCGATCATAGAGTAGAGGGCACCACACCAGACCCTGTAGCAATAGCAAATAGCAGCAATACCCATGTAATGTATGTAACAAAGAAGCCGGGCATACGAGCACGACTGAGCCCCTATAAGTAAATCCCCCACCCCCATTCCGCAGCATTTCATTTAGGACTTTCACCTACCCGCATTAACAAAACACCATTTACCCCACTAAAGTATCAGGGGATGTATTGTAGGTCAAGTCCGAAGGCCGCTTGAGCAGGGAGCAAGGACAACGTCGGAGTTGCTTAAAAATCCCAGCCCGCCAGGTCTCTACTAGGACTAGACCCCACATCAGTCAGTCTCGAATGTTATCTTATCGAAGCAGCAGCCAGCAGGGAGTTAAAGTTCTTACTGTCCCAGATTTATTGGTTCTTGTTCTCCTCTTTGAGAAGCAACGTTATTATTAATCAAATCATAATCATCTGAACTATTCTCAGAGTTTCTATTTGCTTCTTTTTTTTTTTAAGGTTATGCTTGATATACCAGATGATATCAAATCATGGGATAAAAAGGGTACCTTAATCATGTTTATTATGCCGATTGAAGAGTAAGTGCGGTTCCTTGGTTCATCTTTTCAAATCCAAAACAGAGTTGTTAACTTGTGGAAATACGTCTGCACCCTGCACTCGGCTCAGGGGTTCCCATTATGCGGTTCTTTATCATTAAAATCGATAAAGCGAAACCGTGACCTTGACTCTAGCGAACCTACCCCATCCTGAAGAACATATGTAAGCCAACAAAAACCCAGACATGTTCTCCCACCAAACAAGGCTAAATAGACTCAAAAAAATTGTCAGTCAAATAGTACATGAAACAATCCAAAGGTCACAACGCTATTGTGTCCCCTAGTCTCCACAAAAAATGATCAAATGAAGAATTGTAAAATTAGGATTCAACTAAACACGATATATAGAAACTTGAATATGCTACAGACCCAGAACTAACACATCCATCTATGAAACTTGTACGATGCAAGTCAATTAGACGAAAAATGATTGTCCTCAACCAATATAACGCTCAGCAAACACACAAGACTAAACAATTTAAGCCAACAGTTTCATTAACAAGACAGCAATTCAAAAAGATAGATATCAAGGTCTGAAAAGCGATGGCAACACACCTGCAAATGCTTGTATTGATGTTGAGCTCAGAAAGAATCAGAATCCAAAGACACTAAGACAGTCTGGTTTGCCAGACAGCAATAACTTGTAATTCAGTTCATGGGCCCAAACTAAGACCTCCAGCAACTGACAAGAACATTGTTGAAGGCCTCAATTGACTATGAAGTGTTTTTTGCTTAATACACTTTTCCATAGCACTGACAATTCAATTTCTACAAGGAGGACCACTTCACAAGTACTTTTAAAGCCTACGATGAATCTCAATCAAAAAAGTTCTCCGAGCCTGGAGAAAAGGTTTGTACAATAACAATGTTGTTTTCCAAAGCCCTATTTCTTGGACAAAGCTACTCTAAGCTGGCTGCAGTTTGCATAGGGATTTCCAGCTGCTAATGCTAAACTGAACCAAATGCAAGTTATTACAAGTTCCTGGAAGAACAAAATACGAGACGGTCCATTATTATTATACCAAAGAAACTAGATAGTATTAGATTTTATGATCGATGGTTAGAAACATCATCGATGTTTCATTCAAGACATTGGGCGTACAAGGAGATTATGCACCATCATGAAGAAACCAACACTAGCTTTGAGATGCAGAAAAACAGATAAGGGCTCAAAGTTTTGAATTCCAGTTACATATCTGGAAGAGACAAAGGTAATGCACCAGGTCCAAGACGACATAAACAAGTAAAATAAGATGATATGTCACATTCCACTTTTCTTTCGGTTAAGACAATGACTGGCAGGGAGAGCATAACACAACGCCATTCTACCAAGGCATTTCTTGGAAAGAGCTCCATAGTAGTCCAAGGTATTAGCATATACCAATTCTAGACTTCTCATGGTATTTCACTAACGTGCCCAAATGATCGTAAATTGTACCTTTTGTCATCAAATACCCATGAATAACTCGCATTCTTCCAACGAAACACGCTGACCCCCATTACTGAAGAGTTGCAGGTAATGTTTCGAGTCAACGTAAGTTGATTTGGCATGAAGACGTAGTTATAGTAAGACAGACTACAATCACAATGCAGGCCAGTCACAAACATGCAACGACAACAGGAGAAAACGTTAGATTATGATCCGCAGACACCAAGCTGAAACCAAATAAGCTCAGCTCAGCTTGTCTATTCATTTAACGGAAATCAAATTCCTATATAAGAACTTTGACACTTCAAGGTGACGCACTAATAATATACAGTGGGCCAACAAAAACAAAACTGTTCCAATTAATAAAAAGTCTCAATTCCTCATGTTACTCGACAGTGGAAAGAAAATCCAGTCCAAGAAATCAAAAGAATTGAGCCACTAAAATCAGTAAATCGGGATTGAGCGCATGGGTGGAAAAAAAATGGCCATTGACAGGAAGTTTTTGTTGCCAAAGGGAAGAATTTACCTATTTCTCACTCGTTCTTCCAAGCATAAAGAACCAGTGAAAAACCAAGATTCTGAGACTTGGAATCTATAAACCTCTGAGAGAATGACCATTGCAATGTGCTTGGATCTGACAGAGGCTGACTAGACCAAAGCTTCTCAGCAGAGAGGCAAGTCTTGAACATAAAAACTGCATTCCCAAGTGACGCACCAAAAAGCCAATTATGGACATCCCAGAAAACTTCTACTGCCATACCATCAACCAAGATGGTATGGTTTCCTCTGAACTTCCACCGGAGCCGCTTAATCTGCATCAAATTCTTCCCATCCACACGAACAAAAAGGCAAGGATCCTTTACAAATGTGTCACATTCAATCATCAAATTGTGAGTTTGGCCATTGTCGCAGAACTGAGCCTTGGTACTAAATACCCTCTTGCCAAAGACATGTTCCCTTTTAGCCACAAAAACAGCAGAGGAAAGAAGAGGAGCTGCATGGGTCTTCTTGTAAGCTTCTTTTCTCATATCTCCAAGGAGCAAGATCATCTGGCTATCAACCACGACACCAACATAAAACCCTTCCAACGGTTCAGGCCCGCATCCGAATTTAGCCGAGGACAGGTCCCAGTAGAACTCTATTCTACTGGAATGAGCTTCTAAACTCTTGGATCCTTTTCTCTTGGAGAACAGCCAGGGTTTGATGTCGACTTTACAGAGGCACTGATTAGCAGAATCGTCGATACCTAAACTCAGGCCCTGACCCATCAAATTCTTGCTCCAAGTAACTGTAATCAAGCAGGACCTGCCTCGGATACGACATTGGTAAAGGCAAGTAACTAAATTTTGAGCGTGCCTGCTGCTGGCGTTTGAAGAGGAAGAATCCGCGACTTGGACTCCATTTTCACCAAAACAAGAAGGAAATTCTCTCATCGTGGCTTTCAGAAACAAAGCCCAGATTCCCTTGGTTAAACCCAATCTCTTTTCAGTTTCTCTGCAGCTTGTGTTGTTGGAGCTCCTGTCTTTTTGAAGCCTAACTTGACAGCAACTGCACTTCACCTAAGTTTGCTGCCGAGAACGAAGAAACAAGTGGAGATTAACAGCAACTGAGAGCGAAGAAAGGAATGGAAGCTTACCTCTAAGGAATCATAGAGAAACAGGAAAAACAAAACAATCCCATCTCGAAATTGCTTTGGAAACCCGTTGCCAGCACTTGATTAAATCTGGGCATCAGAAATTCAAAAGGAGCTTGGTTTGATAATAGGAACAGCCAGTCTGATGAAGGATAAACCATTCTCAGTAAAAACAAAGAATTGCAGGAGGAGAATGAAGAAAAGGAGCACGTCTGAGGTCGGGGACAAATCGTGCAACGCGGGTCAGAGTAAAAAGTAAATAAACTGGAGTGAGTGAGAAGCAGACAAAAAGTAGACTTGTTTCGCTCTCTAAAACCAAATAATAATTTTTACAATATTTTAAAAAATTACAGAGCCCAAAAAATTCTGAAGATGAATGCAAGCATGCATATACCCAAGATAGTGACATTTTGGAAAAAAGCAGTAGTCATAATCTCTTTCTTATCTTCCTGTTCTTTTTTTATCGGGCCTTTTTGTCTGTAAAGGGCTGAGGAAGAGACGAGAGATGTTGCAAGCAACAGAGCATTGCTGGAAAAAGGGCTGGTTTTTGGAGATTACTCCTACAGAGAGAAGGGGATACAGAGCACCATATCATACTCTCTGTCATGATTTTCTTTTAGCAGACAAACCCATATACCCACATGGCATGCTCAATCTCAAACCCCAAGTTCACCCAAATCCAAGACCTCTCACCCACAACCTTTTTGTAAGATCTCTTTTGGCTACGAACATTACCAAAACTTTCATTAAAGGGTGCATGTCATCTCCTTTTAAAATTACGTTCCCAAACAGGCATGCTTCTATGATGATTCATGCAATAAAAATTCAAGCTTCACTGTGTTAAGAAATTTGTCCTGCAACCATGTGAATATACACATCAAGGTTATGATCAGCAAGACAAGAAGATGGACTCGTTCTACGACAATAATTAATCACTAAAATGGCTGTTGATGCTTAATGGGTGAATTAGATACGATGATGTGAGGTCTATCAAATATTCTTTGGCAACCATGGATGAGATGAGCAATGCGTAAAGAAACCTTCTCATATATGGAGTATATATTACAAAAGCTCCTCTGATTTAATAGTCTTTCAAGAATATATAACAAAAAAGTGACACGATTTGTATAGCATATGCATTTAACGAGAGAGAATGATAGATCCAAGAGGAGGATTATTAGAACGGCGGAGGAGAAGGCGGGCGTTAGAGAAACAAAATCACGTGTGGCAGCCGGCCCAAGGATGCTTCAGTGTAGTTTTTGAAGGGACCACGACCATCTCAATTTAACTGAAGCTCCATAAATGCCCATCACACAACACAACTATATTTAGTTTCCATGGTTTGCTGTATCCACAGTTTTGCCATCCTACAATATCTTGTCAATATTTTATTTTTTTCCCCAAATTGAATTGTACCTAATGTTATCATATTAATTATTATTTAAAATTTCAAAAAGTAATATCTAAAAGCTTGCAAGAAAGTGACAAATATTATGAATCGAGGAAATTTTTGTTGTTATCATTTTTTTAAATATTGCTATTGCATAAATTGAAGCAATATTATAAGGCTAATGAGATTATTGCCACGGTTAATATGACAATCAAATGAATAACTAGGGTTGAAATTGATGATAATATTGAACCAGGTGATTCTGCTGCTGTTGAACGTATACTTTTACATTTTTTTTTTAAGTTAGAAGTATTTGCTAGTAGATATTTGAGAATTCGTAGTAATTGAGATAGAATTTTAACCTTTAGAACTTACAAGTTTTGTTGAAAAAAAAATACTAACCATTTTAATGTGAGTGGATGAGGAAAAGTTGGAATGTTAGAGCCTCAACCAACTCATCTATAAGTTTGTATGGATTGAAGTTTGAGCAAGTAATTTTACAGCAAAAAAACACATGCATGCACAAACACACGGACATGTACACGAATGCATTAGTATTTCTTTTCTTTTCTTTTTTTAATTCGTTAACGATATATTTGACTTAAGAAGGAACAAAATCAAGAACAATATTGTACAGTACTTGTCAGGCTTGAAATTGCCATGACCATCTACCATATCTTGAGTGCCGACTAGAAGTGTCGGGCATTTGTTCAGTCCTATTGAACCACGTCTGTTGTGAATACAATAATTCATTTATTTATTGCTATTTCTTATTACTACTACTTGACTGATTTCAGTGACGAACAAATTTTGTTAAATGCGTCATTTTCAATATTGGTATTTTTAAGGAAAAGTTTTAAGTGCCGCAATGGGAACTATACTAAAGACCCCAATTATGCGGTTGTTAAAGATCATCAATTAGCATGAAGCCTATAATTCAATGGGTCTCATAGACTAATTGACGGACTCACGGTTGTTGTGAACAGTGAAGCTCGGATTTTTCTTATTCTAAACCTTTTCGACCCTCATCTAATATTGGAACTTGTAAACCGTAAAAGGCCTAGGTTGTTCCTGGGTTGAGGGGGGGCAAGAGAGAGAGAGAGATTTTTTTTTTTTTTAAAAAAAACAGTGTACTGTTACAAGCTATAGCCCACAGTTACAAGTCATGAGCAAAAGTATTGGTATTAAATTTTAATAGATGGTAACAATAATATTAATGAAGAAGAACGTGAGCTTGGTCAGGATTGGACCGACAATGGCGCAATCACCGGCCTCCTAAAGATTGGCTACAAACAATCAGTACTTAGCATAATGACATATATCAGTATTACGATCGATGCAAAATTAGTTACATAAAATACATAGAAGATGCCACCAACTGATAAATTAAGAAAATGCAAGCTGTCTTTAAGTGCAAGCTTTGGATTAAAAATTACAAGTAAATTTAATTAATTTAGGTATTTACAGCTTCACCCCTGAACTATGGTCAATATTACGCTCACCCTCCTCACATTTGGAGATATCCACTTTGCTCTTGCTTTTTAGACACCGTTAGCCATTTGTTGGTTAAAGTTCCAGTTATCCTCCATGAACTTATGCTAATATTACAGTGCCAACATGAGGTTTAGAAATATACACTTTTTCTCTTATTTTTTATATATTGTTTGATAGTAATTTCTGAAATTATAGTTTAAATTGTTTAGTCAACTATGTTATAACAATTTCAAGTTATTTGATTTTTTTCTAACTTCCACTATAATTTTAAAAAATATTATCTTACATTTATAGAAAGAAATTTGATGATTTAAAATGGTCATTAATTATAAATAAATACTATACTCATTGAAAAATAATAATAAATGTTCATTTACTGAAAGATTTTAGAATTATTATTTGACAATGAAAAAAATAAATAATAGTGAAAGTGTATATCTCCAAACATCAGGGGTGTAATTATAATATAAGTAACACTGACTAACAACTAACTAGCATCGTTTAAAAACTAGGGAAATTCATCTATAATAGACGACAAACGTCACTAACAGATTTGAGTCATTCGTAACTATGGGATCCACAAGCAAAGACGACCTAGATCCGTCTATGATGTATATCGTATATCATATAATTCAAGCTCTAAAAAGTATGATGGAAAGTGCATATTTCAAGTGTAAAATTGACCATAGTTTGAGTGGGACTGTGATATACCCATTAATTTGTATATGACTGAATTCAACAACAGACATGTAACATGTACAGAATTTAATTGTATGTTTATGAAACAAAAAAAGAGTTAAATCTTTATGTTTCTCTTCTTTTTTGCGACCTAAATCTAATTATGTAGATGATTTTAATTAGCTTGACCATTAAGGGGGGTTTTTTTTTTTGTACAGAGACGATTAAAAGAAGCAAAGAACAAAGAAACCTGATGGCGTACCAAATTCACCCCAAAGAACATCAGCCATTAAGTGCAGTCCGACTCCGGGTGGAGGATCATGGAGAATTTCAACTCCAATTTCCATCACAAGGCCAAAGAAGCCAAGAAATCCCACAACAATTCCTTTGTCAGAGCACATAATCAATACAATTCACCTGCAACTCACACATCGAAGCGCAACATTTTTGTATGTTGGCTCCAAGTGGATGAGACGAAGAATCAACCTTCAACAAACCCACTAGAGATAGATTGTCAATTTCAACCAAACAAGCTTGCATTCCCAAATGATGAGCAAAGAGAAGACTTTCTTTCATCCCCAATAATTATGCCTGTAAAGCACCATAACAACCAAGATGAATGACAAAGTTATCACATCAACCACCATTGCTATCACGAAGTAATCCATTGGCAGCTATAGCACCACCTTGAGAGATTGTTTCATTTGTATTGAGCTTTAGACGCCCTATTGGGGGAGAAAACCATCTAACTAGACGATTTGGCTCAAGCACCAAGGGAATATGAGATTGGAAAGCATTAGTCACCTCTTTCACTTCATGAGTGATCTTTCGTAAAATGATAGAAGGCCAAAGTAGAAAATGTTCAAGTCATGTTTTGTTACACATCCTCCAAAGGTGCCACAAAGCTAAAGTAAAGAAATAAGGGCAAGGGATCTAGTGAGGGCTAAGTTAATCATAAAGGTAATTGTCAACTACCCAATCCTCCCATGGTTATAGAAGAAATGATGAGAGATTATCTTTTGGGATAACCAGTGCCCAAAAATTCATTACCAATTGGCATCGGTGAACGATGTGATTTACATCCTCCTCTCCAAATAAGTAAGATGCACATTCAGGGGGAGACCTGGATCCCATCCCTTTTCTCTAGAGCTGGGCTAATGACGAGATAACATCCCGAAAAACAGGCCAAAGAAAACATCTAACCTTCTCGAAAGCACGAAGATACCATTAAGGTTTCCTTCTTCTCTTGTTTCGGCCTACTCTATTTCTTGCTTGCATTACCCCAAATCAAGCTGAGCTGAGCTCACTTATCGCATAAATTAAATTAAGTCAACCCAGAAGTTGCTTTTATATGTGTTAGTTAATTAGCCGTTTAGGTGAACAAACACGAAAAGATTCTTTGCATCCATGTCGCGCCTGTATCTTTAAACTATATATATACTAGCTCTGTTCTAGTATACATTAAAGTCTTAGAAGATCTGTTGTTTTAAATTACACAACCCTTCATAATTTAGTTAAAAAAGTATATAATATATTACTGTATATGAAATATATTTGCGTTGCATGTATGAGTATCTATATGTAATGCTCACAATACATGTATGGATAACTATAACTATGAATATATACTGTATGTCATTCTAACATGTAATGAAAATATATTATAGATCTAGAAATTATTAGTAAATTTATAAAGATAGAAATTATTCAAAAATATAAAATTTATTAGAAATATATTATATATTTAGAGAAAATGGATTGGAGGTAACATGAAATAAATATTGTGGTTGATTTGCACAATTTACAAATATTATTGGAAAATCGTGGCATTTGGCCAACTTACATTAGAAATTAATTAAATAGGATTATGAAATTAATCGTATGATTATAATGATTAAATAGGAAAATGAATATGGAAGTAATTTATATGGAAATGTGTTTTTGAGAAACTTAAACTCACCCAGAATTATCTTTTAAGAGTATATATGATTTGTAAAATAAAAATTCGATTACTTGTTCTCACTTTTTCTTTTTCTTTTTTTTTTAAAGCATCTAATCTAAAATCAATTGGTAATAGGTAGGAAATTTTTCCACTTAACACGTTCTCTCATGTGTTAGCCATTTTAGTTCTATTATGCGAGTTATTATTGGAAATGGCTGGGATAACTTTGAATCTATTCTAATACCATGTTAAAGCAACTGACATAAAACCAATTAATAATAGATAAAAAGTCATCATCACTATATAAAGTATTGACTTAATTATTACTCCCCCCGTCCCATATATTTTGATACATTTGACTTTTTGTTGTATTTTGACTCAATTTTATTCATATTATTGTTTGTTAGAAAAAATCAAAGAAAATATATTTAAAAACTACATATCTTGAATTATCATTCATATATAAATATTTTTTATTTATATATTAGAATGTTGAAAATAAAAAATTATAGATTAATTACTAAAAATAAATGAAACAAAATTTTTAAAATGGAGAGAGTATTATTATCATTTGTTATATGAGATTTTCCACTTAACATTTTTTTTATATAAATATGCCTTGATGTTGAAGACTAACTATATGAGTGATAATGATGATATATGGGGCCTCCTCATTGATGATGCTCGTTCGCAATGCACTCGACTACATGCTTCCCACGTATAGATAAAAGAGTCTAACAAAAGGTGTATAATTAAAAAGTAATGGACAAGCCAATTTTCCAAACACAATTTGATTGCTTTACTTTCGTGTTTCCCAGTCCTAACAAGTCAACTACCGCTGTGAGTTTTGTTAAGACATATTATGATATATGAAATGTTTTGGGGGTTTTAAAATACGTATGTGGCATAGATATATATATTAAATGGTCTTAGAGATCAGAGTTACATATGCATCAAATATATTATAATATATAGTACTTTGAAATATATAAGCATTTGAATAGGACAAACAAAAAAAATTGAGGACTTAAAAATCAATTCGTTTTAACTTAAGTCAATAAGTCAACTGATTTATTTTTATTTTTATATTTTTTTACCTGAAACTAATTTCATTTGAAAGCTAATGTTATGTCAATATAATAATCCATAAAATTGTACCTTTTATGATATTGTTGAATTTTTATGAATTTTTCTTTTTTAAAGTTTTAAACTAGAAAAATTCATAAAATTTTAGTAACATTACAAAAATTGTATTTTTAATTGATTATTGCAGCTACATGATATTGGCTTTTAATGAAAATTAGTTCTAAGTAAAAAAGACATAAGAATAAAAATAAGTCATTTATAGTCAATTGACTTAAGTTAAAACGAATTGTGTGTAAATTGGTAGTTATTATACTATGTACCTATGTTTAATTAGACATACTAACTAATCTTTAACTCTCTCTATATAATCTATTTTCATAAACAAATTTGACAAAATTGCCCCTCATCAAAACTCTATTTCATCCTTAAAAAATTTTACTCTCAATCCCGCTACCGCAAAGGTTGCCACTACTGCCACTGCCATCACCAAATTTTGTCATTACTCACACATACATAAGTGTCAAAAACAAAGAAGTAAAGTGTCTAAAGCAATTGAAAAAAGTGTGTGAACAAGTATGTATAAACTGTCTGAAATAATGCAAATTATTTGCTCCCTTTAATAATATGTAAATAATTTGTTCTACTTGATAAAATGTAAATGTGTATAAGTATTTGAGTAAATATATTAAAGTGTCTATAGAAATATGTAAAAATGTCTGAACAAAAAAAAGTGACTGAATCAACTTGTAAATAATTTGTTTTCTTCAGAAAATAAATGTTTAAATAATAAAAAAAAGTTTCTAAAGCTATAACAATAAGTGTCTGATTGGATATTAAGAAATGTCTAAAGAAGTATGTAAAAGTGTTTGAATCAATTTGTTATATTAAAAAAATAATTATTTAAAATAATGAAAAAATGTTTGAGCGAATATGTAAAAGTGTTTAAACAAAAATGTAAAAGTGTCTGAGACCAATATGTGGATAAAATAAATAAAGGTGTATGAATTAATAACTAAAAAAAATATCTAAAAATGTCTAAAATAAAATGCAAAAGTGTCTTAATAATAACTAATAAAAAATATTTATTTTTTGATTGAGAAGACAAATCTAGAGCTCTTCTCCCTCTTGCCCTCTAATCTCTCATCTCTTTTCTGCTGTCCTCCACCCTCAGCCGCCTTCCCCCTAGCCTGCCTTCTCTGCACACCTGTTCCCCTTGCCCATTCACCTCTTCATACTCGCCTGCCCCTCACCTTGCCTCACCCCTCACCTCATTGTCAATTTGTCATCACGGCACCTCCTCGCCATCTCGCCTCGAATCTCCCCGTCTCGCTTCGGACTGCACCCACTTGGCCTCGGATGGCCACCTCGTCGCATCATCATCGCGCCGCCTCGCCTCAAATCTTATTGTCTCACCTCGAATCTCCTTGCCTCGCTTCGAATTGTATGCGTTTCGCCTCCGCCTCGAATCTCCCCACCTTGCTTCCTCCTTTGTTTTAAATATACTCTCCTTGCTTCGAATTGTGCTTCACCTTCACCTTATATCTCGCCATCTTACCTCGCCCACTTAATGATTGCCCAAATCTCGCCTTGCCACTAGGTGAACGTCCGCCCGAATCTTGCATTGCCACTCGGTGATCATCACTTAGCCTCACCATTATTGCTATTTGTACCATCGCACTGTCGCCGTCGTCGTCGCACTGCACCATCATCATATGCACCATGCACCGGTGGTGGAGGATGAGGTGATAGCCGTAGGGTTTATAGTGTCATATTATAAGAAATTTTTCTCAATAATAAAAGGCAAAAATATAAAATCACTACTATGTTTAATTAGACATATGTGTATTATATTCATTGTAGTAAATTAGCGTCAGCCCATAGGCCTCCAGGTTGTTGTGTAGTTAGTGTATATATGTATAGAACACTAGAAGTGGTATATATGTAATTTCATATTAAGTATGGATGAGCATCAGTCGAGTAGAGTCATTAGTTTACCAAATTCAATATGGATGGGTTGGATTGAGTTAGGTAAAAATTAATCATGGTTTATGAACTAGTTTCACCAATGGAAAAATCTTCAGTTTTCGGGTTAGTTTCAGTTCCACTTGGAACTAATTCAAGGTTTTAATATATATTATAAAATTTATTATTTTACATATATAATTATTTATTCAAAATTACATTATAGGGCTTTTAGTCATTTAGTTATAAATCTAATACTAAGTCCTAAAAATCTTAATCACTCCACAAATGCATTCTGGTTATAGGTACAATTTTATTAGATTTTGGTGTTGTTATAGCCACATGGTATAAATTGAAAAACCCAAAAACCATAATAAAAAAATACAAAACCATAGTTCTTGATCTATTTGATTCTCAATTCTTGAGATATGTATAAAATTTTTAGAACTAAGTCTGTTTCGGGTTAGTTCAATTCTACACTAATCATGATCACTCATAACTTTGAGAGTTTAGACAAGGTAGGGCCTAAGAGGGAACATAAAGTTTAGGCTTGCATGAGGCCCATTTCAAGCCCATCAAGTTCACATAATGATAATTACTTTGATATTCTAACTGCAGAGGCTCATGATTACCGATGAACATGAGGACATCCATAAGCCTGAGGTGGCAGGGGGAATGAAGCACGATATGGAACATCATAACTTTTCCTAGACTCAAAGCCTTCTTCATATGAGCCAATATCATATTTCTGGTCTTCCCGTGTCAACCAAATCATGTCTACTACCTTAACAACTGAAAGGAAAAGTGCTTATTTAACCACAAAAAAAAAAAAAAGAAAGAGAAAAAGCAAAGTGCGGTGAAATTTTCTAAAAGCTCTACTAACTAAAACCATTCCTCACGCTGCTGATAAAGTTACTTTCTTATTTGAATCCGCATTACCAACACACTAGACATGATAATCTCTCAATACGATCTTTCCGTTTTCTTTTTCTTCATTTGTTTTTGGGCATTAGGCTCAACAACCCCGCTGACCGCTGGATTAAGGAGTTAATATTGGGCCTGACCTCTTATGGGCATGAAAGGCCCAAGTGAGGCCTAAAGATGAGGCGCAAGTTTGGAAAGTTGGATCTTCCAGCAAAAGTAGCAATTTGGGCTCCATATTTCAATATAGGCCTCACTTGGGTAGAATAGGAACATTATTGAGTGGTGTTCCCTTGATTATCAGCTAATTTACAAAAGGTTATATTTAGAGTTAATTTATTTTAACTTAAATTAACTTAATTTAAAATAATTTATTTTTATTTTCAACTTTTTTTTTATCCGGAACACATTTTTATTTAAAAACCAATATTATAATTCTTTCCCCTACTATAATAAGTTTAGAAACAAAAGCCTAAAATGTTTCCACTAATAATTTGATTATCTCAATTTCCCATAATATTTTAAAACATGCTCAAGTGGCTACTCACTACTAAAGTTTTTCCTATTGATGATTTTTACATAGATCATTTATTGATTTACTTGGTAGTAATACTATTTTCGTCTTCAAATAGTTGTAATTTGCTATTTTTGTGCCTCAAAATATTTTTATTTTTTCCCCAATTATGTACTCCATTTGTTCCAAAAATGGTAAAAGATTTTTTTTCTGTCGTTCCCAAAAGGATGAATAATTTATTTTAAAATTTTTTTAATTCTAAATTTAGGGGAAAAATGAAAAAAAACACTATAAAATACACACACGTTAATCTCCGCATCCAAAGAAATAAATTATCCTTTATAGGGCATAAGTATATTTTTTCAAATATACCCTCAACATTACTTGATACTTTGTAACTTATAATTATGAGGTAATATTTTAAAAAAAGCTATTCATTTTAATTAAAAGTGAGTCAAACAATATCTCACAAACTAATTATGACATAAGACTTTAAGAGACAATAGAAATATAAAATAGGTCACTAAAAGGTTACTCATTCTTGTAACACCAAATGAAAATAAGAGACTAGATCAAACCGAACATTTCATATAAATAATAATAAATCTTAGATAAAAAACTCACAACTAACTAGGACAAAACCCATTCCAAACTAACAACAAGCAGATAGTTTTGGAACCAACCAAACATTAAAGACTTGAAAAAGTATCTGTAAAAATAGAAAAACTCCTTATAAAACTTAAAAAAATAAAAATTGACTTTATTCTACGCAATCACATCCATATCTAGTGCTAAGAGTTGAGACACCTTAGTAATGCTGAGATTTCAGTGAATTTAAGAGGAAACTTATATCTAGAACTACATACATCCAATTGAAAGAGAAACTAAAATTACTCTTAAATATCATGATTGAAATTAGATTATATATATATATCATAAAATTTGATAGATAACGTAGAATAAGACCAATTCAATAATAAAAAAAAATAAAAAAAACTAACTAGATTCCAGAATCTGACCGAAAGCAGCCGAAGAAGGTGAGAGGATGGTAGATGAGAGTTTTTTAGAGGCAGCATAGCTCAAAGAAAGAGGTTTTCGGTTGTGGGATGGTACCGTCGCAAAATTTTGCTGGAAAAGTGAAGTTTCAGTAAAAGAAAACATTGAGTAAAGATGTTTAATATATTTATATTGCATATTACCGATAATATTTGCAAAAAAAATCAACGTGATAGATATCTTAAAATAGTTTTATTTTCGTCTGGATATCAATTTAAAGGTCAAATGGAAAGTGAAATTCTCCTGGCCGGATAAGAATTAGATAAATGATGAGAAGTAAAGGATTAGTACCGTATTGAATTGATTGAAATAGAATTCAAATCATGTTGGGAAGGTAACTAAGGCTATGTTGCGCCTTGGGTCCCTGAACTATTGCGTTATCATAAAAATATCCCTATTTTAGGAAATATTCCAAAATAGTCCCCTAATTATCCATCGGTTGGATAAGTGGCCCTTATTTTTCCTTATTTCTGTTTCCTTCGCTCCATTAGATATTCAGTTGACAAATATAAAATTTTATATGTAAAATATATTTAAAATATTTTTTAGCAATATTAAACGACAATAATTTATAGTAAAAAACTAATTTATATAATAAGTTGTCACCATCATATTAAATATACTAAGAGGAAGCAAATTTTGAAAATTTAAAAGTAAACTCAATCGGTAAAAACTTCTATATATATATATATATTGTAGTTCTTTACATAAGTACTGTCTATTTTAACTGTTCACCTTTAGGTCCTTTACTTCCATCGAGCAAAATACAGGGAGAAAATAAAACGGCTTCTTGTGCTATAATTGACGGATAGTTTATGACCTAATAACTCTAGGAGTCCCTTAACTTGACTGACTCATATGAGTTATTTCCATAACTTGAACTCAGTCCGTTTTGGTCCTCTAATTTTATGTGTGTAAACGAACATAGTGTTTGGTAAACCGTTTGGTAGGAATTCATTTATGTTTGTTTATTTGGTCAAATAAACGAACACAAACAGATTTTCTTATTTGATTAGTTAAACAAATGAACACGAATAAGGTCTCGTTCATTTATTTACGTTCACAAACCATTTAGTGATTATTCGTTTATATTCATTTATGTCTACTTTTTTGTTTGTTTATATATTAACTGTACATTTATTATTATATATATTTTATATATCATATATTTTTATTAGTGTCCACTTACTTCATATACATATGATTATACCCCAATCTCTCTCAAATTAATCTATTGTCTTTGTTTCCCCTAATATAATCAGTCATTTCCTTCATAACATGAACCTAGTACAGCACCAAGTTGAGCCTCATTGCTCTAACTCATACTTTCTCACCATCGCCTATTACCCTACTAACCATTGCCAGACTTGCTCAAATTTAGATTGGTGATAGCTATTAGTTTTAATTGTTCTTGTTTATGTTCGTGTTCATTAAAAGTTAAACGAACGGACATGAATATGGCTTGTTTATGCTTATTCGGTTTGTTTACAGCTCTTTCTAACTTTCCAACTTATCATGAGTTTGTTCAGTCATCTAATTTATCATAACACAGCTGTCTTTTTTTGAATGTTAAGTAGTGTTGGGGACTAAAATGCACGATAAGAGAAATAACATAGATTCCTAGAGCATTTTTTTTTGCATGGGAGGTATTTTTTGCTTTTTTATTTTCTTATCAAAGAGGGTTTTTTTTGCTTAAAATATGTACTTACTTTTTTTTTCAAAAATAAAATAAATAATTGTTCATCGGTTCTAGTTAATTGCTTCTAAAAAAATTGGAATATATAGTTTAGGCAATTTTTTGTTATTATTATTATTTTCACAACAACAACAACAACAACAATAATAATATAAGCAGAAATATGTATTCAATAAAAAGTATAATTAAGTAATAGAATTATATTTAATGATATTAAATTTATTAAATGTAATCATCACATATATAATTACATATATTAAAATGAATAAATCATTTATTTTTTGGCCTAAAATAGTAATTATTAACTAATGATATCAAAGGTGTATATAATTATATAAAATAAATATTACACCCTATATCTCCTTTGTTTGCACCATTTAAAAATAGTACATAAATTGAGAAAAATGAAAAAAATTATGTATTATTTTCACCTTTTTCTTTTACTTTTGCACAAAAATCACAAAAGATGAAAAATAAAAATTTAAATGATATTTTAGTGGCAATATGAAAACACTCCCTTCATCTTGATTGTATTATAAACTCTTTTTGTTAACTAATTTATCAGATAGAAAGAGAATTGGTTGAATTAAAATGAATTATGATATATATATATATATATAGCGTTCAATTAAAAATAATGAAGGAAATTATATACTTAGGTATAAAAGGCTTATATTCAGAGGTTGTTGTGGATTAAAAAATCATCAATTAGGCCTTTAGAATCTTTTATTTGCTAAATATTGCGCTAATCCTTGTTATTTTTCTTATTTTGTATCTTTGTCCTCATTGTTCCTAAACATTCCAAAATGGATGATGGTGTTACAACTATATGAAATGATTGGACTAACCTGTAATGAGTTGCAAAGTTAAAGGATCAACATAAAATGAGTTTCAGTTGAGGGATTAACTCCTTTGAGTAAACCAAGTTAAAGGGCCCTGGGGTGATTAAGCCATAGTTTATAAATCTCTCTACAGCATCTCGTAGTTCATAGATAATTTTTGCGGGTAAAATCCATATGTAGTCCCCTAACTTTAAGGATCGTCCTAATGTGGTCCCTTAACTCAAAAAGTGGCTCTTAAAGTCCCCTAACTCAACTTAAGTATCCTATTTTGGTCCATACCGTTAGTTCAGGCGTTATTTCAGACGAAAATTGCCTACGTGGCACCTAAACTGCCACATGGGATCCTATTTTATGGCAATAAGTGATGAGACTGAAAGAATAATAAACCTTAAATTAGATTTGACACAACAAATAATTTAAGGGACTTAAAAAGTTGATAACCCTAATTTCATTTTCTTCCCCAACTCTCACCGCCCGCCGCCCACCGTTTTCTTGTCTCTGATTACTCCCTCAACACTCTCGTCGCCCTGCCGGCCGCCGTCCAATGGATGGTCGCCTACAAGTCGCCGGAGTACCAATCGGCCAAACGGCTCTCCCGAAAATCGGACGTCTAGAGCTACGGGATCCTACTCCTAGAGCTGCTAACGGGTTGGGTCTCATCGTATGTCGCGCCGCCGGGCGTGAACGGCGTCGATCTCTGGAGCTGGGTCCATAGGGCTGTGAGAGAGGAATGGACGGCGGAGATTTTCGACGTTGAGATATCAGTGCAGAGGAGCGCCGCCCCCGGAATGCTGAAGCTACTGCAGATAGCGATCCGATGCTGTGAAAGGGCGTCGGAGAAATGGCCGGAGATGGCGGAGGTGGTGAGATGGAGAAATTAAGGCGGGGTTTGCGGCAGGAGAGCAAATCGCGGGCGAAAACGGTGGGCGGCGGACGGCGGGTGGCGGGCGGTGGGCGGCGGGGAAGAAAATGAAATTAGGGTTATCAACTTTTTAAGTCCCTGAAATTATTTGTTGTGTCAAATCTAACCTAAGGTTTATTATTCTTTCAGTCTCATCACTTATTGCCATAAAATAGGATGCCATGTGGCAGTTTAGGTGCCACGTAGGCAATTTCCGTCTGAAATAACGCCTGAACTGATGGTAGGGACCAAAATAGGACACTTAAGTTGAGTTAGGGGACTTTAAGAGCCACCTTTTGAGTTAAGGGACCACATTAGGACGATCCTTAAAATTAGGGGACTACATATGGATTTTACCCTAATTTTTGCCGATAGATTTGGTCCCAACTAAAAATATTAATGGCAAACTGATATTTTTTGCCTTTCTAAATTGATTCCGTTCGGCGAAATTTGTGGCCTGCTAGTACTCGTGGGATGGTGCTTGCAAAACGCTAGCCGCCAAGATGTTCGACTTTTGTTGCTTTGTGCGAGGAGGAGCGCAGTGCACAGAGATCACCTAAAGTTTAGATAGCCTCCCTCATTGTTCCGAGACTTGGTGGGAAAAGCGTTGTCTTTTTCTCCTATTTATCTCTATTGCTGTGTATGGGGGAGATGAGTAAGCAAAATCTGGTGATCGACGCATGGATGAGAGAAGCTTACGAGGCACTAAATCTTGTGGAGGATATAGAAAGCAGGGTCAAGAACAACAAAATTCGCCCACCAGAACAACACCACAATTGGACCAGAGACGCAACCAGATCCAAACTTTCTGAAGTTGGGGTGACGATAGATCGCCTTGAATCGCTTCTCCACAATCCTCCTTCCAAACCCCTATTGTAAATTTTCCTGCTTTTTTGCTCGATTTGCAGCATGATTTTGACCTCGTTCCGTGTCTATTATGTGTCTACGAAAATGTAGAGTTAATGGATGGAGTGTTTGTTTTCAGGACGAATGAAGATGTAGAGTACAGATGGAAGGTGCTAAGAGATGTTCAGATGAGAACAAGAGCACTGGCTCTTTGTCTCTACGCATTACCAGATTCAAAAAGGTATCCTTGTTTTGTTTTGTTTTGTTTCTTTTTTGGTGCGTAGTATCCTTGTTTTGTTTGTTATTCTTTTCCATTGCCTCGGGATATTGATGGGCGTTTCACTGGGACTCAAGTGTCTTGGAAATCGTTTCAGATACCGCTAGTCTATGAACATCCATCAGGACTATTGCCACTGATACTGAACTGATCAGTGCTTTTATTCATCCACTTCTGCTTTTTTTGCTGTTTCAGTGACTTTTATGAAAGCATTTTCTCTGTTCCCTTTGGGGTCAGATCATTGATTGTCACTTCATTCTCTTCCGAACAGGTCGTTGTTTGGTTAGTGGCATCTCATGTAGAGAAAGATTTCAGGGAAACATACTTGTATGATAAGAAGTCCATGACACTGTAAGGGAATCTATTTTGGTGCATGTTTGTAATGTCTGTGTAGGAATAAGAAATCTTGATATCTTGTACAGTAAACTAGCCTTTAACGTGAACCACAAAGCGTAGTGTCATGTAGAATTAACACCCTGCATGGCATGAACTCAGTATCTGAATATCTTATTGTTGACAGGTCAGGGAACTTGCTTGCTTCAGACAACAAAGAGAAAAGTGCTTCCATCAATGACTGCCAACAAGGTATACAAGTTAAAGTTTATGGCCCAAAGTCTTCTGTGTTTGTTTTCAAAAGTACTGAATTGGACATGTACAGACCTACATTGCTCGTATGTCTGTAACATAATTAGCTCAAAAAGGTGTGTGTGCGATCTTACAATAAGGACCAGAGAGACTTGACTGTCTTCTTTTATCTAGTGAGAATCTTTCGGCGACGATATCACTTGAATAATCAGTATGCATTGATGCTAGGTACTTGTGTTGATTACAGTTTCTAAAGAATTATCTATCCTTAGCATCATCATATGATGCAGGTGAGATTGAGCACTCATTCTCCAAGAATGATACAGAGGCGCTGCAACCTCTTATTGTAAGTTCAGTGATCATCCAAGCTAGAATTCATATTGCTGATCCTACATCCCCCAATCTCTCACCCATCTTTTGTTTCATTGGTGTAGTCTGATGATGTAGCGGAACGCAGATTACAGGTAAAAGAAAGCAGCAATTTCAGCTGCAGAAGCTTGATTCACAGGATTTTATGGATTTTCTGCTTGATTCTTGGATCAGCAGTAATCCTGTTAGTACTGGTTGTCATTTGTGCTGTCATATAGATAACGTTTGTTCTCTGCCAATTCGCTGAGATTTTGGAAGCTGGAAAGCTATATATACAGAGCGTGTCTACTTGACTGCTTTTCATGGATATGATTGTGTTGAATGAAATACAATGCAGCCACGTAAACATGGTACGGGCAAAGATCTCTTCTGCTGTAGTTGCAGGAGAAATGGTATTTTGGTTCCGTGAGTAGTGGAACGTGTATTCTTCAGGAGATTTTGTGCGGGAAGACTTGTAACTGCATACAAGAGAGTGTCACCTTTTGTTCCTTGGCCGATTTCCTCTGGTTGCTTTCATCTTCCCTCGCAGGGCATTTTCGCTCAAGAAAGTGTGCAGGAAAAACAAATTTCTGCCACAAATCGGTGGATAGAATAGATCCATTTAGACAAATTAAGAACGATATTAAGCGACATAATGATAGTTGAACATGAGATAGTTTTTTTTTTTTTTTTGCATGAAAATTTGGTCAAAACATCAAAGAACAAGCAACCCACCAAGAGCATGATTATATTATACACACAGAATCGTACATTACAGCAATGAAACAGTGAGAGTTGCTGAAATTATACAAATTAAGAACATAATTAAAATTCCAGCACTATTAGTTTTACTATTCTATTGTTACCTTTCGTGAGTTTATTTTTAAGTTTAACAAAGCCTAGGAGAGGAGAGAGAAGAGAGACACCGTCCGTTTACCCAAAATTCAATTTCAATCCTATGGAGTATTTTATTCACTTTTAAGCGACCCAACCATCCACCTTGCAACAAAAAGTTTGGTTTGTGTTTGGTCCGTCGTCTGTTTAGCGCCCAACCAACCCACTCCACGCTTACTACTGATACCGTGTCTCATCCTCTCAGGCTCTCGGCTACTTCGAAAAGGAAAAAGGAGAAAAAAAAAATTGCAAGCATCCAAAACTAAGCTGCATAGAGAATCTCCCAACCTTTAATTCCCTGACAAATTCACCTCACCAAGCATCTCTCTTTCTTCAGATTCCTCCTCTTCCTGCTTCCGGATACTTCAAATTCAACACAATAAAGATATAAGATATCTCCTTTTATTGTTTGGAACTGTAGCTCTCGTCTATGGCTGCTTCTTCCCTCCTTTTTGCTCCAGCCACCTTGGGTTATGTGGCACAGCTGAAAGCTCGAAGGCTCTGCGTTAGGTCTTCTCTGGATGCCAATGTCTCTGACATGAGTGTAAATGGTAAACAGAAGTTGTCTGCCTTTGCTCCTGTTTCATTTCTCATGTCTGACGGCAATTGCTTTATTTGGGATATCTTGAATGCTTACAAGTCTGGTTCTGGGTGTGAAAATTTTGTACATGCAATATTTGATTGTAGTTAAACTTGTCAATTTGACATGGATTTTGATTTCTGATATCAGAAGATATAGCTTGGGCGTAAGGGCTTGAATTTTATAAAGTAATTATTCTGTTACTTAAAAATTTCTGGGAGGTGGGCAATTGTTGCGGTTTCTTAGTCCAAACGACGTTTCCCAGACCCTGTTCTGGAGGGGCTTGTTTTCTTTTCTTGATGTGACTTTGTAACTGTGTTAGAACTTCTGGATCCTGGTATTATTTTCCTTTCGACCTCTGTAGAAATAACCATTTGACGTTCTTGATGGCAGCTCCAAAAGGTTTATTTCCACCAGAACCTGAACATTATCGAGGGCCAAAGCTGAAAGTGGCTATAATTGGAGCTGGGCTTGCAGGCATGTCCACTGCAGTTGAGCTTTTGGATCAGGGCCATGAGGTTTTGCTTGTGTCTCCTTAACGTATTATTGTAGTCATGATTACTCGGCAAGCGGCTACTCAGTATCATAAGCTTATTCAATGCACATCAGATTTACTTCCTAGTTACTTTCTCATTTTTAGTTATACCTCTTAAAAATGTGCACTTGGTTTTGTCAGGTAGATTTATATGAGTCAAGGTCATTCATTGGTGGAAAAGTGGGTTCATTTGTTGATAAACGTGGAAACCACATCGAGATGGGATTGCATGTCTTTTTTGGTTGCTACAACAATCTCTTTAGACTAATGCAAAAGGTGAAAACAGACATTATCCTCCCTCCCCCTCCCCTCTTTCTGATGTGTTAATAAATGAAAAATAAAAAGGGCCTACTCATCTCAATTCCTACGGTTTTAATCAATAGTTTACCTTGACTAGGAGTATTACCTTTCTTGATTGTATCTATTCTTAATCTCCATTGGTCTTAGGTAGGTGCGGATGAAAATTTACTTGTGAAAGACCATACTCACACATTTGTAAACAAGGGAGGTGAAATTGGCGGTATGATATCTACTCATTTATATCTGAATATATTTCAATGTTGTACAAAACAATTTGATGTAGTCACTTCTAGATTATCTTTGATTTATTTTGTGTTGGTTTCATTTATTTTGTACTCACACATTTGGAGTTTTTCACTCTTTCACAACTCAGAGCTTGATTTCCGATTTCCGATTGGAGCTCCATTACATGGAATTCGTGCATTTTTGTCGACCAATCAGCTTAAGGTAATGCATACCGTGACAACTCTGCAGCTTAATGTCATACTCCCTCTGATAAATTTACATTTAATACAAATAGAAAGCAGTCCAAGAAGTCATAAAGAATGGAAGGTTTCAGTATGCTGGTTGCAATCTGATTTTGGTTTGTCGAATCTGTTCATCTCAATTTGTCTTGTATTGTTATTTCTCAGTTTGCCTTGTAATTTGTCATTGATCTCCATCTGTATTCATATCTAATGGTCAGCTACCATTCTTTCAAGAACATCAGAAGCTTGTTGCACATTTAAGTTTATTTCAATCAAGAAGCATGGTTATTGGTATATAACTGTTTCCTTTGCAAATTACTATCATCTTCAGCACCTTTATCAACATGCCTCACATCCAAAAAACTGCTGGTACCAACCATATGGTACCTTGTTATTTTTGGCTTTTGATAATTACTTGTTCATTGCATCAGCTCTCACCTACCTTGTTTTTGAGGTTTGAGACATGAGTTGTCTCCGATCTCCATTGATCCTGATGTCTCCATTTTTTCACTTCTGAATCTAGCATCATGATTGGTGTTTCAACAGTATACATCGTGCATGACCTCTAGAAACATGTACTGTAGCAGTCTCTTTGGCTGTTAATCCTGAAATCATACCTGCATGGGAAAGTGAAAATGGCTGACTGCATACTATTTACTACAGCTAATCTGCAAAAGGATTGATCTAAGTGAATCTCATAGTGCTTAAGCTAGTAGCGGCACTAAAAAATATGTTTTGATGTTAACTTTTACCAATATGATCCATTACAGACTTATGATAAAGCAAGAAATGCCTTGGCTCTTGCTTTGAGTCCAGTTGTGAAAGCTCTTGTAGATCCTGATGGAGCATTGAGAGATATTAGAAATTTGGATGCTGTAAGTAATCTTTACTTTCTTACGATTCTTGTGGAATTACAAGTCTATGAGCAATGCTGTACGTTAGTTTGTACGTGTACATGTTGATTTTTGCTCCCGCACTTCCTTTTGGATGGTGGTAGGGCTGTCTATAGAGCTTGTCCTTGCTATACGTGCATTCAGAGGGATTTCTTTACTTTGCTACATCTTCTTATTGTTTCCTCAAAGCTTCATCCTTCACCCCTGTACTTTTGGGGTTACTAAAAGGTTATTGTGTTGCAGATCAGCTTTTCCGATTGGTTTTTGTCCAAAGGTGGCACACGTGCAAGCATACAAAGAATGTGGGACCCTGTTGCATATGCCCTTGGGTTTATTGACTGTGATAACATAAGTGCTCGCTGTATGCTAACTATATTTGCATTGTTTGCTACCAAAACTGAGGCTTCTCTGCTACGCATGCTCAAGGGTTCTCCTGATGTTTACTTGAGTGGTCCAATCAGAAACTATATCATTGAAAGAGGGGGAAGGTTTAACAAACAATACATTCACAGACTGCACTATTGGGATAGTGATTCTTCTTAGGTTAGTCTGCCTTTAATGTGACAGTTTCTTCTGCGAGCAGGTTTCATCTAAGGTGGGGGTGCAGAGAGATACTATATGATAAATCTGCCAATGGGGAGACATATGTCTCTGGCCTTGCCATCTCCAAAGTAAGATACTCTGTCCTGGAGTTCTCATTGCTATTCATGCGTTTAAATGGTCTACATAAAGCTATTGAGGAATTTGGGTTTTAAGTTAGTTGTACAGTATGTTTTTCTTGGGAGTTGTTAGAAACTGACCTTAAAGGAATTGGTGTTTTATTATGTTTCTTATTTTTTTTTTCTGTGGAAGATTTTTTCTTTATTTTTTCTGATGAAAATTATATACTTGCTTTTGCAATATTGGAACTGGGAGGCTTCAAAATTTTTGTTCTCAAGACTTCTCAATGTCATTACTGTTTCAGGCTACCAACAAAAAGGTTGTCAAAGCTGATGCTTATGTTGCAGGTTTGTCAGTAGACCTCTTAATGTAATTACATTTTCCAGTCCACTTTGTCAATTATTGTTAATATTCTCTCAAATCATTTGCAGCATGTGATGTGCCTGGAATCAAAAGATTACTTCCACATGATTGGAGGCAATGGGAATTTTTCAACAGCATTTATGAGTTAGTGGGAGTTCCTGTTGTCACTGTGCAACTTCGATACAATGGCTGGGTCACTGAGTTGCAAGATCTTGAAAGATCAAGGTAAGTACTGCGTGGATGCCTAGTTATGCAGCATGAACAAAGCTTAATTCTCATGAGGCCCTTATGAATTCTCTAATTCTGGTCAATAGGCAGCTAAGGAAAGCTGTTGGGCTCGATAACCTTCTTTATACTCCGGATGCAGATTTCTCCTGCTTTGCAGACTTGGCGATTGCTTCTCCTGAAGATTACTACATTGAAGGACAGGGTTCATTGCTCCAGTAAGGAAATGGTTCTTGTTCTTCATTCTGAAGGGTTGTCTACTTGCAATCCTTTAACACTGATGTTTTTCTAACAAAGACAGTTAATCTTGTAAATTGAAGGATGTGAGGGATTGCACTTATTTGGAGTACAAAATAAACACCTTTACCAGACCATATTTTTCATGTTTGTTTCTTGTATTAAAAAGAAAAGTGAAAAAAAATCCGGCGAAAATGAAAGTTAGCTTTGAGTTTTTTTTTTTTTTGGTCTTTTTACTTATTCGCCCATATTATCTTTCAGATGTGTTCTGACACCAGGTGACCCCTATATGCCATTGCCAAATGAAGAAATCATAAATAGAGTGGCAAAACAGGTCAGTGTAATTTTAAGAGCTTCTTATTCCTTCTATAAACCAGTACCGCAGCAACTCGAGTGGCACCAATGGTAACTAGCAAGTATACAAGACATTGTTGGCTGGATAAAGCTGCAGAAATAAGTATCAACATAATTTTTTTCTTTTCTATATCAGTATATCATAATTGACTTTTTTCCAGTATATTAATCTCTCCATCTGAAGGCATAAACATGAGCATTAAATTTGTCCCATTTCTGGCAGGTACTTGCCTTGTTTCCGTCATCCCAAGGGCTAGATGTTATTTGGTCATCAGTTGTGAAAATCGGGCAATCACTATATCGTGAGGGTCCTGGCAAAGATCCTTTCAGACCAGATCAGAGGACACCTGTGAAAAATTTCTTCCTGGCCGGATCTTACACAAAGCAGGTAGCTAATTTACACTCCAGACTTGATTATCCCTGCCTTGAATTAGATATACTTGTCCATCAAATATAAGCTAGACATGATGTAAGCTGAGAAATGGGAAACGAGTGAAAATTCCAGTTGGCTCAACTTTTGTGCAGGATTATATTGATAGTATGGAAGGTGCAACTTTGTCAGGCAGACAAGCATCGGCTTATTTATGTGATGCAGGAGAGGACTTGGTCGCACTGCGAAAGGAGATTGCGGCCATTGAATCACAAGAACAGATACAACTGTCAAGCGTTGCAGATGAGCTCAGTCTTGTGTGATAAAATCATGGCCCCCTTGTTAGATTTGTTGTACCCTGTATACAGGCTGTGCTGGGAAGTTGAGGACAGGAGTTGCTTGGGCAAGAGCATCCTTCCGCAGCATTCTTGGACAACACTGATGCATAATATAATCCAAATGAAAATGTGAAAAATAGTTGGGGAGAGAAAACAACATAAAGAAAAAAAAAATGAAATTGGGTTCATTTTGGTTCTGGAGGTTCCTTTTCATTTTAATAGGTGGAGTACATTTACTAGTTTTACTAGAAGAAGGAAGGCCCCATTATATGTGTTCGTTACTAGCATCGTAAGTTCGAGAAGAGGACGACTTGAGGGTGGTGGGTTTTTATCTTCGTGGCAGTTTGAAACCTTCATCTACAGGACACATTTCTCAAGTTTATAGATTTATGTTGTCTTTAGTTTCTCTCATATTTGTATTTCTTTCTTGCTTTTCTAGAAAAAAAAAATTAATTGAGATGTTTCCATGGAAAGGAGAAAAAAAATCAGCATTGTTTTGTGCCATTCTAAAAGGAGTTGGGCTCTACCAATTCAATTCAATTCAATCTGCCCCTAGGAAGACAACAGGAAATGTCTAAAAAGAACTAGGCATTAACTGATCCATAGAAATGTTTGTTTTACCATCATTAGTTGGATACAAGTTCGTTTTTGTAGAAGAGAGTTTTCAATCTCAGAGCAAAAAAATACTCCATTAAATTGGGCCTGTACAGCTAGAGGTGGGAGATCCCGGCCAAAACCTGGACCAGACCAGACTAGACCGGAAGTCAACCCCCGGCCCGATCCGGTCAAACCCGCCATGGACAGCCCTGGCCAAAGCCTGGATAGGTATGGGCCAAATATGGGCCCGAGAGGAGGAGGATGCTCAAAATGGATCGCCTCGGCCCATAAAAAAACCGCAACCCACCCCAACCCACAGAACCGGACCGGTCGCTGGTGCCCCAACGGCTCCCTGCACAAAAATTTTAAAAAAATGATTAATTACATAGCAGGCCCTCCAACGATTTTCTGCTACATTTTAGCCCTCAAATTTCTATTTTTACCCTTCCCAACAACTAAATTTCAATGACTTTTTGGTCAAACTAATTTTTTCCCTTCTCCTATAAATACCAATGCCATTTTCACTCAATCCTCATACAATCACTCAATCACACTTCTTCTTCTACTATATTCTCTCAAGTATTCTCCTTATTTTTTTAATCTCTTCCAAATTTCTTACTAATCTCACCATAATATCTTCATAATCTCCTATTGACTTGGCATTAAGCACTACTATTAGTTCGTGAGTCATGGCTTCAAAAGGAAAGGACAAGTTGACAGAGAGTTCATCTTTTCGCACCACTGGCCTTTGAGCCTTGTTCTGTTGTCGTTCTCGGCCCATTGATAAAGGCATCTCAATTCAAGAGTTGCACGACGATGATGTCGGAATCGATATGACGAATTACGATTTGGGTCTCGATGATCAATTATCCGATGATGAAGTGGAAGAGTTAGATGCAATGGCGTCCGAGAATCCGTCAACAGAACCGACACCTACAAGTCATGGACTCGACATGGAGGAAACCCAAGCACAAGGTAAATCCACAAGACTAACTGCTTGGGTTTGGGAGTATTATGAACTCATACATGAAGGGGAGTCGAGGTATGGGAAATGCAAACATTGCGGGAAAAAATTGGTATATAAAAAAAATTCCGGCACTAGAACGCTGAAGCGCATATTGAAAATCAACATCCTAACGTCCTCCCCAATGCCTGAATTAGTTCTGGAGGAGAAACACAACTTGGGTCTACAACCAACGCCGGCGGCTTAGGTATATTTCGTTTTAACCAACAATATTGTAGAAAATGTATGGTAAATTGGATGATACTTATCCAAAAACCTTTTACACAGGTTGAAGATGTCTACATAGAATATTGGATAAAATCACAATTAAATCCTGCATTTGAAAAAGTATCTAGGAAAACCGCTAGGAAAGAAAACTTTAGACAATTTGAAGCAGGAAAATCAGATTTGCAAGCCTATTTTTCTGCTCTTGATCATTGTGTGGCATTTACTTCTGATATGTGGACATCACCTATAGGTCAATCATTTTATTGTGTTACTTCTCATTGGATTGATTCTGATTGGATAATGCAAAAATAAATTTTGTCATTTAAGGTTATTGAAACAGATCATACTGGTTATCAAATATTCAGTTGCATCTTAGAAACATTACGTTATTATTTTTGTATTGATAAAGTCCTGTGCATTTCATTTGATAATGCTTCAAATAATGATGTTGCTGCTCGTCTTTTGAGTAAAAACTTAAAATCACCTCTCAACGGTGCATTCTTTCACGTTAGATGCATGTGTCATATTTTGAACATTTATGTGCAAAAAGGTTTAAAAGCTTCCCAAAATGAAATTCCGCCTATTCGAAACTCATTGAAATATTTGATGTCCAGACCTGCTATTTTCGTAAATTTAAAAGTTTTTGTATTGAAAATCAAAAGCCATTTTCTTGGAAACGGTCTAAATTGGATTGCTCAACCCGCTGGAATTCCACATTTTTTATGTTGCAAGATGCATTACCGTATGCAAATTTATTGTCACATTTCATGAATTTAAAAATGGGTTGTGAATTTCTTACGACTGAAGTTTGAGACAAATGTTCCAAAACCAGTGAATTACTTAAGTTTTTTTACGAGGCAACTGAATTTTTATTTGGTATCTACTACCCAACCACTCATCAAGTTTAGTTTCATTTAGTGAATATCACATATGCTTTACATCAGTTTAAAGATGATGAGTTGTTAAAACCTATTATCGAAACCATGTGGGCTAAGTGGCTTCAATATTTTGAAAACATCCCACCTATCTTTTTAGATGCTTCTTTACTTGACCCATATGTTAAATTAACGGGCACAACAACATTGCTTGAAAGAATTTTTCATACTTATTTAAAAATGTCTCATATAAATGTTTTGGTTATGACTGCTACTGCTTCCGAGTACTTACATTCTTTATATAAGTTATATTGTGAGCGGCATTCGGATAAGATAAGATCCGAAGCTCCTTAAACCGAGCCTCCAAGGATGTCAATCTTCTCAAGATTCAACCCGGCCTTCCAAATGCCGAACGACCCTGACCAACGACATCGGGATTAGTTGAGGTCGATGATTATCTCAACACATCGTTCGAGACAAGCGACCTCGACATCTTGGAGTAGTGGAAACAAAATATATCAGGGTTTTCGATCTTGTCGATAATTGCACAGAAGATTCTTGCCATTCTAGTATCGATTATCTCATCCGAGGCAGCGTTTAGTGCCGGAAAACGGGTAATATCAGAAAAACGATCAAAATTGACACCCGACGCAGTAAAAGTATGTGTGTGTAACTGAGATTGGGGCCTCGTAGCATTTCGGCAGCAAGACCAAAAGAGTTCGGATGAGAAGGTTATCTGATACCGAGACTTGAATTTTTTTTTTTCAATCATATATGTAGTTTGTATTTGATCTGATTATGTTGTTCAACACAGATCATAAGTTTATATTATTCATCATTTCCGGAACGTTTTTGTCATTTCAAAATGTAAGGCCCGTTCCTATTATTTATAAGTGTCATTTAATTTTTTAACTTAATAAAATTTACACCTGATGTGGTGTTTTTTTTTAAAAATATTTATGACCTATATAATTAATTATGGTTATAATTTTTTTTAGTTCTAATTTTTCTTAAAATAAATAACCAAACCCATCCCAAATCCGCCTCGCCTCCAACCGGGCCAAGCTCAGTCCCTGTGACCTGGCCTAGGTCAGTCCTAGGTCGGTTCTAACCGGTTCCCACATCTGTGTACAGCGTACAGTTATTAATATTCGGTCGCAAATGTTATAAAGTAATGGGAATTAACAAGTTAATCAGGTGATTATTTTTGCGCTGTCCCTCCCCCTGTCCCTGTCCCTGCCCGCACCTCAGGATAACATCATAGGCGCCCCATCTCTTAGCTCACAGTGTTTCGACGCTGAACCATGGCTCAGCCCACCGCCACCACACCTCAGCTCAAAATCGTCTCCGGAGCCGATCCATTCGGTACAGACCTCAAGGACAAAATGGTCACTCACCTTCGCTCCCTCAACATCGAAGTCGAGGACCTCGGAACCACCTCCTATTACAACGCCGGCGCAGAAGTTGGTCGCCGCGTCTCCTCCGCTACCGACACCAGGGGCCTTGTCGTTTGCGGCACCGGTGTCGGAGTAGCGATGTTCGCCAACAAGTTCCCAGGCGTCTTTGCCGCCACCTGCCACACCCCGGCCGACGCTATCAATTCCCGATCCATCAGCAACTGCAACGTCCTCGCCCTCTCCGGGATGTCCACCACCGCGAACTCCGCCGTGGAAATCATCGACGCTTGGCTCAATACCCCATTCAAATCCCCCTGCCCCGCATCAGATTCCAAGCCATGGCCCGAAGATATCCAAAGTTTCCTCGATGAATCGCTGAACGAGACGCCCCAGATCGGAGCCCAGGAGACGAAAGTTGACTCCTGCGCTATCTGTTGTTTGGTAAAGGAGAGGAAATTGAATCCGATTGATATGATTCCTGGAGGATCGATGAAGATTCTGAGAGAGACTCCTACGTCGGCGATTGTGAGGTTTAAAGCAGGAAGCGTAGAGCCTGCTCATCACCATACTTTTGGGCACGATCTGGTGGTGATGGAAGGTAAGAAAAGCGTCTGGAAGTTGACCAAGGGGGAGAGATACGATCTGGGTGTTGGTGATTTCCTGTTTACGCCAGCTGGGGATGTGCACAGGGTGAAGTACTATGAGGACACAGAGTTCTTCATCAAGTGGGACGGGCATTGGGATATGTTCTTCGATGAGGATTTGACGACTGCCAAAAGCACCATAGACAAAGAACTAGCTACTGGCTCTGGGTGATTCTCCTGCACTCTCTCTTAAGTCTCGGTGCGTGTGATATGTTTGGTTGCCTTGCCGCTGTGAGAACCATGTGTTGTGACTTTTGAGATGGTGAAATCTTAGGCATGTTGGGCGTCTGTGGAATAATAAATGGTCCTTGTATAATTAAGCTTTCTCTTCTTCCGGCGTATGTTGTTTTGTTTTGTTTTGTTGGTTTCATGCCAAACAAACATCTGAAAATATGATTCAAATCTTCATCACTAAACTCAACGTTTACAAACTGTTTCCACTGCCAAGCCTCACCGGCGCAACATGCATTTAGTACTCAATCTGTCTTCAAGTACCAGCCAAAAAAAGAAAAAGAAAAAAAAAACTGTATTTTATCTTCTCAAAAGCCTCCTCTCTACCGGCCAGAGCCAGAGCACATTCCCACTCGAAGAGCGCCTGGTCCTCTACTAGACCCATGCGCGTCAAGTAGGCAGACCTTACCGAGAAAAAACCATCAGATTGGATCCACCACTTCAAAATAACCGTGTCCCCCAACTGGAACCGCCATCCGCTTCACTTTCAGGCATGCGCCAGTGTTCGACTTCAACCTAACTAAAGTCCCAACATTTAGAAGCAGTAATAAAATCTGCCACCCTTCGGTTCGGCCAGACAACTCCTAGCCAACTGCTTGCAGGCATTTCGGTCTAAACCATCTAAGGCCCTATTTGGGAATAGTTTTTATTATCAGTGTTAAAGTTTTGGATAATTTATTTGATGGTTGAGATGAAAACGTTGAAGCTAAAAGCTATCATTGAATAGCTTTTTCAAAACTTTAACGCTAATCGCTGATACTAATATTAAACGGGGCATAACCAAGTGCCATCCCAAAAACTAATATTTTCACCGCTACCAATCCGCCATCGCAAGCCTTCTCAAATAACCGCACCGCACGAGTAGCTAAAATTCCACGCCAAGTATTTGAATCCTAAGGTCTATACTGATAGCTCACAAAACCACTCTAGCCCCACATATTTGGCATAAAACACTTTCAACTAAAGGGAGTTTGGCTTTTGGGGAAGACGCCACCCTAACTTCGCAAGAAGTGCAACATTGAAATCCTTCGATTGGCGAAGACCCAGAAGACACTCGACGTTTATCATCAGAGCTTCCCCAGAGGAAATATCTACAGACGTAGTCCAAACTATCGCATACACCCTTCAAAAGTCTAAAGTTGCCAGCTGGGGTTTCTGCTATGCACATCTAACATCTTTATCTTTAATATATAAATAGTATAAAAGTGCACAAATATTGAATAATTTTTTTATCCTTATATTATAAATTATTTTATTCATTTAATGAAATTTTATTATTATTATCTTTTTAATTAGAGAACACTTAAATAGACCCTTAAAAGTTGCCACTAAATTTCATTTTTTGTTACAAAATTGTCCGTGCTATATACTTTTTTTCCTTTTGCCCCAAGAGAAGGATTACCTATTTAATTTTAATTAGTCCATTTAATTTATGTTAGCCTGGGGATTATTCATGGAGTAAGCGAATACCAACAGAATCTAAAACGAACTACATATTGTATATATATACTAATTTTCAATAAATTAGTTTTTTAAAATTATTTAAATATATATATATATATAACCTTCAAATCATGCAAACATATCTTATCTTATATTATAAAATATATGAAGGTGCATAAATATTAAATAACCCTTTTACCCTTCACTATAAGATACTTGGCTATTTTAATAAGTTCAAAATTTGTCATTATATATTCAATTAGAGTTTTAAGACCATTAGAAAATCCTAGACATAAGGAGGGAGGAGAGAAGAAGTCGCATGGAGCACTGAAATTTCATTTTAGGACAATAAAATTTGTGCTCTGAATGGAGAAAAAAATAAAGAAAAAATAACGCATAATTGTTTTCTATGTTATGGAAAAAAATCTATTGGTTGCTACTAAAGTTGAAGTGTTGCAACAAACACACCCCTATGTTTATGTTACTATAAAAAAATGCTCTCAAATACAAAATTTTATCATTTTCTTTAATTTTTAAGACATTAAATCAAATATTTTATTAGAACTTAAAAGTGTAACTTAATACAATAAATAAAAATATTGAAAATACATAAATTGACTTGACTGTTAATGTTAAATGACCTTTTTTACCCATATACTATAAGTTATTTTGTTCTTTAAATGAAACTTAATTTTTTTATTATCTATTCAATTGGAGAACACTCTTAAAAGTTACCACTAATTTTTTTTTTTTGCTAAAAAATAATCCACGCTTGATTCTAACCTATATATCTATTATACACACAATATATAGCTCGTTCGGACACCATTGCTATTCACTTACTCCATGAATAATATATATTTTCTATAGAGCAATATTGTCACTGCAATATATATACTTTTTTCTTTTGCCCCGAGGGAAGGAATACCTGTTTAATTTTAATTAGTCCATTTAATTTATGTTAGGCCGGGGATTATTCATGGAGTAAGTGAATAGCAATGGTGTCCAGAACGAGCTATATATTGTTTATATACTAAGTTTTAATAAATTATTTCTGAAAAAATATTTTAATTTATATATATATGCTATCTTTAATCATGCAAACATATCTTATCTTATATTATAAAAAATATGAATGTACACAAATATTGAATAGCCTTTTTGCCCTTCATTATAAGATATTTTGTGATTTTAATGAGACCGAAATTTATCTTTATATATTCAATAAAAGCTTTAAGACCATTACAACATCCTAGACATAAGGAGGGAGAAGAAGTCGCATAGGAGCACTTAAGTTTCATTTTGAGACAATAAAATTTTTTATCTGAATGGAAAAAAATAAGGAAAAGAGAACCTATAATTTTTTTCTCTATTATGACAAAAATCAATTAGTTGCCACTAAAGCTGAAGTTTTGCAACAAACACAACCTATGTTTAGGTTACCATAAAAAAAGCTCTAAAATACAAGAGTTTATCAATTTCTTTATTTTAAAGACATTAATCAAATTTTTTTTATTATAACTTAAAAGTGCAACTTAATACAATAAATAATAATATTGGAGATACATAAATTGACTTGACTGTTTTTCTAGCCCCAATTTGGATACATGTGATTGATAGTTAATTAATCTGTGGCCTTTTAGTATGAAAGGGTTATAGGGTGTGAAAGTATATATTTTTTTTTCTAAATAGAACAACACGAAAGGATTATAGGGTGTGAAAATATATTCTTTTTTCTAAATAGAACAACAAAACTTTAGTATAAACTTTACCAAATATATAAGAGATTAAATAACATTAATTATTATTGCTTTTTTCTTAGGCAAAATATTTGGAGATTCAAACCTGAGTCATACTTAGGCCAATGTTCCTCAAGGCCACTTGATTTTGCTAGTTGGTACTAAATTTATTATTCAATCATAGTTTATCAATATTAAGATTTTGTAAGAAAAATAAAAAAATTAAAGAATATACATTTTATTTCATCTCAAATTTTTGAATACTTTTTATTCATTCTAAATTCATTAAAAATATTTTGATTTGGTCCCCACTAGAAGTAATTCCTTAACCCAACAAAAAACTATTACATGAGTGCATACATGATGCACAATTAATATTTCATTTATGATAAAACATTAGATAATGTAATTTTTTCTTAATTGTAAAAAATTACGCGGTTTGACATTTCTTAGAAATGAATTACCAAATAATTTAAATAATTTGAAAAAAAATAGATATTACACAATTACTTAAAGTTAACAATTTCATCCAAACGAAGACTAATATGAAATATTTAAAAAGTTTAGAACCAAAAAAATATTTAATATGTTAAGGATGATAATGAAGTATGAATTAAAGGTTAGGTACTATTTACAACTGTTATCATATGTTTTATGTCACAAAATTTTCCTTTTTAACTTGGGTAGGATATGGTACTATATATTATTTCAACTAAAAACTAAGGGTATATTTAACTGTAGTTTGTAAAATATACATCTATTGTGTGCTTCTTTTTATTTATTTATGCCTATTATGTTTTCTTTTGATAAATTTATGGAAAAATTTTAAATTTTCTAAAAATAGTATTTAATGTTTTTATTTTTATTTTAGTAATCACAATTTTAATATATTTCTAATAGACCAATAGTTCAAATGTAAAAAAAAAAATTGTATCAATTACATGTACTTTATTTATATTTGAAGAACGTGCCAAATGACTAGTATGTCTAAATGCACACAGGCTATTTATAGCAAAAAAAAAAAAATGTTGTGTATCTGGGCGCAAGGGAAAAGAATTAAGGAATTAATTCTTTTCACCTAAAATTAGTTGTTTTTCCATAAAAATAATTATCTGCATTTAGACATATATTTACAATGGATAATCTAGTTTGCATCACATGGATAGGAGCAGACTAAATTGCCCAGTGGCTGATTCAAAAAAAAATTTAAAAGGGGCTCTAAATGCATATATAAATATTAAACTCGGCATTACACAATAAAACTTATAAATTCACACGTGTAATATAAAATCTAAACTCATGTACTACATAATGATGAATTTTTTGATAAAATCTAAAACATGCTCAAATTTAGCATTTATTTTTTTATGTCATCAATCAACAACAATAACATGAATTATAAAATTATATATGAATTGTGGAGAAGATGTGTGAGATGTGATAGAATGTAAAGAAAAATATCTTTTCTAGCTATTAAACTTATAAGTTTCTTTCCCACTTAGCTCTTACATTTTATCTTATGTCCAACCAACTCCTTATTTTTTTTATATGTTTGAACAAAAATGAGAGTAAAAAAATTGTTCAAGGTTTTGGTGAAAAAATGTATGAAAGTGCAAGGCTAGTATAGACTTTTGTCATAAAAAAATTATTTGTACATAGAAAAGACTGTTTCATTTTTTGTATTTCTTAAAGTAATATATACTCCTTTTGTTTCAACAGATATTATTAAAATTATGGAGGGCCCATTAAAAACTTTAAACGGTATTCAATTATTAATTTATGTATCCCTTATTAACACATTTTTTTTAGAAAAAATTTGGCCTATATACAACACATAAATCCGCATCTAGAATCGTTAATAAGACTAGGGGTAAACAGTATTCAGTCCAAACTAAAAAAACTGAAAAATAAAATAATTTGATAATTCAGTTCGGTTAAAATTGGTAATTTGATTCGGTTTCAATTGAAACCGAATAACAAAAAATTCGGTTTTGATTTGGTTTCAGTTTTGAACATCGGTTAATTTGGTTACCGAATTAATCAAAATTTTTGTTATTAGATTTTTTTTCAATTTTTTTCATAGACAATAAACCTACAAACCAACCCAAGGTACCTTAGATTCTTATTTTTTTGCTTTTCATGGACAATAAATCTTTTATATTTAGTAGAATTTGGAAGGAAAAATAACACCTCTCTCACTCCCTCTTTCATAGAATCACACTGTTTTTTTTTATTTGGTTTCAAACCCAACCGAATTTGAGTCTGATTTTAAATGCTAATTCGATCTATTTGAATTTTTATCATTTAAAATTGAAAATTGAATGAACCAACTAATTCGATTCGGTTTAAACGGAATGATCACCCTAGATAGGGCTACGTACGTACCACACATCGTCCAGCCGAACTCAGAAGCTTCTTCTGCTTCCACCTAGCTAATTTGTTTTTCAAACGTTCCACCAAATAGCTATACAGCAATCTTATCTTCCTACCATGAAGGACCGGAACAATCACGTATATTCCCAAATCATCAGTAACCAGAACCTTCGAAATTTTGTTGCAAAGTCTCGTCGTCCGAGCCGGTATATTGAGAGAGAAAATAGTTTTGGTTTTTCCTACTCATCATAATACAGACCACTGCAAAGCCTTTTAAAACCTCAACCACCTCCTGCCGTAAACCATTCGAAACCATTCAGAATATCATTAAATCATCAGCGAAAAAAGATGATGAGAAACTTCTGGCCCATTCCTGCCTAATTTGAACGACTGCCGAGCTCCAGCCGGCCACCACCTCTGCTGAATCATGATGGACAACCTGGATTCTGAGAGGAAACTGAAATGGTTGGACGTGGGTTTGCTTCTAGCTGGAGTAGGCTGGACCAGCAAACAGCTCTCCAAATGTCCGATGCCGACTGTATTATTAGATGCCTGTTAACCTTCAGAGCTTATTTAGTGGAGAATTCGTATTTCTTAACAATTTTACTTCTACATTGTTTTGTCGACTACTTTGGTGGGCACCCTTCTCCATGTTTGAACTCTGAAAGATTCATGATTGTCTGTGGAAAAGGGGTAGATGCTCACCATATTCGGCGCGGAAAGTCTCAACTTTCTGCTAAAAGCAATTTGTGCTTACAATTCACTCACAAGTGCCTTTAGATTCTAGATTTTTCTATCATGCACTTGAGCTCAAAGTGACGCTTTATTTCAGAATCCCAGCTGGGTTGGCCGAGTGGAGCCATGGTTGGCCGCAATGCCAATGCATGCCACGTTATTCCTTTCCGTTTAGTTTGTTGCACCTGCAGTCCAAGTGCAAGAAAGAAGTAGGGACGGTTTGAGGATGTTTTATAATGAAACCCCGACAAAAAAAAATCATATAATCAAGCAGAACAAGTTCAAACTATGTACTTAAGACTCTCTTCCAAAGTGTAGGACTTAATCCTGAATATGATCACCACATAGAATCATGCCAATATAAAACCAAGTTATCATAGTACCTCACAGGCTGAACCACTTTTGTTAGTCCACATTTTATGTTTGTGTTTGGGAAAAGGAACTTATGGTATGCTTAGTCAGTTGCATAACATTTAATTAATTCATTGAATAATGTAGATAAACTGGCATCGACATCAGTGGCCGAGAGAGTGGAAGACTAAGGGGTGCCCATTACGAATATTATCCATATACACATGTTAAAACTAAAGCTAAAAAAACTTCATTTTTTCTATTACGGCATCTTCATCTGTCCATGACTTAAAATCCTGGCGCCCTGATCAACATGGCACAAGTTTAGCACCTCGGACATTCTTGGCCCTTTAACCATATTTCAGCAACAGAAAATTTCAGGACTCTAAAATTCTAATCACGAAAGAACAAATCAATCATACTACTCCATATGATATGCAAGTGGAAGGAGTCCGAAAAAATCAGTCACACTCACACAACAATGTTTCGAATATTTACAAAAGTAGTTCTTCATCACCAACAAAACAAAATTCTGGAGCAGTTCTTCAGCTGCGTGTGGCACAAAATCTCCTTAGAAATCGACTTATCGATGCTTCGAATTATGGGGCAGTTTCTAGTGATCCTTCCTCCACGCATAGAGCAACAAGGAGAAGCCCCCGTTGCCCCCATACGACCTTGTTGTTGATGAAGAGCACGAACTTCTCCCACAATCGCTACTCTCCTCCGCCCACTGCAATACACTCGAGCACGACGGCGATGGCGACAGCATAAGGGGCGGCGTCGCTGCCGCCGTTACCGCCGAGGACGACATGCTTTTCCTCATCAACCTCTTCTCTGGCCCAACCATCTCCGGCCATACACCACCATCACCCACTTGGAAAATAAAAACACCGTGACCATTACCATTCTCATCACTGGTACTGTTACCATTTTTTGGGTCATCACTGCTACTATTACCATTGACCCAGTTGAAAACATCCCAGAAAAAATCCACCTCGATGCCTCCCACATAAATTCTCTCGTTGCCCCTGAACTTCCACGCCAATCTCTTGACCACAAGGCTTGTCTCGCCATCAACTCTTACCTTAAGCAGACCTCCATTGCATTCTATCCCTATCTCGTGTTTGGACCCCAAGAACTTAGCTCTGGATATGTAATTCTTGCGTCCAAACACATGCTCCCTCCGGGACAACAGCGTCGGCTCAATGAGTTGCCGAGCTATGGCCAGCCCGCAACGCCTACTCATCGCCTCCGGAAGGTCACCTAGGAAAAATTCCACCTCGGAGTTGCAAGAAATGGCCAGGTAGAAGCGTGAATCGGGCTCCGCCGACTTCCGACTGAACTCAGCCCGAGTGAAGTCCCAATGAAGCTTGATTCTTTGGTAATGTTGGTGGGTCAAACAGATGGATTTGGATCCCGGCCGGGCTCGGAAGAAAAAAAACGTTGACGGGTGAAGAGAAATGGTGACGGAAAATGACTCCGCGGCATAGATTGTTAGAGAGTGTGAGAATTGAGTTTTTGACCAAGTAAGAGAGAGATGAGTCGGAGAGTTGCAGAGCCGAGTTTGGTAGACGCAAGTAACGAGATTTTGGGGCAGTTGAGAGCCGCTCGAATGGCTGTCGGGGTGGCCGAAACATTTTGGAATCATGGTGTTCGACGAAATGCCCGACTGAACAAAAGGCGGTGGTTTTGAACCTTGGAAGGAATACAAAGCTAGGAGCAATAGTATAAATAACTCTTGTTTCTCGTGGTATTGTGGGCAAAGGAAAGAAGGGCACTTTGAAACATGAAGGATGATGAGAGAACAAACGCTTTTGATCAGCGACAAGCTGCTAAGACAAGTTACAAGTGGGTTTACAGCTCATGCGTTCGTTCCCTTGATTTGCGCCTCAGACAGAGCGTGCCTTTTATTTCTTCTCTGGTGAGCTGGTTTGCACTCCATATATGCATAGAATATACTTGTACTTCTTCGCCTTTCAGAAATCCTTTCAAGTAGGGTGACTTCGCCTTTCTTGTAAATAAAATTTAATACCTTTTCCATAATTCCATATGATATAAGCAAAAATATAAAACTTTGTGGCTAATTTGGAACAGTATACTAAAGTGAACTCCTGTATAAAAAGTTTCTCATTTGAAACTCAATTTATATGTTGGAAAAATTACAATAACCTTCTCTGGTCCTAATCTACATTTTACCTCATTATTTTGGAAAACTATAATTTGTTTTTTTTTATTTGATATTATTGGATAATAACTTTAGAAATTTTAATTTAAGTAGTGCGATGATTATCTTTCAGTAATTTAAATATATCTAATTTTTTTTACAATTAATAGATATTTTAAATTATCAGAATTTTTTCTCTATAAATACATTTTTCTCTTTGTAAATATAAATAAGCTGTTTTCAAATGTCAGTTAATTGTAAAAAGAATAATAAAAATTTTAAAATTATTGAAATGTGATTATTAAATAATTTAAATTAGAGTTTGAGAAGTTATTTTTAAATAGTGTAAAAAAATAGTAGAGAAAATATAAATTTTTAAAAATAAAATAGATAAAGTATAGTTGAGAACAAATATGTTTTAAGATAGTACGTATAAAAATGATTCGTGTTTTAGTTGAAGCAAAAGGTTGAAATGAACTCAACCGATGATGAGCAGGCAGGCAAGGGGCCTAGGCAAGGGAAGGATTGTAGGGTTATGATTTTCGCTTGAGTCATGCACATGGGCTTGATTGGTTTAACTAATAAACATTTGAGAAGCTAGCCTACCTAGCCAGGTTCAGTCGTTTAGTTGAATACAGAGAGTTTGGAAAGCGTGTCATTGACAGACCAGTTTTGGCGTGTAAGAACAGTTTCTTGAGTTGGAGAGGAACAAGAAAAAGATATGCAGACAAAAATCAAAAGATAAAGGAGCCGGCTCCCAGTCCCCGTTCCAGTCATGATTTCTCCTCTAGTCCGTGTGGCCTTACAGTATACGATTCTCCAACGGCATATTCTGTAGACCACGTAATTTCACACGTCTCCGCCAGGATTCACTGTTTAGTTGTGACAAGGGGGTGATATTCGGTTATTTTGGTTTGAATAGATCCGAATTAATCGGTTAAGTCGGTTTTTAGTTTCTAATCATGACAAACCAAAGTAACCGAATCATTCACAAAAATTGATCAAAACCAAACCAAAATATTCAATTCGGTTTGATTTGAAACTGAAATAACCGAATTTACAAACATATTCTTAATACATGTTGCCTTTTCTTTATATTTTCCTCTTATTTTCTCAAGTAATCCCATCATCCTCATGCATAAAGGAGGCGTGAAGGTTGGATTGGGCCATCTAGGTTTGAACAATAAGTTTCGATGGGCTACCGGACAACATCAAAAAGGGGATATCAGGAACCAAAAAATGTTTTTTAAAAAGTTCGGTTAATTCGGTTACCAAATTTATCGACCCATCCAACCAAAATCGAACCAAAAATGAATTTCAGAAATTCAATTTTAACCGAAACCAAACTGAAAAATTGAATAAGTCAAATAAAAAAACTGAATTAATTCTGTTTAACGGGTTTTTCGGTTCCGGTCGAATAGTGCACACCCTTAGTTATGGCCCAATTTGTTTTGACTGTAGAACTAGAATAAGTTGGACATATACTCATACATACACATATGTAGACACACACTTGAATTCGAGTATTAAAAAATGTGTGTTCAACGAATATGGCTGTCCATGTAGAGTGACCTTTACCCATTTTGTTGGTTTCAGTTCTTAATTATTGAAATCTATCTGTTTTTCATAAAAAAAAGGCCTAAATATGCCTGTGGTCCCTTAAGTTTGGTGACTCGCACGAGTTAGTCCCAAAAGTGTGATTCATCGTTACTTAATCCTCTAAGTTTGATAAATGTTGCGACTTAGTCCCTAATTGGATGGCAAGATAGATGGCGTTACTTAGCCCACTCAGACAAGGCAGGAGGAATCAGGTTAGAATGTAGGTCACTAGAAACCATGAAACTTTTTTAGGCCGAATGCTCTTGAAGCTTTCCTGGCTCTATCGTTCTCGAAAATCACTAGTGCTTGACTCGGTTTTATAGTATTCAGGCCACACAACAATAGCCCCATGATTTTGGGTCTCAATTTGGCATGGTTTGTGTCAATTATGATTCGAATCAAATTTGGTTTTTGAAAGTTGCTTATCAACCCTAAATTTCATTTTTGAAATTGAGTATTGTGTGTGCGAAATTGATAAAGGGTAATTGGTCCTTGGTGTTCAAAGGTCCTTGGAGAGTGAAAGAACTTTGTTTTCAATCTCCCATTGATGAAGTATGTGGGCTGGGGGGTCGCGAGTTTAGTTTTTAATTTCATACCGTACCGGCCAGTACAGCCGGTAAATCTCGATACCATCGCTCAAATGGTACCGAACTAGCAAATTCCGTCTCAAGCTTTATACCGGTGTGTACCGGTGGTACACTCCTTCTTGGCAATTCCGCTTCTCGGGCAGTACGTTATTCATGAGCGAAATTTGTGTAAAATGTACTTAAAGAGAATCGAACCCTCAACAACATGATTGAAAGTGAGTGACTACAGCCACCGCACCACATCTTTGTCTTTGATATATAATAGATACTAATAATTTTATAATTATTTTAACAAGTAACCCACTCTTCACTTGAAAAATTCTCCTCCAACACTACACGACTTTTTGCCTTTCACTTTCCAACAACCAAGCTACCCACCCAACTTCTAATTTGTATTTTTTTTTCCAAAATTTCACTACTTTTTTAACTAATCAAATTACTACATTTTTTAGGCAATTAACTATAGATAATTTTTTTGATATTTTTTGCCAAAAATTATTAGAAGTATGTCTAATTGATAAGTTTTATATGACAAACATTTATTATTATTTGAAAGAAAATTTGTACTCTTATTTTTTTTATATCTTAAAATTATGGTTTCAATATATATAGCAAAATATTTATATAAGAAACTCTTAATTAATCAATATAATATAACATACATTTCAATATAATAGAACATACATTTCACACTTTTACAATATCAAATTTTAGTAGTTCTATGAATTGATATGTTATATTTATATATATTTATTTTTATATATATCTATATACCTAAAATATTTAAAACTGGTACATCCGAGATAATACGATACGATACCGGTACTGTACCGTACCATTAGAAAAACAGTACACTATCCGATACCAGATTTAAAACCTTGGTCGCTATTTCTAGAAAATGAGTTACTGGCGGTGGGGCAAAAAAGGATGTGCGCGGAGACGAGTTGCTGGCATGGGGGGCGGGGGGTTTGAGGAATATTGCAATTCTTGGGAATGAGTTGATGCAACATTGCAAAGATAGAGATAGAAGGCAGGGTGAACACTTGACGACGACTAGGGGCTGGGGAGGAGAAGGGGCTAGCGTCGGATTCAATAAAACAAAGGCTAACGGTGAAAGGTGAAGCAGAATTTCATGGAGAAGATGTCATCGGCTAGGCATATGGCCGAATTTGATTGGAAGATGGCCGGCAGATGGCCAGAGAGGAAAAGAGGCCCAACAGTGTCATGGTCACGTGACAACCCGTACAGTTTAAGGGACTAAGTTACACACACTCTCAAACTTTCAGGACTAAGTCGCTTATTTATCTAACTTGGAGGACTAAGTCGTGATGAGTCAATCCTTAAGGGCTAACTCATGTGAGTCACCAAACTTAAGGGACCATAGGCGCATTTAGGTCAAAAAAATTGTGAGAAAACAAATCTATTATAGTATTATAAAAAAGGAAGTGAAAGATAATTTAGTAGTCATATCATATTTTCCTTTATAAATGATAAAACTACCTTCAGATATGATATAATTCCAAAAATATCCACTAAATACTATTTCTAATTTTGACCACATTTGACTTTTAATCTAAAATGATGAAACTTAACCTAACATTTTGTATTTTTACCTAATTTAGGGAGCAAAAAATTTCAACTTATTCAAATTTCATTTTTAACTGAAAAATCAATCTTTTTACCATATATGTTTACATAAATATTAAGCAAAATGAGTAACTACTATATATAACAAATCTTTTATTTTTATTACCCATGTTATACCCAAATATATTTGTAAACTAATATATATTTTCTTTTACTTTTATATATATTAAAAAATCTCAACCTCACAAAATATAGACCATAAGTCATCTTTCTAGCTTCATTTACAATTTTCATATTCTCTAGATTATGGAATTGCATTATTTCGTAGCATATATTTCATTGCTTTTCTTAATTTGTCATTATGTGCTTACGTGAAAAAAAATTCAAAATTATTCTATATACTTTTCTTAATTTTTGGTGCGTTTTTTACTTAATTTTGTTTTGCCTGATGATTAGTGTATATTTCTCTATATTCATGGTTTCATTTTTATTATTCATGACTTTTTATATTCCAATTATATTCTAATATATTGTTCTGGCTCTTCATATTTGAGTTCACATGTATGAGTTTTTGCATTCAATAAAGGACCCTATTAGGTAGCTTTAATTTATGTAAATAATACAATCACTACTAAAAACACATGCATTTTCCAACTGCCAAATTTTCAATAGCTAAGCCGTTGGAAAAAGAATGGACGAATTTCCAACAGCTTAGCCGTTGGAAATTTCAAGACCACATTTTCCAATGGGGTTGGTCATTGGAAATTAGACAAAGGCTGTTGAAAATTTGTGCCAGTAAACCAATATATTTCACAAATTTAAAAAATAAAATAGTATTTTAAAAATATTTAAATAATAATAATAATAATAATAATATATTTATTAACATATTTATAAGTATAAATATACCATAATATATATATGATGTAAAAATGTAATAATGTAATAATAATGTAATAATGTAGTAATGTAATAATTATGATATATGATATATGATATATTAAAAAAATTATGTATAGTTATATAGATGTATATGATAATGTAATAATTATGTATGTGATATATGATATATTCATATTGATATAGTTATATTACACACACACACACACACACAACACCACACACCCCACAATATTTATCATTACAAATATATAAAAACATATTTGTGCGTGTGGGGGTGCATATATTTTTAATTATAATAACAATAATTATAATGTGTGTGTGTGTGTGTGTGTGTAATTTTGCAATAATAATAATATGCATATTTATATTACATTGATATTTATATTATATATATTTATATAATATATCATAATATATGTTTAACTTAATACATATATATTAACACGTGTAAATTTTATACACATTATGAACATAATTAATGAATTGATGCTATAATAATAGTAATATATTTATATATTATTATTATTATTATTATTATTATTATTATAATAAACATATATTTCTATTTATATTAATATTTATATTTACTACATACACATATATGTCATACACACATGCACACACATATATATGTCATATAATAACAATAATAATAATAATAATAACAACAACAACAACAACAACAACAACAACAATAATAATATGAATTTATGTCGTGATTTTTTAATTTTTTATGTTAATTTTTGGTGAATATTTGTAAATCTAGGATGAATTTATGGATATTTTGGAATTTTGGAATTTGTAATTTTTTAATTTGTAAATCTTCTGATTTTATGATGAATTTGTGAATATTTTGAATTTTTCTAAATATTTTGGATTTTTTTGAATTTAAGATTGTGAATATATTTCTGTCAATTTTAGTAAAAATTTAAATTTTGTAAATATAAAATATAAAATATGTTTTTAGTAGACATAATATTTCGGTAATATACAAAATATATTTTTTCAAGTTATTTAATTTTTTTTATTAGTTTAAAATTATTTTCCAATGGACAAACCGTTGGAAATTTTCATGGGCTTTAGTGGTTAGGATTTTCCAACGGCACCGTTGAAAATTATTCTTTTATGTTAGGCCGTTGGAAATTTTAACAGCTTAAATACCAACAGATAATTGTTTAAGTTGTTGGAAATTTTTTTTCCAATGCTTCAATTATCAATGCATCAGTTTCTAATGGCTTTGCGTTAGAAATTCACATTTTCTAACGGAAAGGCCATTGGCAATTGTCAGTTTTTTAGCAGTGAATATTTGATTCTTACATTATCCTAACTCATATTCACTTTTTTCTATTTCTAAAAAGATAGTAGTTTTTGGACAACCAATTGCATATACATGAAAACAATGTAATTCATCCATCACTACAAAAAAAAAAAGTGGTTTTTTTAAGTACCCAATTTACATCACCAACTCTCCAACACTTTTTTGCTCAGGGAATTTTTTTGTCCATGAAAGAAGATCATTCCCCATCAATTCGGGTACACTTGTGGTTCCATGAGTTTTTTGCAGGGAGTGGTTAAAGGAGATAGACCGTTCAAAATGAAGATGAGAATGATTCTACACGTTCCTGAACGGCAAAGGTTTCCTGTAAAAGTTTTGGAAGTTGGGGCTTAAATTGTTGTTTTCATTTTTCTCACTGTATCCTCATGTTTGGATTCTTGCTTCTCTTCCTCGACAAGATTCGATTTTTTTTCAATATTATAGTCTATTATGCATATTAGTATAAATGAGAAGCATAGCAAATTCAGGTAATTGCTCAAATTTATCTTGTGACATTCAATCTAAAATCATGACATTTAACATAATAATTTGTTTTTAACTAGTATAAAAGCATGGTTTAAAGTACCTCACCCGTGAGGCATATTTCAACCAAAATTTAACCTAACGTTTTTTTTTTCAAGCTAATGTGAGAATACGATTTAAAAGTACTTCAATTGTGTGGCGTTTTCAATTAAATTCTGGATTTTAAATATTCTAACCATATATATGTACATAAATATAAGAAAAAAAATATAAATTTTATAAATTTTCTTCTTTTCTTGTTTATAACTTCAGTTATATATGTTGTAAATTGTTAACTTCCCTAAATGGTTACACTAAATTTAATTGAATGATCAAAATAATATATATTTTTTTTCTGAAAAGAACCTACATATCCCTTGTTAACCAAGTTCTATTAGCGATTTGCCTACACAAGTACAATCTAGAGCATTTGTCATGACCAACAAATGTAAAATCAATTTCATTCTTTTCGTATTTACAAATTATTTAAAGTATTGTTCATCTCATTATTCTCCATAAATTTACTTATGTTAACTTAAGAATATATATATATATATATATATATCGTTAAAAAAATCCGTTCATTGGACCAGAGTACAACTGGTTGCTAATCTTTATGAGACAATATAGTAATTTTTCCCACGTAACGCACACACTTGCAAATGATGATCTGGATGTGGAACGCGTCCAATTTTAGCACGCTTTTTTGAGCCCTTGACCTTGACAATATGCTAGCTCTTATCCGGTCTGTTTTGGCATGGGCATACATCCGTCAGTGCTGTTAAAATGGTAAATTTTTATAATGATATGGAATATTATGATGAAATGACTATAGATGTTACATGCATATTGGGAAGAAATATGATAAAAATGTAATAAACACATATTATGTGCAAAATTGTTAAAAATGAAATGGTTGATTGACTATGAATGTTGTTTGACTCAAACTAAAGCTCAAAGACTTTAAGCTTTTTTCCTATCATCTGAGTCCATTATCAAGTAAGACACCATAACCTAAGAGGTTGTGACCATGTTGTTGTTCCTGTAGGCCGTTGTTGCCCCAGGTGTCGTGGGCATCCTTGTGAGTCGCAAGCATCATCTCCTCGAGTTAAAGAGTTTCCTGGTCATTTCAGACATTAAAAGCACTCCAATGGCATATAGTTTAGTTTCTCGACCCCCATTTTATCCTTTACATTTCTAAAATTGTTTTTAATTCATCAAATGAATTGATATTTTGAATATTTAGATTTAGGTTTCAACAAGCCACATAAATATTAACTAAATCATCAAAGGAAATTAACAGACATCTGTCAATGCTATTAAAACGGTACCCCCTTTGTCCAAAAAATGATAACAAGTATTTTTTTTTTGAGTTATCCAAAAAAGAATGGATTGTTTCCCTTTCTAGAAAGTTTTTAATATATAATTTCCTTTACTACCCTTATTTAAAGTCTATCTACATAAAACTCAAGAACCAAATAAAACCAAAAAAAGAATTTTTTTTCTTTCTCTAATCCTCATTTAAACTTTCACTACATAAAATCTGATTTTTTTAACTTAACTTTAAGGGTAAAAAAAAAAAAATAACATAAATTATACATATCTTAATCTCCGTGCCTCAAGAGACGCATCAACCAAATTAGGATGGAGGGAGTAAAGTTTTATAATGATGTGGAGCATTATGATGAAATGACGATAGATGTTACATGCATACTTGGAATAAATATGATAAAAATGTAATAAACACATATTATGTGGCATAGTTGTTAAAAATGAAATGGTTGATTGACTATGAATGTTGTTTGACTCAAACCAAAGCCCTAACTATGACTTGTAATTTGAGCTTCTTTCTTGTCAATAGAGTCCACTATCAAGCAAGGCACCACAACCCCAAGAGCTGAGCACCATGTTGTTGTTGTTCTCCTGGGCCATCGTTACTTCAGGTGTCGCGAGCATCCTTATGATTCATAAGCATCATCTCCTCGAGTTAAGGAGTTTCTTGGCTATTTTTGTCATATCAAATGCGCTCTAATGACATGATAGTTCAGTTTTTTAGCCCCCATTTTATTCTTTCCATTTCTGAAATTGTTTTTAATTCATCAAAGGAATTGGTATTTTTGAAGATTTAGATTTAGGTTTCAACTAACCACATAAATAGTAACTAATTTACTGTTTAAATTCAACTTAGACAACAACAATTGGTGTCTAAGACTTTAGGGCTATTTATGAGCAATCATTGCTCTATAAATCCTAGCAATCCACTATCTCCAACATCACTTTGATCATCAGAATTTTTCTCAAGTGTCAAGATCCATTTGGAATTTCAGAGTTTGATGAGATTTTCAGAAATTGAAAATGGTAAGGATTTTTGTGCTATTTTTTAGCTCAAGGACTCATGTGTATCAAATGGTATAATTCAAGGATAAATGATGTATTTCAAACTTTAAATCAATCACACAATCACCGTATATAATAAAGTATTACACAAAGAAATGAAATATTCTTTTCATTAGTCATTAATCTGACTAATTTATCCTACATAAAAAATATTAGCGAAAAATTTTTCCCTAAAAGAAACCACTGGTAATAAATTTAATTGTAAAAAAAAAACTATAATAGACTATCTCCTGTTATTGCGGACACTATAGTTATGGTGGGTAAATGCCCTTTTGCCTTTATACTACAATCAACAGCTAGCTATAAAAACTTCCCTGTCATCTAGGTTTAGGTTCCGGATCTTAAGCTAATATGTATACGTTCAATTATATTGCTGGCTGGCTGGAGATTGGGGGTCCATTCCATTCTCTCCTGCTGGCTGCTGCTGTGCATCTCCATAATAATTGTTCGTAGTATCCCTTCCAAAAAGGCAAAAACACCTCATGGTTTCTGAATTCTTTCTCGCACAGCTTCTGCAAAGCTGCTCCTCCAGAAACCTCTTTCTTTAACATCTAGGATTGCAATTTTCAGGCCAATTCTTGGCATTGTGGTTGCCATCATGATTTCTCTGATACAAAATGAGTTTGAATCATCAATCATGTATATATTTGTATGTAAAGGAAATAAAAGGTTTTTTTTTCCATATATGAAAGGGAGAAATAGTGAGTTACGTACTTGAGTTATTGCAAGGTATTTTTGTGTTTTTTTTTTAACCTTAGAATTATAATGTAAGGGAGAGTTATAAGAGAAATCCTATTAATAAATTTACTCTAGCTGCCACACATCTAATTAAGTATTACCTTTTGGCTGCAGACGATAAAAGCCTCTTATACAAGTTAAGATTTAAATATTGGCTAGCTATAAAAATTGTGGATATTATGTCGATTAATTATGATGTCATGAAAGGTATTTTTGTGTTATTATGTTGTCTGTGAATGCCATTCCAATCTTACAATAATAGAAGCAGTATTTCCTTTTTAGCTAAGATGTTGTCATGAACGAGAAAATAGATACAAAAAATTTGAACATGATCAAATATATCAATTTCAAAATTTGAATGTAAAGAATTTCAATATTGAAATAATGATTATAAAAATAAGACCCCTATAATTTCATAAGATAGAAAGTGTTGTCCACGCACTTTTGGTGTAATACTGGCACATTGGGCCTTCCATCGTTTCAATTAGGGGATGAATCATTCTCTTCTCTTTTCTCTATAATTTCTAAACACTACTTCATAATGATTTTGAGTAAAATAAAATAAAAGAAAGACAATAAGTGTTTTAAGGGGGGATAAATTAATGACAAGTTCTCATCACGTAGCCCACAAAACTTCACTTATGAAATATGGACAATCTAATGACTTTGTAATGCTTAACGTATTCAAATTTATGTGCAAAAACTATATAAAATCTTATGTGCCCTGGTTTTATTGGTTTTTAAAAAGAAAGGCCGGTGTCCAATATTGTACTCCCACTAATGATTTAATAATTTCTTTTTGGAGATTTAATATTGTACTCCCACAGTCCCACTAAAAACCTTTTAGAGCATTTTTATTTAATGAATGCACGAAAATCCAATCTATGGCAGCCGACGGTCTACTTATTTGGGGATAAAATTCAAATATAATCCTCTTATTTTAAGGATTATCCTAAAGTGATCTCTTATCTTTAAGAGTGCCTCTTAAAGTCCTCTACCTCCTCTAATGTGTTATATTTCAGTCCATTCCGTCAGTTGAGCCGTTATTTTGGATGAAAAATGCTCATGTGGCATTAACTCTAACACATGGTAGCCTATGTCATAATAATGAGTGATTGGTATGGAAGAATAGTAAATATGAGATTAAAATTTATAGAAACACACAACTGAAGGACTTAAGACGTAAATTAAATCATAATATTCTTTATCCCCCTCCACTATCCATGCCGCCGTGCACCTCTGCCTCTCACCGCTTACTCTCCTACTGGCCCTCCCTCCAGCCCATCGCTCCTCCTCCATATCTCGATAACCATCTCGCCTCTCCTTCCCTCAAGGCTGTCGCTCATTCTCCACTTCCTGATACCCACCTCGGCTCTCCTTCCTTACCTTTAGCTCATCGGCAAAAATCGAGGAGTCGAAGAGATTTCTTCAAGGAATCATAACTCTTTTAATCGGTATCGGACAATCAATTCTCAATGTTGATTTTTGAAGAACTAGAATTTGAACTCCTCATCCTCCTCTTCCTAAGGAGGTACCTCCCCTATGACTGCGATGAAAGCGGAGCCAACAGGCGGCGACTAGCATGAAGCGGACTAGATTGAACATGGAGGCAGAGGTGGTGAAATTGGGGTCGGATTCATCAACAGGCCATGAGGTGACCTTGTTGCATTTTTGCATAGGTGATTTTGGGAAAGAAGATGACTGTGTGCCAATCTATGTTCTAAGCCCATAGATTATGTGTTTATGTCAGTTTTAGCCTAAAAGTTATTGTTCTTTCAGTATAGTCAATTGTGGGATGCCACGTGGCACTATGGAATGCCACATCGACCTAGGAAGCGCCACTTCATCAAGTTCCATCTAAGATAACAAAAAAATTGATGGAAGGGACTCGGGTGAGATAAGCGTTACGAGATAAGGGACTTTAAGAGGCACTTTTGAAGGTAAGAGACCACTTTAGGAAAAAGATGAAAGCTAAGGGACTGCAAATGGATTTTTCCCTCTTATTTGGTTACGTGCGCTAGTGTCGGAAGATACTGAGGCCCAAATAATTCATTCGAGGAAGTTAAAAGCTGGGCCAAACGGGCCATCAATGGATTTGAGGCCCAAATGAGCTAGGAGAATTGCCCGTTAGTTTCCATCTGAGAAGCGCCAGTGCCATTTTGAAATCGGTTCAAACTTCGATTTGGCTCCTCCTTTCTCTTCTCTCCCCTTTCTTCTCTACAGTTTTTTAGCTTCAGATCTTCGACGTCAGGTCCAGATTAAGGACGACTTTAGGTCACTGCCGGCACGATCTATCGCCCCTCTCCCACCGCTCGTCTCCAAATAATCCGATTCAACAGGGAAACCAGCCTCAGCGGCTCACTGCCCAGATATTTGTTTGTTTCTGGAGCTTAGTAAACATGGTATCGGTATCGGTTTCTACTTATCTAGGGTTTTTTTTTTGCTGCTTTCCTAGTTGATTTAAGAAATAGACTCTTGAATTGATCCATCTTTTGTTTATTTTGGTTGTATTTGGTTTTTAGAAGAAGGATGGGGCCGATGAGAATCAGAAACCATCGGACAAACGTCGAAAGATAGGTGGAGGAAAAGTGGTGCCACCGTCTAGTGCAGCTAGGCCCAGAAAAGCATTTGCTGCTGTCAACACTGGGCAAGACACAGCAGCACCAAGTGAGGTCTGTGTTTCAGAGGAGTGTTCTGAGTTCACTGAAGACCAAGTTGAGGCTTTGTTAAATGAGAAGCCTAAAGCAAAAAAGTTTGACCACAAGGTTTCCTTCACCATTCTATAAAGTTTGACCATGGTTTTTGTATTTGATAGTTACTTGCATATCCCTTTTGATTCTTCGTAATCTGCCGGAATTGCAGGGCGCGGCTGAACAGTATGCTAATCAGAACAAGAGGCTCAAGCTGTGCATCAAATGGTTCCAGCAATGCGATAAAGATCACACACATGCAAAAGAGAGGCTCCAGGGTGAATTGGATTCTGCAGAAAAGAAATGTTGTGATCTTGGTAACCGTAACTAATTCTGAAACTTTTGTCATCCTTGAGTTGATCTTTTCTTAAGCTTTGCCTTACGCTTGATGTTGGTACAAATGAATCAATTCTCTAATATACTGATAAGATAAGAACTCTATTTGACTTTTACATATAAGTAAAGTCCATACAATATAGAGGGTAATGCGACAGTTCTTTTATATTGGTTTTTGGATATCTAGACCTGGTGAGTGATATGAACTTATGAAGTTTCTGAATCAAAGTGAAGTGATTTATCAGAAATGACATACGGGAAACCGATAAAATCATGCAATCAAATCTTCTGTTGCCAGCAATAGTGCTTACGTAATATGAAATGACCATGTGATAGTCATCCCCTTTTTCCCTTGATGCAACTATAGAATCATAGCAAGAGCGCAAGGCCTCCTTACTATGGATTTTAAGTTTCTTAATGACGAAACTTATTTGTATTTCCAGAGCTGGAATTGAAGAATAAGGAGGAAAAACTAAATGCATTAATTTCAGAGTTAAGGTCAAGCAATGCTTCTTTGCAGGAGAAACTGCTGAAAGAAGAGAAGAACAAATTGGTTAGTCTTGTTTTCTTCTTGAACGCTTTTTTGTAATTTGGAAAGTTTCTTTCTTTATTTCTGCGTGTTTAATGTTTTTATCTTGATCTAAGTTTTCTTTAATGTGTGTTTCTTATCTTTAAACTTGTAAATCAGGAAGCTCTCCATAATTATAGAAGAGAAAATGAAGCAAGGGCTGCTATAGAGAAGTCACTAGCTGCTCTTGCGGAAGAGCTGCAGAAAGCACAGCAGGAAATACTGTCTGTTAATGATAAGGTATTCTAAAATTTGTTTTTCCCGTATGTGAATGACATGGGCTGCTGACTTGCTAGTATTATTTTGATCACTTAAATCAGATGAATATTGTTGTAAACTTGAATTTTGTACTGTTCATAGTTCATAGTTGCTATTTATTACGTTAAATTGAATTATTCAGGCCAAAAAAGCTGAAGATGCGCAAAGACTACAACAAGAGTATGTCTCAAGCCTACAACAGTACAATGCCAGGCTCACCAGTGACATTGAAGCTGTTCGTGAATCTTTAAGAAAGGCAGAGAAAGAGAAATTGACCGCAGTAGAGAATCTTAGCACTTTAAGGGGCCACTGCAATTCACTGCAGGAACAATTGAAAATGTCCAGAGTGAGTTCTAGTGTATCTCACTTTTTCTTTTCTTTTCCATATTGCATAAATGACTTTGTCTATGAAGAGCATAATAATTAATGTTTACTCTTGTCCTTGGTAGCATGTGATTCAACTCGAGACTTGGTTTTTGTCCCTTTGATTTCATAAATATGAATCCTTTTGTTTCAAGAGAAATAAAATGCGTTGAATATTTTGAAAATTATATTGCGTCTCTTAATGTTTAGGCTTCCCAAGATGATGCTGTTAAACAAAAAGAAGCATTACTAAGTGAAGTCAAATCCCTGTGCAATGAACTTCAACAAGTCAGGGATGACCGTGATCGCCAAGTTTTAAAGGTGCAGAGCTTGGCTACTGATATTGAAAGATACAAAGAAAGTGCTGGCAAATCCTCTGCCGAGCTGGACAACTTGATGGCAATGACAAAATCGTTGGAGGTTTGTTGGTCATATTCCTGGCGCATAATAGACTTTATGCATTGCATGATTTCTGATTTGTTGTGCTACTTCTTCAGGACACACGTTCTTCTCAGAAGGAGAGAATTAAGATATTGGAACATCAGCTATCATCAGCAAATGAAAAACTAAAGGTAATAATTATAGCGTCCTGCTGCTGGAATTTTAAGAGGGTTTTTCTTTCTTTAATCTAGAATGTTCTCTGTTTTTAAGGAAAAATTTCCTCCTTGTCTGTGACAGATGGCTGATTCATCAGCTTCTGAGACGAGGACAGAATTTTTAGAGCAAAAGAGAGTTGCAAGTGAATTACAACAACGCTTGGCTGAGGCAGAACGACAGCTTATTGACGGAGAAAATGTGAGGAAAAAGTTGCACAACACGATCCAGGTTTAGCTCCTGCCACTCCTCTCTATGCCCTACAAAGTATGCTATCACAGCACTAAGTCGCATGTAATTCTAGGAACTAAAAGGGAACATACGAGTCTTTTGTCGTGTGCGTCCTCTGTTACCTGATGATGGCGCTGGAGCAGAATGTGCCATATCTTATCCTACATCAACAGAATCACTGGGCCGTGGCATTGATTTGATGCAAAGTGGTATGTCATGATGTTGGATCAATGAGTTGGAAACCTACTTGTAGTAATCCTCTTTGATGTTTGCAGGGCAGAAATATGCTTTCACGTTTGACAAAGTTTTTACTCATGAAGCTTCCCAGCAAGATGTTTTTGTAGAAATCTCACAGTTAGTCCAAAGTGCTCTGGATGGTTATAAGGTAACTTTGCTATTATGTCTCACACTCTTAAGTTGCGAAGACATGCATGCAGTTGTGAAAAGGAATAATACCTTTTTCCATCATTCTTTATTTTTTAAACTCTTTTGCTGCATTATCTATGATATTCTACTTCAGAGGAAGTTCAGATTCTTGATGACAAAAGACTGTTCATCTCTTATTCTTGCAGGTCTGCATATTTGCATATGGGCAGACAGGTTCTGGTAAGACATACACAATGATGGGAAGGCCAGAAGCTCCAGGGCAGAAAGGTCTTATCCCGCGGTCACTGGAGCAGATATTCCAGAGTAGCCAATCCCTTCAAGCTCAAGGGTGGAAGTATGAAATGCAGGTAAATTGTTTATCTTGCTTTCCTAGTCGAAGTTAGCTAAGCATCTTACAAGCAATTCTCCCAAAACTGTAGGCCTCAATGCTGGAAATCTACAATGAAACAGTTCGGGACCTGCTGTCAACTAATCGATCAAGTTGTTTGGATCAAACGCGTTCTGAAAGTGCTGTTTCTGGAAAGCAGTATTCGATCAAACATGACGCAAATGGGAATACACATGTCAGTGACCTGACTATTGTTGATGTGTCTAGTATTGCGGAGATCTCTTCACTTTTACGTCAAGCAGCACAATCCCGGTAATATGGGGAACAACATTTCAATCATGTGAATAATTCAGCTTGAATTTTCGTCTTGGGTTTCTGTTGTATATTTCTGAGAGTTAAAATTTTCAAATGTGGTATAGAACAAGTCTGATTTTGCGGTTCTCACTTTTACAGTGATCTGAAATCCTTTCAATGAAGTGAACTAAAAGATAACTCATAATTCCCATCTGAACTTTGTTGTTCAAGGCAAAGATGCTGGGGTTCTAAAATGTTTTCATCTTCAGGTCTGTTGGCAAGACTCAGATGAATGAACAATCATCAAGAAGCCACATGGTATTTACCTTGAGAATACATGGAATTAATGAGGTCCACACCGCTCTCTGTCTGTCAATATCAGTTCTTTCTTCTCCTGTCTTTACTTGTACTGCAGTCGCTGAGATGTTTTATGTCCTTGGTTTGCCAGGGCATTGGACAAGAGAATCACGGAGTATTGAACCTCATTGACCTAGCTGGAAGTGAACGGCTCTCCAGGAGTGGCGCAACAGGAGACCGCTTAAAGGAGACACAGGTTAGCATACGACTATGTGAACCAAAATAAATTGTCGGCTCCTCAAGTTGAATACTGACTTCTTTCTGCTACCACCAGGCCATAAATAAAAGTCTATCATCGTTGGCTGATGTTATCTTTGCCTTGGCAAAAAAGGATGATCATGTACCATTCAGAAACTCAAAGCTAACGTACCTTCTCCAGGTAAAGACTTACAGTAGTTTATGTTCTCAAAATCCCATCCTTGCTTTTATCATGTCCTCAGAAATACGTTTTCCCATGAAACAGCCTTGTCTTGGAGGAGATTCAAAGACTTTGATGTTCGTTAACATTGCGCCGGATCCTTCTTCAGCAGGAGAGTCGTTGTGTTCCCTTAGGTTTGCTTCTAGGGTAAACGCATGCGAGATTGGAGTTCCTCGTCGACAAATTGGGCCGGCTGATTCTCGTTTGTCATGAATGATGTGCTTTCCCTTGGTTGCCATCATCTGTTGAGGTGCTTCTTGTGCCTCACGTAATCTGTATCAGTATTAGCTTACATGTTCTCCCTAAATTTGGTATTGAAGTTTGACAGAATGGCTCACTTTACTTGCTGGGCAAATTGACAGGTGAATGTTGTATGATTGTTTTATTAACACCAGTTTGATGAATAATCACTGGTTTTACAAAACAACCCGTTGTTAAGTTTTATCTTTTAGCTTCCCCAGGAACCCAAAATGAGTAAGTAAATAAATATTCAGCAAGTAAAACAGAAAATTTAAGGAAGTCGAGAGCAACCCAGCCCCAACTTGACAGGCCCAAAAGCCATGAACTTGTATGTAAACAAGTAACAAGAATCTGATTAGTGTATTGATTGTTCACTCGATTGCTTAGGCCTCCAACGTTATGTAATCTTCGATCAGTCAAATGTCCACTATAAAAATTACGCACATTGAAAGCTATTTAGAACACTAACTCAAAGATTACCCGGTAAAAGCCATAAATCTAGTGATTTTCCGGACAAACTACTCAAAATATAGTCAATGGCTCACGATGAAATATATATATTTTTTTAACTTAAACAGTAATTAATGGGCTGATTAGATTGTGATTGTGATGAATTTCTAAGTGAAAATTTAAACATGATATGCCATGATCAGTATTCGAATCCCTGCATGACTTGTGATTAGAATGCTAAATGTGCCTTATCATCATCTAGGTTTCAAGCAACATGTAAGTTTCTCACCAATCTTTATTAACTAGAATATATATGTCTTCCTTGTATAACTTTTTCTTGCTTTGATAATAAATAAATAAATAAAAATGTACCTCAACAAAGACTAATCGAGTAACATGTGGAAAACTAAAAACCTATCCTCCTTTCTTAGCATGGTGATATTAACATAGTTGCGCCAAACTTAAGTTTCAAAACCTTAAGCGGCATAACCTCAACTTCAAAAAGTCATAACTACTTCAAAATTTATTAAATTTGTTTGATATGGTAGAATAAAGTGAATAGTTATCATATTATAGACATATGCCTAACTAGATACATTAATCCACCACTAATTCTCCACCTGTAAACCACCACCACTACTTCCAAAATGTAACTAAATTGGTCCTAAACCAAAACCTTTATGTCCCCCTCTAGAAACCCCACCTCACCGTTGTCGTGGCTGCCTCCAGGCCAAAGCTTTTCTTGCTAATCGTCTCCTCCATATTACGACTTCTCTAATTAATCATCGACTTTGGGTCTCATTGTCGCAATACAGAAGTTTATAAAAACCCTTCTCAACCTTAACTCCAATTGATATCGTAACTCCAATCTCATCCACAAGTGCACGATATCAATTGTAGTAACGATAAGTCAGGTGTCAATCCCACAGATAATCATATGGCACAGAATTCTCTCAAATACCAAGTACGATGACCTTACTTTGGCTAGAGCAAACAAACCATCGAAAACAAGGAATAAGAATCTAAGCTACCAAACAAATATAACAACTATCCTAAACACATATTTACAAAGTTTCTAAGAAATTCAAACCAAATGGATTGCTACATAGACATATCTTTGACATAGGTACCTATCTAACCCAAATCATGCTTCCTGAAAGTTGCAGGCTGGAAAATTCTACGGTATCAACTATTCTCTCTCAAGACAGGGCCAATTAGTTCCTTATAACTCCATTAGACATTTTCATACTAACCAGTTGTCCTAGAAACCAATATGCTCAAGTTCTTCTTTAAGACCTTGTAGGAACAATAGTTCTTTTAAATCTACTAACTATCCACGCTTTATTAGCCATTTTCCAACCTTGGAAACCTCCCTCGAGTCTTTCCTAAGTTTAACAAGTGGTTCAACAGCAGTGGCCAATAAATGAAGAACGCATTCAAGCATAAGCTAAAAAAGCCAACAAATCATGAAAATAATCAACGGGTTATATATTTACAAGCATCAAATCATCCTAAATGATTCACAACATATATAGAAACAACAAATTTACACATATTTACAAGAATCTCGAACTAAAGAAAAAAGAGGAGTTAGAGTTAGAAGAACCAAATCCAAGTGGAAATTCTTGTTGTGGAAGAGCTCCCACTCCAATTTAAACAAGAATCTCCATCAAATCAGTGTTCTAACTCCCTAATCTATGAAAACCCAAAGAAAATTAGCCAAAAAATGAGTCTAGAGGGTTTTGGGTTGAAGGGGATCCTTTTTCACAATTTTTCACCAATGATTTTTATAAATCAAGTAAGTCTTTGCGACGCGTCGCAACTCCCGGCGACTCATGACTAAGACTCGACAGCATGGATACACATTAGTATTTTGACCATAACTTTGTACACAAGTGTCGGATTGAGGCGATTTAATAGCCCACTTGAAGCTAAGAATAAGTGCTACAAGTTTTATCCTTTACCAAAGCCTGAATCTGCCAAGAAAAGGTCCAAAAATTACTTGCAAGTTATCCCTCCTTTTGCTCCAATCACCTTCACTTACAAAAATACAATAATAACACTAGAAGGACACTAAATTCTAACAATTATTACTATGAAGTGCACAAATAAGGGTTAAATGATAGACATGTCATGCACTTAACACTCATCATCGTCACTTGGCTCTGAATCCCACTGTGGCCTCTCGTCACTAAATCTCTCAGTCGACACTCACTTCTAGTCCCTATTGCTCGCCTCTAGATCATCTTAATTATTGCTTGCCTCTAGATCTAGCAGTCGTTTGCTCACTCTTGGATTTGCCACTCGTGTTAGATCCCGTTGATCATTACTCGCCTTCAAATCTTGTCATTGACGCTCATTTCCAAATGATGCCGTGATCGCCCACCCCTAGATCTATCAATCATCGCCTTTAAACCACATCGACTATTGCTTTAAGGTCGTGCCCGTCTTCATCTTCTATTCGTCTCATTTGCCACTATTTCATGCCATCATTAGTCCACTTCTCCCTCATATCCGCCACAAAATTGTGCTAAAATAATATGCAAAATTATCCAAAATAATAGGTTAAAAAAATCGGAAGCAATATGCAAAAATATCTATGTATACAATTTGTTCCCTTTAAAGAAAGTGCAAATAATTTATTCTCTTCAATAAATGATATATAAAAGTGTAAAAGTGTCTCAAAAAATATAATAAAAATATTAGAAAAATATGTGAAAGTGACAAATGAAATAAATTAAAAATCTAAATGAATATAAAAAAAGTATCCAAAATAGTGAACAATGTCTAACACAATATATGTAAAAATGTCTTGAGCAATGTGCATGCATCTTGTTATCTTTAAAAAGAAAAATGTCTTAAGTAATAAGTGAAAGTGTCCGAAAAAAATTATTGAAGTATTTGAAGCAATATATGAGGACATTTTGTTTTTTTCTTTCAAAAATGAAAGTATCTAAATAAACATGTAAAAATGTTTGAATAAATATGTAAAATATAATATGTCTTAAAAGTGTGTAAAAGTATTTGAAATAAATGTGAAACTGTTTTTTTGCATGACAGACAACTAGAGATGTCAACTTTTTACTGATTTCAAAAATTTGATGTTGGAGTCGATGAGTGTTATTCAAAGTTGTTTGCAATGGTTACCACTGACTGTTCATGGTGGAGTGGTAGAGGTATTGACCACCATCCTCAATTCAATTTTTACAATGGTAGAGGTAGACCGACTAGACTCTGAAATTACATAAATAAATAAACCATGTAATTAAGACAATGGGGAGTAGTGCAACGAACGGTCGTGATATTGAAGCATGTGCTTTATTCGATACAAGCTAATCTTTTACAAATTTTATTTTAATAATTTGATTTCATTTTGTTTGGTGCCATCTTCTAGAAGAATAAGGAACCAACTGCTGATATTATAGTATAATTATATTGGATTAGGTGCATTAATTGGTTGAACTCAGGTCTCACGTGTTCTGGTTGAAGCCTAAAATTTAAAAGTTGAATAATAAACAACAAAATAACGTGCCAATTACCATACCACCACGTAAAGCCAGAGACTTGCGGGGATTTGGACAGAAAGCAACTGCAGTTCCGACCCAAAAGAAGACTGTGAGTATGAGACAATCCATTCAAACAGAATTAAAAATTCAAAACACGAGATGAGAAATCCAATGGCCTTTTATAATAGGAAAACTTATATCAACCTCCTCAAGTTTAACTTAACTTACATTTTACCTCCCTCAATTTTTAAAACCTACTCTTCACACCTGCTACTTTTATACTGTCCGGCAATAATTTTTGGAAAACTAGTTTAAGTTATACAATAATTATTTTCAAATAATTTCAGTCTCTCTTTTACAGTTAATAGACATTTCAATTATCATTTTTTTCTCCGTAAATGCATTTTTCTCCTAATTTCAAATTAATATTTTTAAATGTCAGCTAATTATAAAAAAATATCATAAATTTTAAAATTACTAAAATATTATTACCAGATAGTTTAAATTAAAGTTTCAGAAGTTATTATCAAATAGTGTAAAGGAAGTAGAGTAAAGTGTAAATTTTTGAAATTGGAGGTGCAAAGTGTAGGTTAGACTAAACTTAAGGAAAAAATTTCTGTAATTTCACCTTTATAAGATGATGGAGGCAATTTAAACCTACTCGATTTAAGCTTTTAAGATCATGAAACTTGCACTTATTTCTGCCTTTTGACATCGTTAGTTACACGTTAATCAACAATATGAACCCATATACAGACTAAAATTAATTTAGACTCACTAAAATTAATTTAGACTTCTTGACAATCTTTACCTATAAATCTAAATTATTCAACACTTGTTTCATAACTACTAGATAATTTACTTCATTAATATTTCTCTTTGTTCAAAAGTAAAATAATCCTTTCTCTACCATTTATTACTAACAATCGAGTTATTGTGCTGTTAAAACAGTTTGGGTAAGTATAAGTTTTAAAACCTCAAAAAACAAATTTAAAGTTGATTAAACCTAATGAAAAGTGTAAACTTCCATTATTCCGAATAGTAAAGTAGAGTAGTGATACACATATTAAAACATTTATATTTATATTTTTACTAAATTATGAATGATATAATTTGATTAATAATAAAAAGATAAATGAGTTCATCAAAAGAATCCCCAGTGCCTGAAACTTTTCCCTTGCAAATTCAGCAAAGCATTGGGTACAGGTATGACTTTGACTCCGGAGTTGGTGATTCGTATAGGACAAAGGATAACGACGTTTTGGTTTGGAGTTTGGGAATTGTGATATTGTCTATTTTTGACCGCCGTACGGCGTTTACGGAATCAAACGCCAGTTAAGTAAGAAAACGACATTGTTTTGGACTTTTCGTTTTTTTTTTTTGGGTACGGTACAAGAGTAGGGCTACTTTAACAATTTCCTCCTAAAAAAAAAAACCTATCTTGTTTGATAGTTTGGAGATCAAAGTGAAACACGAGGCATAGTTATGGGACTTTTTATTGCCATTTAACCCGAACATGTTTTAATGGTCAAATAATACCTAATTCACTTTATACACGCTGCAATTGTTTTACTTTTGGCGAGTTCATTTTGCATTCATTTTAATATGTTTTTGACTTATTGTACATTATTTTTATATAAAAATATTATTTACCCAAACTATTAATTTGTTAAAATTTTATATCTTAAGAAATCTAAAAGATGTTTTTAAAATATTTTTTTTATAAAAGTAATATTCTATAAATTTTAACTTAAATAGCCTAAAAAACAGTGACAAACATTTTGTTTATTTCCACAAAAGTTATTGTAAAATTAATTTCTAGACTTCTTAAAATGTAATGTTTTAATAAATTATAACTTTAAAAAATAATTATTTTGAATGAGAATAATGCACAATATATATTAAAATTACTGTTAAACAACTAGCCCTTTATTTTATTATTGTAGAAAAGTTTGTTCCTTTCTAAGAATACCTTATATACCAGAGAGAGAGAGAGAGAGAGCACTTACTTAAAGACTTATGCTCCTATAGATTAATTTGTAATGATTATAGAAATGAAGAACATAATTTGGAGATTAATAGTGTTTGTTAGGTTGGATTGGTTTAAAATTAATTCAAATAGGACAATCTGATTTATTTTTATTTTTATAAATTTGATTCAAATAATCTGAATTACATATTAAAATTGATTCAAACTATTTGAATTATAATTCAATTTTTTCTGTTTTTATCAGAACAATTCAAATTATAATTCAATTTATCCAGTTCTTATAATTCAATTCTTTTTTATTATAACTAAACATATGGTAATTCAAATATATATATATATATATAAACGAAGAAAATGTGATAAAAGTTGATAATATTCAATCTTATACTTAAAGTTAAGGGTTGATTCATAATACATAGTGCAAAATTAAACAAAAATGACCTTATATATGTAGAGTTGAAGAGTATAATTGCAAAATACACATTGGCTTTCAATTTATTTGGTTTGTTTGGTTTTAATCTTAGAAACCAATTCTGATCTGATAACTAAATAAGAAATTCAATTTTGATCCAACTTAAATAAAAAAAAATCAAAATATTTTGTCTAATCCAAATAATCTATCTGAATTATTCATTTTTATCCAAATAATGAACACCTTATCGGGACACTAGCTTAATTTGGAAGACATCTCCATGAATAAAAAAAATTGTTGGATTATTCTTGTACTATTGTCGTTGTTGTGGGGGGATTTTTCAATAACCAAAATGCTACAGTATCAACCATTTACAAGCTTTTCAACCTTTTGCATATCATGTACTAATGTGTACTAGGAATAAGTCTAATGTGTACCATACCCTCTGTGTTTATATATATTTTCATTTTAATATTACCTTCATAGTATAAAACAAGTGTAAACATATCAAATCTTGTGTTTCTTTTAAAACTAGAGATATGTACAAATCAGATATTAGATATGTATAAACTCAATGTAAAAATAAAAAAGTGAGAGATCTATATAAATAATATGTGACATATGTAAAAACAATATCATGGACATGTTATCCATAAATTTAATAATATGTATAGGTTCAACATCCCATACAAAAATTAGTGTGAAATCATCAAATCTCGCTTCCTGTTAAAATTGGAGATATGTACAAATTATATGACAGATATGTATAAAACTCAATATATAAAGCAAGTGGATGATATGTACAAAACATGTGACGTAAATATACAAATGAGATCAGAGATATTACACATAAGTTATATTTGTTCATATATTAGAACAAAGATAAAAAGTCTTATATAAATGCAATTTGAATATTCAATGTAAATCGGAAAAAAGTAGTTTTTTAAATCCTAGGGCAATATTGCAATTTTTAAACAAATTTGAGGTGATTTATATAGTCCCCCCCTAAAAAAGGCCAATTGGGTCTACCAATGATGCCCCGTCACCGCTGCTTCAATTTTCAATTACCCCCACAACCCATGGTAACAGATTGCAAATCAAACAGTATCATCATTGTACATCATTATCCAGATGTCATTGTTCAACCTATTCTCCAAGATTTCGTTGCATCCAGTTGAAAATGAGGCCGATGGTTTCTAGCATTGGTCCCTTCGCTGCAGCTGCAACGCAGCCAACAATCATTGACACCTGTAGAGAGTGACACCCAAAAGCAACTACACTCGGCAACGTGGGGGACGTTGGCAATGAAAAGGGTGACCATCATAAAGGATGACAATGGTCGCGTCAATCGTGTTTGCTGCTTGGAGAGTAATGGAATGCGACAGGAATCACTAAATTGGTTTAAGAACAAAAGGTTAATTACATGAGTAGGGCGCACGTAGGGTAAGAGGTATATAAGACATTATTTGTGTATTAGTGTAGGTTCTCTTAATTATAAACTTGTAATAATTATGAGTATAAAAATAAGAGAGAGAGAGAGAGAGAGAGAGAGAGAGAGAGAACGATAGCAATAAGAATAATAAGGTGGTGACAATAATAATAATAATAATAATAATAATAATAATAATAATAATAAATAAATAAATAAGTGTTTAGAAGGAACATAAACTTGATAAAAGTTGGTGAATCTTAATAAATAATAGTGCAATCTAATAAAAATATGTGTTCAATGAATTGTGATAATGTTATGGTAAGTGAAGTGTGAACATCATGAAATGCCGGTTATAACTGTTTTTTTTATTATGTATTGGTTCTTCAAGGCATCTTAGCTCTAAATCTGAAAATAATTGGTCCGAAGTAATAGATATAACAAAATTTTTATTCATTGTTGTTCAGTGATTATTGTCTTTAGAAAGCGAGAAGGTTCTGGTCATCAGCTAACCCATCTATTTTTCCTCATTAACTTTCTTTATGCTTATTATTATAGAAAAATGAAGACTTAAATACCCCACCGGTCCCTTAACTTGACCAACTTACACAAGTTGGTCCCTCAACTAAAAATCAGTTTCAGCTAGTTCTCAAAGTTGGCAAAACGTGCAAACTTAGTCCCTGAAGCGTGTTGGAACGGCACATGTCTTCATGTGGAATAATGCCGTCACATGCCATCACTACACAGTTAATGGGCAACCTCGCTCTTTGGCTTTCCTTTCACCAATTAGCACCGTCCCTTTTCGGCATTCCTTCCCCTGCCACCCTCACCCTGCCTTCCCTCCCTTTTAGCATCACCTGATTCACGCATCCTCATCATCAAGATTTCCCCATCCTCCGTCCGCCTCCCTCTTATCCAGCAACCCGTCGTCTGCCTCCTATCTCCAGTGTTAATTCGCCGATTCACTCTCTACCCTGTCCCCGGCATTAATTGGACTCTTTGATTTCCTCATGTCACCGTCCTCCCTCACCGGCCTCTCCCCTTGCCGCCCTTGTTCCTCCTTCCATCCTTCTCGGCCTCCTTTCCTTTCCCCACTGCCATCACTCTCATTTCCCTCCCTTTTGTCCTCACCCGAATTGTGTATCCCTGTCATCATGATTTATAGATGCTCTGTCCACCTCCTTATCCTTTAACAACCTCGTACTTTGTCCCCAATTCGCTCACCGAATTTGCTTCCTTTCTCTAATCGCCAACCTTAATCCATCAATTCAATTTCTCTCCCGCATCCCCAACATCAATCTTTGGTAAATCTCTGTTCTTCAATCGGATGCTTCTATAGAGGCAGGGAGGTGGCAAAAGGAAGGGAAAGTGATGGAGGCTGGGAGAGGAAAGGAGAGTAACCGAAGCGGGGAGAGGAAGGAAGGCCGAGAGGGGGGGAAGGATGACCAAGAATCTTTAGACAACAAAATGTGGACGACGTTACCTCCACATGATAACACGTGCCAATGTAACTTACTTCAGGGACTAAGCCGTCATGTTTTGCCAAGTTTAAGGACTAACATAAATTGATTTTTAGTTGATAGACCAACTTGAGTTGGTCAAGTTAAGGGACTGATGGGGTATTTAAGCCAAAAAGGAACATAGGCGTGCACTTGGTGATGTGATCTTTTTATTTCAATTTATTGTTCACATCTATAAATAGATATGAAAGCAGGTACATTGGCTAAATTGTCTTTTTACATTTATTAAAAATTTATAATATATTATCAGACTGACACGTGTTTTTTGTAATTGATAATAAGGTGACATGTGGCGATTTCCCTTTATACCCCTCAGGATGCATATGTGTCTATTCTTCATTGGATGTTCGTTTGACATTAAGCAGGATTTACGGATGTTCAATTTTACATTTTTTATTTTTTACATGACACGTTCAGAATTGGTAAATTTTTTAGTCCATGTTTATGCGGCAGAATAAATTTATTTCCCCACGTCTTGTCGATTATGAGTCGATTACGTCTACTATTCATTCTCACGTCTAACCGAAGCCCACTATCAATAACCGCCCCACCCCCACTTCACCGCATCCTCTAATACAGTTCCACTAACTGCCCAAGCACACCATGTCTCCAGTAAAATACTGATAGTTACACAGTATAAAAACACAGCAAGAAATCGAAAATTTTCACTTCACATTAAAACTTGAATTGAAGCTTCAACCATTGTTGATTGACTGCAAGGATCGTGAAGCACTTGTTGACCCAGCTCTCTGCTTGCAGTGCTTTATCTCAGCAAATTGCAACCTGCAAGTGTAAACAATACTGTTCTTATGCAATGTGTCCATAATTTATATGTACACATTTTCATTTTCAAAAATTCACCGTTTAATATTCATATCATTGGATTTTGCAAATTTTCCAGCAACAAAGTTTCAGTTCTCCTTAGGTTGTTTCACTCTTTCATCACAACAAAGTTTGAGTTCTACAGATTTTATGCAATGTAAATGTCCAAAGTCAATTCTAATTAGTTTTTTGTGCTCCTTGCAGGAAAGGAAATACCTTGTCTTTCAACTTTCCTGACAAACACAAATAGGTCCTACTTTAATTAACCTTCTACCTATTAATACATGCCTTTAAGATTCTCTGTTTAAGCAAAAAAAAAAAATTACAAGATGACAACTACTGCCACTAATTCTGATTCCTCACACTGTTCGATTTTTTCTCATCACAGGCACTTCCTTCTACAAACAGGACAAACAAAACATTATCTACATTACAAAAATCAGGTACACATTCAATTCATTTTATTTATATGCTACCTGGTTTATGTGTTATTGTCTACTGGTTCATGCATGTTATGAGTAACCACACTGTCACTGCTATCCATACAATTGCATGTCTTCTACTGGAAGGTGTAATGTGGTTTCCTGTGTATCTTTATTCCTCCTCATTTCAAAGTTGTCCACTATTTTCCTTCATGTGATTGCATGTTTACAAGTCCAACTATTGACAGAAATTTTTTTCCTTTTCATATGGACAGAAAACAGTTTTGCTTTAACAAATTATTAAAAGATTCTCTATTTAAGCAAATTTTTAACTGTTGCCATTAATTCCGCTTCCTCACTATTCGATTTTTTTTCACACAACAGACTCATCTCAGCCATTTTGCTTCCACACACAAGACAGAGAAAACATCTACATTACAGATATCAGGTACACATTCAATTCATTTTATTTACATGCTATCTGGTTTCTGTGTTATTGTCTGCTGGTTCATGCATGTTATGAGTACCCAGACTGTCACTACTACCCATACACCTGCTGTACTTCATAATTTATAATATTACCCAATACAAAAGTTTAAATGTCTTCCATTGGAATGTGTAATGTGGTTTTCTGTGTATCTTTATTCCTCTTTTCAAATTTGTTTTTCCTCCTTTCAAATTTCTCTTAACAGTTTTTCCTTCATGTGACAGCATCTTCACAAGTCCAACAATGGACACAATTTTTTTTTCTTTTTATATGGACACAAAGCAAACACAAAACAGTTTTGTTTTAACACCCACACTTCATTTCACAGTTAACATGGATCTCATTGAGGTTGTCCCCATTCCATTTGTCACATCATTTGACTACATCTCAGAGAAGCTTTCCAAGGCTAAGCCTACTTACTATGTTGTGCACAAAGGACCTAGGATTAGATGTTTTGTTGAGGTTGAGGTTGATAGGTCCGAGGGGGGGAAAGGAATTTTCTGCAAGTGGAAGGCTCTTTGGCTAGGAATTTGGGGGATGCAATGGAGTCGGCTGTGAAGGCAGGAATTAAGAGGCTGAAGTTGTTTAAGAGCTACTACATCCATGATGTTAATTTCGAAGATTATATGAAGGTGAAGGAAAAGCTGGCAGAAAAGGAGGCAGAGAATGATGGACTTAAGTATGAGCTTGATTTGGTGAGGTACAATCAATCATGCATGAAGAATGTCCACAAGAATCAAGTTCGTGAGCTGGAGGAGAAAGTTGTTCAACTGAAGGGCAAGCTGTCTATGTATGAAGGCTCAAGTGAGACCCCTATTGAGAGTGACCCATCTGAGTGTGGGTCGCCTTCAAATGGGTTTTATTAGTTAATATTATTAGGTTAATCTACCTTACTTTTAAGACGTATTGTTGTCTGTTCCCCATTTTTTGGAGTTTATGCTACGATTTCGATAACAAGCTATTTACTATGCTATGTTTATGTTGATAACTTTCCCAGTTTAAAACCCACTTCCTATTTTTTTTTATCTTCTTCTTACTCGTACGTATGTTTTAAATATCCTACCAAACCACATTACATAGTCCATTTGAAGGCATAACAATTATTCAACTTAACCTTCAGAATTAGTCTGTTTTTTATTTTAATTCTTCAACTTTCCCTTATTCTGTTACTCATGCAATCAACAACACATAAGCAGTAAAAAATAAATCCATCTCTCTAACAAAGTTTTGGGTTTAGGCTTACCTTCCTCCCGCTAAACGGTAAAGTTGTCTTGTCTTTTCCAAACCAGAATCTTCCCCAATGTTGATTCATTTCCCTGCGTCCAATAAAAATTAAAAGCATTTAAAAATAAGTCAGGTTATATTGACAGCAGTTTGGATTGTAGAGGCCAATTTTCAAAACTAAGTATTAAAGAACTTGTGTCAGAGAAAACTTTATTGCAAAAAAAATTGTTACTTTATTTTCACCAACACAGATAGTTGTGCAGCAGCAACAAATAGAACAGAATAAAATAAGTACGTCATTAGTAGTAGAAGACAAACTACGAAGATCAAGAAGTTGGACCTATTACAACTTTAAGTCTGTAAGGCCAAGAACATCCTGACTATTATTTTTGTGATATTGTTAAGTTGTATAATTAGATAGCTAGCTCGCATTTCAAACTTGAAGGAAAAATGGACCCTGTAGACCTATGGCCAATCCATATGAGATATCCCGTTTCATTGACCAGCTAACATAGTGAATGATGAACAATAGAACTCGGAATTGTAGAGAACTGTGGGACTAAACTGTCATGAGATAAATGGACTATATTGATGGAGAATCATTTCATTCTATTCCTAAACCAACAATACAAGCCATCACTGCAGACCAACTTTCTTAAAGATAACCATTAATTACATAAAGGATGAGTCAGAACCAAAAGTCTGAACACCAGATGTAAGTCAAGAAGTGTACAAGACTAGGTGAGAATACAACCTATAATAACTGACTAAAATACAACCCCGGTGAATCAGTGCTTAGATATTCCTTTTCGCACACTAAAAAAACAAGAAATAAGACTCACATTCTTGGACAGTCCATGAATGGCAACAAGGTAAGAATGTAAAATACTCCATAAGACGACCATAGATGGATCAAGTTAACAACAAAAACATCAGTATGTACTGGAAACAAATAAAGGTGGTAGGTGCAAATAAAAAGTAAGCACAACCTCCTCCATCAGTTCCCAGTGTAGCAGAGCAGAGTCCAGAAGCTACAAGTGCAGCTGGACCTTAAGAGGATCCACCAGTATATCTCTGTTGCTGTCAATTTACCCAAGACACAGTACATTATTCAGAAAAAATGCAGATGCCTCATTTCCTTTCCCATCTTAACAATTCTGGTTCTATCTTAGATTATTCATTTGACAACCTTCTTTCACAGACCCACAAAGTTATGGGTTTAGGGTTACCTTCCTCCCGCTAATCAGTAAAGCTGTCTTCTCTTTTCCAAACCAAAATCTTCCCCAATGTTGATTCATTTCCCTGCTTCCAATAAAAATTAAAAGGATTTAAAAATTCATCACATAGGAAAGGGATACAATATCAGACGG